>CAMPSB010000245.1:0-459630 GCA_946959425.1 Argyrosomus regius | reverse complement strand
TGTAGATAGTCAACTCACAGAGGACACCTAGTGGGCAGGTGTTGTAGCAACAGACCTGAAAGAAAAAGGAGCGTCTTAGGGGTGAGAGGAGGGAGAAGGTACATGTGTTGGCATGACAACCTGAGAAAAAGTCAAAATAGTTCTGAAACGTACAAAATTAGCATCAAAAAGTTCAATTCTGATTGTAAAAAGTTGTGGATTCTCCCATCACACCGCTCAGAACCTGTTGAGACGTGTTATCTTGTGTCCAGATGGATCCAGACTGCGCCTGGATCCAGCTGAGTTTAACTGCAGTTCACATCTGGCATCCAAATGTGTCTAAAATAGGTCTCGAGTGAAATATCAATTTGATTGAATGATTTAGATTGCGTAATGTCAGTCCTGGAATTCCATACAGTTAACTTGTGTGACCAGCTGGATCGAGGGTTACAGCAACGCAAGAAAGGAGGCCACACGGACTCAAAATGCACGAGAGAGTGAGGAACTCACCGAACCCAAAAAGATAATCATGATGTTTGTCAATAGCTGTGAGTGTGTGATACGAGGGTAAGTGATCGTGTGGTGTGGCAATAAAGAAGTATGGAGCCAAAGTAAGGGAAGATAATCCAACAGAGACGCCCCAGCACAGATGTTACAGGTTTGAGCAAGCTGTATGGCAAACACAGCAGAACAAGAGTGGGTGTGTTGTCAGGCTGGGAGATGTGAACAAACAGTTGCAATTAACAACTAACAACTGGCCTGGGCTGCTTTCAATCACATAGAACAGAGGGAGGGTGGAAGGGATAGTATTTCATCCACCAAGTAAAAACCAAAAACTAAACAAAGCTTACTGAGGACATCCAGAGGATGAAAAAGGAGGAATGATGATGTTCAAATTCATTCAATTTTTGTTTTTTCATTATGCTTCATCAGTGCTAGAGACACAACACTTAGTTGGATCATTACATGAGATTACAGTAACATGTTCAAACATGTTAGCACTGTCACCTTAAAGCAAAAAGGTTCTGGGTTCAAACCCCCCAGCCAGCTGGGGCCTTTTTTGTTGAGGAGTTTGTAATTGGCTCTTTGTGGAGTCTGCATGTTCTCCCCGGTTCTCTCCAGGTTCTCCGACTTCCTCCCACAGTCCAAAGACATGCAGGTTATTTAGTGACCCGTAGGAGAGAATGTGAGCGTGAATGGTTGTTTGTCTCTGTGTGTCAGTCCTGTGATGAATTTGCTGCCTGTCCAGGGTGTACCCCACCTCTCGCCCAGTGTTAGCTGGGACTGGCTCCAGCCCCCCGCGGCCCTGGTAAGGATAAGTATTCAGGGAAAATGAATGAATGACATGGTGGCGACCAAAGCCACCACACTCTTAGCTTCAGTAGCCTGTGGTAAATGTCACAGATACAACGTCCATATTTTATACAGTGACTCGGTTTAGAGAGATCAAAGTTTGTCGTCTATTCTTGGCTCAAAACTCAAAATTAAAATATATAAATATATCATCTAAATGCTGACTGGAGATTAAAAATAACTCACCAATCTTGTCTCTTGACATGTATTTTCTTTCATTTGCCTATCTTTATCACTGAAAACATCATTTTTTCATCACGTGAAATAAGAGAGAAGCAATGCTGTGTCACCACAGTGGTTAGTTCATTTTGTTTGTGCGCTTTGTCAGCAGGATTCGCTTTCACAGTGTGAGGACACTGTGCTGCCACGCTTCCCCTTTTCTCTGTTATCTGATTTTGTCAGAAAAAAGAATTCAACTTTGAGTAAGGGTTGACTACACGGATAGTTTATGTAATATACAAGTAATCTGTGCCATAGATTGAGGTATAAGTGTTGTGCATAAAAAGTAATTTATTTTGTAACAGACTCTGAAATTTAAACAAGTGTTTACTAATTAAATATACATTAATTGTGACCCAAAGGGGCCAATGTCACAAAATTAAACATATGAATGTTTTTGTGCTATTTAATGGTGTAAAATCACTATAATAATAATAATAATTATAATAATAATAATAATAATAATTTTACACTGTGCATTGTTTAACTAATAGGTTATATCGACACTGTAAACTGAAAGTGCTATCTGCAGGGTTTTTTGACAGACAATTGACTTTCTTTTTTTTTTTTATGTTTATTCAGTGTGACGGAACAATACAATCAGATATACAAAATGCTTCATAATGTGTAACAAAATAAGGTATGCATGTTGTCAAAGTGACAGTCTGAGAAGATTGGAAATGAGCGTAACTTTAGCAGACTTCACTTGACATCATATACATAGAAATAAGAGAAAAAAGAGTTTGTTGCTATGGTGATGTAAGTACAAAAATAGCAAAAAACAAAAAGAAAAACGAACATTGCTGATGGAAATGTAAAAGTACAAATAGTATCATGTTTACGTCATAATGCAATGCTGTACGTCATAATGTTATAACTAACTACTTTAAATGTTTGAAGATATTTAAGATATTAACATAAGTTTTCAGCAATCAGCAGATATTGTTTCAATGGTAACGCTTTAATCATAATATGTGAAATGTAACTTAAGTTCAACAGTGTATAGATGAGAACTCACAGCAGTTATTCATGTTATAGGATGAAAAAGCACAGTACAACCCTGATTCTAAAAAAGCTGGGACGCTGTGTAAAATTTAAATAAAAGCAGAATATATCAAAATTACACTTACAAAAAAAATAGAGTTTATTTGTTTGAACAGTAAATATGTCGTCTTTCTACGTAATTCAGTGGAATAGAGGTTAAACAAGGATTTGTTTCCCAGCTTTGTTGGAATCAGGATTTGTAATCTTAATATTGCAATGGTATTGTTATTTTTTATACATGTGCTGTACAGGTGCCTGTGATTTCTTGTAAAGAGTTTGGAGTGGAGTTTTTTTTTTTAAGTGTACTTCTTCTTTTTTGCCTTTTTAAGAGGAACTTCACAGATTTAGGCAGAAATATTTCATTAGTTCTATATTTTAGGCTTATCTGCGTGTAACAAGTTGTATTCTAAACAGAAATGTGTTTTGGTAGGCAGGACGTGTCTTACCAAATAGGTGCTATTGGTTATATTATGTATTGTATAATGTAGGATCCTAGAGTCAGGATATTTCAGCCTTTGCTGCTTTGATTTTTGATTTTTTAAAGCTTTGTCCAGCAGCATCCCATCTAGCTCTATATATAGCTGGAGAATGACTGTCTAAACTCTTTAGCACCATGTGAAAAAGTATAAAGAAAAAATAAAATATGTGAACTTGTGGCTTGTCCACGGTCTACCCCGCCTTTCCAGTGTCAGCTGGGATTGGCTCCAGCCGCTCCAGGATAAGCGGTTACAGGAAATGGAAAATATGTTAATATTGATGATAACTTGCTAATGTTTGTCAAAATACAGAAGGTTTCAAATACGTGTGTTATTTAAGCACATTTTGCACAGATACTTATGTACAGCTAGGGCAAAGTAAGAAAGATTCTGCTCTATCATTGGCATTGTACCACTGCAGCATTATGCAGTGAAAGATGACATGTGGTTGGAGACCTCTGAAGACATACGAGCTGAAACACAAACTTCAGACGTTGCGCGTGACGTGCGAACGCTGTAGATGTACTTTTTGCTGAAGCACCATAGGTCCAACATTATTTGCTGGAAGTGGCTCCTGAACTTCACCCCGATGAAGGCATAGAGGATGGGATTGAGACAGCAGTGGAGGTAGGCGATGCTCCTGGAGATGGCCAAAACTCTGAGCTTGATCTGTTCTGCCTTACAACTCCTCTCTTTAAAAAGAAACATAGTGTGGTTGAGCAGAGCTGCATTGTAGGGAAGGTGGCACATGATGAAAACCACAACTACTGCCAAAACTACACGGACGGCCTTGTGCCTTTGGCTGTTGCCCTGTACTCTCAGCAACGTGCACAAGATGCTGGAGTAGCAGAACACCATCATCAACAGAGGCAGCAGGAAGCCAATGGCCATTTGAAGACTGGGAACCAGCACCTTCATTAGCTTTGCTGTTTCAGTCTTGTTGAAAGTTAGCTGACACATAGTGACAGGCTTTGAAGACCCGAGAGTCTTGTCTTCAGAGATCTGAGTGTAGATAAGTGTGGGCAGAGTTAAAACTACTGCAAACACCCAAACAACTAAGCAGATGAGATAGCTGTAGATCAGAGTGCGCGAGCGAGCGCCAAAGGATCTTCTAGCTTGAACTATAGCCACATAGCGATCGCCGCTGATGCACGCAAGCAGTAGCATGCCACTGTAGAGGTTGATACTGTAGGCTGACCGTAGCATCTTGCAAACTACGGGGCCCTGTAACCAATTGTGTTGCTCGTTGTATATGATAAACGGCAGAGCTACCACAAAGATCAGGTCTGCCACAGCCACGTTGAAGAGAAAGACATCTGTCATCGTCTTGGTTCTCTTGTAGAATATGTAGGTGATGATTACAAGAGCGTTGCCGATCAGGCCGAAGGCACAGATGATGGAGTGGATGTAAGTTTGGGTGATGACCTCCATAGGGTTAGGGCTGAAGTTGCAGAGCCCTTCATTTGAGTAATCTTCTGTATAATCATAGTCCACAGTCGATGAATCCATGTTTTAATCTGGAGAAAAAAAGATAATTTATACCAAACAGCAAATAACTGAAGAATCACAGCTATACAAGCACATGTCAGAGGGAAATATTGTACGTTTTACTCCACTACATTTATTTGACTGCTCACTACTAGTTAATTTACACATTAGGATATTACATGTAAACTTATAGACTAGAATGTTATGATGAATGACTCACTGAACAAAGAACTTACAATTGGCTACATATTGACAAATTACAACAATACTATAATAAGTATATTATATAGTCATTTAACATATTTAATAGTTATATTATATGATAATATACAGTAATAACATACATTTGTAATAATTTAACACACTGAAAGGACTGTTTCTGCTTAATGAGTACTACTAACTTTTGATACTATAAATACATTTAGTTTATACATGCTTTGACTTTCTTTACAAGAAATACACTGTTGCAAGTAAAAATCCTGCATTGATAGTGCTGGCATCAAAGTACCAAAAGTAAAACAGAATCATATATGTTATGGGATTAATATATTATTTGCTTTAATGTTTAATGTTAAATTATTTTATATACTGCTGGAGAGCTTAATCTATAATTTTACATAATTGATTTGTTGATTATATTATGAATATATAAATTTATATAATTATAATATATATATAATTTATAACGGCAAAGTAAATTGGAATTGGTCAGATAAATGCAATTGCCTCCAAAATGTGAAAGTGCAGTACAAATATAAAGTAGCATAAAAATGAATTTCTAATAAGTTAAAATACCACAAAACTGCAAAAGTAAATACAATAAGATAAATGCAGGACTTGTGGTACTTGTATTGGAGTATTATGATATTTCTACATTCACTGAAGTAAAAGATCTGAATACTTATGGCTTTATTTGAGGCAACTAATGTATTTATTCTTTAACAGATCAGTAATAAGAGCTGAAAAAAATCTAGGCGCAACATTTTCCTAATTAAGTGCAAAGTTTGCACCCTGCATGGGCTGTGTAAAACTCACATAAGAGCTTTTTTCTTTGTTTACAGGATAAAAGTCAGTGTTCTAGTTCTGCTCTTCCTCTGGTCGTGAATGACCCATTTTCAGTCTCATTAGACAGATTAAGTGAACGCGTGCAAAGATGCTGCAGGTGGCTGCACTTTGTGCTTCGTCTGATCTTAGATTCTGATAAGATCGTTATCCGCACAGATCACATGTTATCACTGAGAATTAGAACGTATGTAGAAAGGTTACATGTAACAAGGTCAGTAAACTGAGTGGTACATAAAAATGAATAAGAAATCATAGCGTTTCTCTTCATGATATGGGGACGTGTGATTTTTCTGTTTTATTTGATGCATATCACATGACAGCAACCAACACCTACTGTACAGCAAATGCAGAACTGTAATAATACCATCATTTCTCATTTATGCAAATAGTAGCATGCAAAGAACTTCTTCAAAAAGGTTCTTACTTTTTCAAAAAAACAACAAAACAGATATGATGTGGTGATATCTCTTGTTTCAGAATTTTCACTTCTCACAAAACACAAGAAGTACGATTATATATAGTATGGTGTGGTGGCACCCGTTGACGAGTAAGGTGTCAGGTTTTGCACATATCTGTTTTGTGTAAGATAACAGAACTGCAAAGGGCATAGCCTTTTGTATAAAAACACAATACACTGTTTCCATGTTTTTACAGAACTGAGAGTTCTGTAAAAGTGTTCCATGCGTGTCAGAAGAAAATTTAGTCCCATTCTTAAATGCTCCTAAATATTTGATTGCATATATTATTCCTATTTTATCTTCTTTTTTTTCACTACAATTGCTTGTGTTGCTGTAACAAATTGAATTTCCACTACAGGAGTTCAATAAAGGTAATATATAGGTAAATGTATAATTTTATGTTGTTTTAATTCATGTATATAAACACATTAAAACATTATGCAGTTTTAAAACTAAATGAAAGAATCAAGAACACAATTTAGTGCTTTTTTGTGCTTATATTTCTGTTCAGAACGTACATACCTTGCAGAATGATGCAGGTCCTCTCTCAGATAATTTCTTTATCTTCTTGGTCTGATGTCGTCAAGTCAAGAGAAAATATTCCTCTCAGAGAGCGTCTGTGTCAAAACCACTTATGAACAAAACTCAAGTGTGTGGGCTTTGTCACATTTACAGTGCGCTTAAAAAAAAAATTCAAAAGAAGAAGATAAAGCCAAAACCACATTCACACCGCTCTGCTGCTGAGTGAGTACAGTGCTTCACTGATCTTCCTGCTTTTTATTTCACACTCATCTGTGTCTGCTGCCCACCTTTGTACACAGATCCTTCAAAGACTTTGTATAATTCTGTATGCAGGGACATTCCCTGTGCATGCTCATGCACATTTAGAGGTTACTTTTTGCTTTGAAAACAATGATTTATAGCAAGATTCAAGTCAACCTGAAGAAAAACAAGTCTGCTCACAGAGAATCTTATTCATATCATCAGTGAAATTCAAGTTTTACAAAACACCAACTGAGAGTTTACCTCCCTCCCACACTTTTGCTTTCTGTCTTTGAATATACCAACACACTACACACAGAAACGAGACAAGACTTTTTATGTCATGCATGCACTTGAAAAACAATTCTCAGTAAAATTGGTGCTGAGGTTTGTCTAGTTACTTTTTATGTGCCATCTTTGGTCATTTTACTTTCCGGTTTTATGTTTTAGCGTTGTATTATTGTACAATCCTGATTCAGCTTAATGTATTCTTAATTTTCTTCACTAAAACAACAATTAAATGTCTTTTTTGGTGTTTTTGGAGCTCTAGTACCAGTCAAAGATTTGGACATACCTTCTCATTTAATGTTTTTTCTTTATTTTTATTTTATTTTACACTGCAGATCTAAGATCACTTAGAGGTAGTGCTCACATCAACTACTGTAGTAATTCATGTTATTTACAGAGTTTACAGAGTTCAAGCAGCATACACATGTCAGTATCAACTGTTCAGAGGAGACTGTGTGAATCAGACCTTTGTGGTCAAATTACTGCAAAGAAACCATGACTGAGGAAAATCAACAAGAAGGAGAAGAGAACTGCTTGGGCCAGTGGAAATCTGTATTTTGACCTGATGATTTCCAGGTTACAGAACAGTGAACATAAGACAACAAATCAACCCTACCCACCCACCCCTCACAAGGCCAAAGAAAAGCGTCAAAAAAAAAAGAGAAAAAAAAGGGACAAAGTATATGTAGATACACACTCACATCATCATTTGTTTTTTAACAGGACTATGACCCCAAACACACCTCCAGGCTCTGCAAGACCGAGAAGGACGGTGACTGAGTGCTGCATAAGATGACCTGACCTCCACAATCACCGGACCTAAACCCAATTTAAATGGTTTGGGATGAGTTGTACCACAGAGTGAAGAAAAAACACTGAATGAGAAGGTGTCTCTGAACTGTATTTTTGTTTTTGCCAGGCTAGTTGTTTGAAAAGAAGTGAATATGGACTAGAGTGTAATACAAATACCAGCCAGCAGATAGAGCTGTTATTTCAGTGAAACATGTATAGTACCTGGACATAATGCTGCATGTGCAGTGGAGGGTAGAATCACTCACCTTTTGGGCTTCGCCTAAAGCTTAATAATATACACCTAATGAGATATAAATGCATAACATTAAGTAAACATTAAGTAAATAAAGTAATAAATGTCTGTGCAATTTAGAAATGCTGCACATAAATTTAATAGCTTATGATGTAACTTACTGTGAAATTGACAAAGAAATGAACTGGCAGCCATTGAGGAGCCATTTACTGTTAAAAAACATCACAGTATTTTAACTGTGTTTATTTACAGTAAAACTCATGTAACTGTAAACAAACATTTTTCTATGTAATCTTTAACAAGTAAAAATGTGTGTAAAAGTGTGTAAATAAACTCAGGTTACTGAAATGCTGTGTGTTGTGTTTCCTGCTACAGAAAAGAAATAAAAAGTCTGGTAAGTGATTGCAAAATAAGAAGGAAACCCTGATTATCATAACTGCAAACTGACATCTTTGAATGCCCTGTGGGGAAATTTTTATGGCATTAGCTCTTTAGAGAAAGACATACACTTAACCACCACACCCATTTAAGAATATGAAAGTATTGTAATTATACAGTGTGTAAAGGAGTAGGTCTAAATTAGGAAGGTTGTATTGAGAGATTTAAGAGCATGTGAGCTGCGTCACGCAAGAAGCTGAGTAAATCTGTTGCTTTCAAAATAAAACTTTTTAGTAAAACGAAGTAGCCTGGTGTTGTGTGTGAGAGTGAAGATTCGCGGATGTCAAAAACCAGGTCCCTCAGCATTCACAGTAAATAAATGGTCTCTTACTTGATTTACAGGGCTGCACCATACACAGAGAGAGAAACTCCTAACTCAGCCGCTTTAGTTACATTGTTGTTGGTTGTAACCTGTCCCCAGCCCAGTCCATCCATGTCTGTTTCTAATTATTTCTTCCTGCTTTGACCTTTAAACACTGGAGCATTGTTCTGACTGAATAATTGGAATATATGGATATGTAAAAAATAAGCAAGCAAGCAAATTATGTAAGCTTTGATAATTAATAGACAAAATATTTACTGATTAATCAATGAAATATATATTTTTATTATTTTATTTGTTTTAGAATATTTTTTATTAAAAGATAAGTAAAGAGCAATTTCACAGAGAAAAATGTTGAAAAAAATGTTTCATTTGTAAATAATAAAAGAAAAATCAGTATTTCATATATATATAATTGTTAACTGTTTCAATAAAATGACATTATTCCACACCATTAAAATTAGTGTATTGTGCGTGAGGACATGACGTCAAAAGACACCCTGTCCTGACGTTTACAGTTTGTTGTTTCGGCATTTAACGAAAGGCACTTTATTTTGAAGGTAACGGGCGGAAGTGTAGTTGTTTTCACGAGGTCACTTTATGCTGCTACACCTTTCTTCTACCTGATGGCGCGCGCCACCGGTGTGGGCAAGTCCAAACCTTCGCGGCAACCTGCTCTGCAGGTTATCCCGGTGAATCACTCCTCCAGCGGCTATAAGTAGGACAGCTCTCGTCGTGTTTTCATCGTCCTGCTCACACTTTATCACCCAGGACTTCTTTTTTTTGAACAGATACAATGAGTAAATCCAGCACACTGAAAGTGAAGAACTTTTTTAAAATAAAATCACCTGAAAAGGAGAGCAAGGAGCGGAAAGGGTCGGGCTCCCTCAAAGATGGAGAAGATACCAACCCCAGAGACAAGTCGCAGACTTTACCGACGAGCCCCGGTCCGCTCAGCCCGGGAGACGGCGTCACATTGGCCGAAAATATTTTACCTATTTCCCCGAAAGAAAAGAAGGGAAAGAGGCTGCTGTCGTTCAAGCTGAAAAGGAAGAAATCCAAACACAGAGTAGGAGATGGAGGAGGAGAGGTGTTCTTCCCCGAGACTGATGAACTGGACAGCTTCATGAGCCACAAGTGAGATAACACTTCATTTGATCTGTTTATGAGGTCATGGGTGGCCGTCTGAGTTCAACATATTGATATTTAAATTTAATCTGCTTACAAAGTCAAGCTGAACTATATGAACCTCGTCTTTATTATTACCACTGTAACAATGGTAAGTTAGTTTTAAAGTCATTTTAAACTAAAACTAAATGAACAAAGCACCACAGATAAAAGTCACAGTCTTCTATTTGATACAAAATAATGTGAGTAAAACACAAAATTAAACAAAACGATACATTTTCTGATATATAAATATAAGTCAGTTATTAATGAAGCCATTGAGACCCCCGGAAACTCCCATAGGGGACCCCTGGTAGCCCTTAAACCTCACTTTGGTGCACCATTTTTTACAAGCTGACTAACCTGAAGTGTGAACAGAACTCACAGAGCAACTTTTTCCCCCCCTGGCACTAACAACTGTGGCATTGATCTATCGCTGAGCTAGTTTAGTCATGTATTTGTTGGTAGCAACTTTGAAAATACAGAGAGACTGTCACGCAGAACACACACAGTTTTCACAGTTCACATATGCAGTTTTAGATCTGCAGACCTGTCCAGGTGTACCCCTCGTGTTGCCCAGTGTCAGCTAGGATTGGCCTCAGCACCCCCCGTGACCATAATAAGGATAAGTGGTTATAGAAAATGGATGGATGCATATTAGGTCTCCACTCTGCTGGAAGTTGTGTAAAGTGAATGTGAGAAATGTAGACTGAACCCATTCTGTTTAGGTGCCCTTGGGCAAGGTATTTAACCCTCACACACCCCTTTTCATCCTTGCTCACTGGCCAGCAGTGCGAGACTGCGGCAGCTCCTTGATGGAAACGTGGAGAACTGCGTGACTGCGAAGCTGTAAATATCCGTGCTGAGTCACTCTTCCCTGGATAAATTAAAGATTCAAAAAGAAATCGGTTAACCTCGAGTGGTCACAATAATGACAGAGAAGTTTCCAGTTCTTTATTTATCCCGGATATTTCCAGTTCCTTCTTTTATTTTTCTTCATAAATTCATTCAGATCCATATTGTTCTGCGTTCAGACCAGGTCGTTGATGTGTTGTTGATCTGTTCGCTCTGACTCAGGTGTTATTGTCACATGTTTTCAGGTTCACCTACATTGACGGACGCTGTTTTGATATGAGTAAGGCAAACATTGCATAATATTTAATGCTGAAATGACAAACCTGCTGTGCAGGTATGACACACATCCCTGTTCGGTTCAATTAAACGTTGCTCAATCAAGTTGATATCGCGTCTCGGCTGGTCTACATCTGAGGAAATACATCTGAGGAAAGAGTGGAGTTACGTGTGCACAGGTGACTCATATGATGAAGTGGTGCATAATCAATTATTTGACAATGATTATGCTTTCCCAACTCATGAACACATGATCGGGTGTAATGTTGCCGCTTGTGTGCCCAGATGAACTCAGCAGTCGCATGCATTTGTTTGAAATCTGCTGTGATGAACATTTCCATTACATTGGGAACTTTGAAGTTGATTATTGCATCTCTTTATAGATAAAAATCATTTTTATATGACTGCTTGCTGTGGTGGTTAGGCTGCTAGGGGCAGAAGAACTGTAGACGCATAACCCTGACATATTAAATGTCTTATGAAGTTGCCATGTTAAATTGTTGGCAAACAACTGCCCACTTACACATCCAACAGATGTGATGAAACACTATCATGCCATCCTCAGGGGCCCTGACGAACAACTGCAATGGCATGATGTGCATTTCAACAGTGTAACAGAAATTATAAAGTTGTGTAACAAACATTCAGTCTTTTTATAACCTCAAAACCAACAACGAATTCAATCCACTGAATGTCTGTGGACTAATCTCGTGGTCAGATATGATGCTGCATATCAGGAGATACTGTCACAGATTAGAACATGCTGTATATACCATGGATGCTCTCCCTTCAATGCTGTATCTCTGGTTGTGTTAGCAGAGGCCCGCCTCAGTGGGAGCACATATAGAGAGATGTGAGCCAAAGATAGGTGCATGCAGACGTTCTTAAAGCATCAGGAAGTTATTTATTGTATTTGATGCAGTTTTCATTAGTTAGTTATACTCAGTCAGTCAAAAGTGAGTACACAACTTAGAAATGAAAAAAAAGGTCTAATGTGACAGGAGAAGCAGGATGCGGTCCTATGTGCGGTCATATGTGCACAGATGGCGTAGGGACAGTTCAGTACCTGATATTCACCATGATGGCATGATGTCCCACTGTAAAACAGAAAAACAACATTCTTCCACAAACTCTCTTTTCTTGCAACTGTATTCATAACATCCATTGACTCAAACGTAGTTCAGTGTGACATGCGACTTCAGGACACAATTATTACTTTGCTTACATTACTAGAGATGTAGCAATTGACCGATTTCATTATTAACCGCGGTTTAAAACATCACAATTATGTAATCGTCAAGGTTCAGCTGCACCGAGTGTTTCTGTCACTTACAATCAACAAAGCAGATTGATTTAAGAGGTAAGAGTCGGGCTTTCAGTGCAATGTCAACAAATCAAAACAAAGCAGGAAAAGGAGCATTGCATTGTTGAATGCTCACCTGTTCATTTTACAGGTTTGTTACCGTTCCCCTGAAGGGCATAACACCTGCACAAGAGGTGTTCTCAATTCCTTTCTTTCATTTTTACTAAATAAAAACAAAACAAAAAAACTCTCTCCTCTAACTGGGACCACTACAGAAAATCTCAGATGAGCATTTAATATCCAAGAATTCACATTATGGGCACTACCACTGAGTATCCGTGTAACAATATAGCACATTGACCATAAACTGTCCAGCCATACACTAGGTTTCGACCTGGTTAATCTGGAGAGTATCTCTGCATCACTTTGTGGTTGTGCTCTGTGTTTAAACTGCTTTGCTAGTTTGAAGTACAAACATATGTGTTGGCTGTGTGAGCTCCCTTAAAACATGACGTATCTACATGTGTACTCTTGTGTAGCCTTTTCACATCTTCAGCCTGTGCTGTTCATCGACAACCCAATCAGTATTTCAGTAACATTAACTCGACTGAATATGACAGACAAAATTGTGGTTTTTACCTGTCATCAAAGACCTATTCAAAGTTCAATCAGTGCCATGTCTGCTTCATTCAGTACCACTGTGTGTATTTTCCAGTGTGTACTCTTCCATCTTTTGATCTTTTTATTCACGCATTTTAAGAAACTAACAGACAGCAAACCTCTATATGTAGTCTTTATCACTGTGTTTCATGGCCTGCTGAGTCCGTTTGTACAGTGTTGGGCAAACATGCAACGCCTGGACCATTAAGGCATATGCCCTATATTCTGTACATATGATACAACACTGTATAGCTTATCAGTGTTGTGCAAAGAATGAGAACACTTGAGCTTGAACTTGAACTTTGAGGCATGTTTGTTCTGTCTTGTTAAAATGACAGAAGTGAATTATGTCACAACACTCACAGAATTTCCAGGTCTGTGACTTCCTGGAATCTAACCAGTATAGCACTTGAAATGCACTGAGGAGCAGCAACTGTTCAAACTCACTGAATATGCTGAGGGATTAAAAAGAATTTGAGTTTGGGGTGCTTGTTTGAGTTCTAATTTGTAAAGATGCATGTAGTCTGTGGGGTGTGTGATAAATCTTTCCATTTCACTAGACAGCTTCAACCACAGTGTTTGAAACCACAGTAGGTGGAAGTTCATGTAGAGCTCCTAAATAATCTAATCTAGCAGACTAGAACGTGTTACAGCAGGGGCTGCCCTAATTTATAGATAATCCTTAAAGTGAGGGCGTGGAGTTTGAAAGTGAACAAGTCAACATTTTTGTAGTTCCATAACAGTGCAGGAATTAACAATAAATCACCCTTAATGCCATCACTCATACCTTACTTTTGATTGGTTTAAACATGAATCAGGAATATGGTGATCATGACTCAGATTCATGTGGTGCAATAAGCAAATAGCCGGTTTTACAAAGATGCCTAAGCTTACTTTGGGATTATCTTGTGATTTTTTTATTTTGGCCAAGCTTAATTCATGTCTGTTAAGATTATTCTGATGCATATTGTGCTTCCTGACATCTTCAGATTATACATACCTGCACAGCAACTCTGATAAACTGTCAAACTGTAAAATTTCTAACTACACTCAAAAGGTTTCTGTAGATCGTTTCTCATTGAACTGCTTGTGACTTTTAAGTTTTAATTATACACTGGTTAGAGGTAGGGGAAACTCTCATCGACTCACTCTTAACTCTTATTATGATTTTTGAATCAACAACAAACTTCAACAACAACAAAAACTTCTTTTCATGTTTAGTTTAATTTAATAATTTTAATTTAATTTTAATTTTCCTTTCCTTGACTTTCTGTATGCCCTTGCAGCTTTAGTCATTTTTCATTTAATAAAAGAAGTTCACAAATTAGCCAAAAAAAACCCAAAACTGATTGAAAAGTACCTGGAGTCTCCGGAAGCTTTTGAAGACACCTTTTAGGTCTCTGTTAAGAACACATTATGGTTAAGTTTGTCCCTTTCACATTACTTGTAACCCTGCTGCCTCATGGTATGGTGCATACACAGCAGATCCGTTGACAGATGTGAACTCCACAGATCCTGTTCATTTTCTATGGAGAGCAGGAGATCTGTCTCATGATAGATTTGCCACGGCAAGTTGTGACTGTTCTGTATCCAGTGCAGTGCAGCAGGTTTATGACACACATAAAGTATGTTTTATAAATAAAATAAAAAATAAAATTCAAAGTTTTTAGCCAAGTTGCACTGGTTCAGTCATGGTGGGCTGCTGACCCAACTTTAGTTCTAGTATCACGGAGGCATCAAGCTAATGAACCAAGCAGACTCAGCTCTGATTTTTGTTTGTTCCAAGTATAGTTTTAAGGATTTTGAATGATTCTCTCATTTAGTTTGGTGGAAATAGAATACAGTAGCAGCACAAAGACACTTGGAAATGAAAGTTTTTATCTTATTTCTTAATCTTAATGAACTACTTATCAGCTGCGTGATAATGATGGTAAAGGGATGTGATATAAATCAACCTAAAGCTAAGTACTCATCAGCAAACTGTCTTATCGCAGTAACACATAAGACAGAACACACAGAGGATGCAGCAGTAATGGGCTGTTGAACATGTTTTGCTCAGAGGCCAAACCTGTGTTGTCCGATTTGAACGCTCAGGTTGACACTCTTTGAAAGTGAAAGTGTTTGTGTGCATAACATGGTCTATGAAGCTGGTGGCGAGCTGACCTGAGCTGTGGTACAGCCTACACACCTGTTCACACCTGCTCATTAACATGTAAACAAAAACGAGACAGGTTTTCAACAAACAATTAGAAAATGATGTTTGTCCTGGTACTGAAAAGGGCTCACAGGTATTTAATATAGCCTACAGCATTTGTATTGTGTTTGTTCTATGCTGCATAAGTTGTATGTTTCCTGCAACAACAGGGTGAATTAAAGAAGATAAAATCACACTGTACAGGATTAAAGTTAAAAAGGGAACAGGATGTGCAGGGCTTTTCTTAGCTCTCTGTGAGAAGTTGCAAAACATTGTTTGAAGCTGGTAATCACGAGGAAGGGAAAAAATATGATAATATTCAATAACAGAGTGGAGGGTCATGAGGTTGGCAAGACACGACTTTAGCGCAGAAGACAAAACCAGTACAGACACTGTTCTTCTAACATGAATAAAATGTGTTCAGTCATGTTCTTCATCTTTCAGACCTTCCTTTGGTTGTCATCCAGTTCAGGTTTCTCTCTGCAGGAATGCACTTAGCCAGCAAAGTTATCGACTAGTAGCACATTTTATCAGATCAGATGATAAAGCAATGACTCACTGCTGTTGCAGTTTATGGCAACGCACCTTTAAATCTTTATTAGCCTTAAACATGTTTTGTTTTGTTTTTAACTGGAGAATTTCTTCAACCAACCAGTCGCAGCTACATTTGTTACATATTATAGGATTATATTAAATGTTTCCCTGTAGTGTGTTGTTCAGATTAGTTGTAAAGTAGATGCATTTTTCTGGAGGACTGAGAAGAGAAGGGTGCGAGGGTGGGGTAGAGAAGGCATGTGCTGTAGGCAGGGGTGGGAGAGAAAACACTTGAAGTCAGTCATGTAAAGGATGTCGCTCCAGGGAGCATGTTATGAAAAACTGCATTTTTATGTTTTAACCGTTGAGATGGAAACTGGTTTGTAGGTTGAGAAGTAGCTGCAAACAGAAAATCAGTCAGTTTATTTGCCCCATGTGTTGTGCATCTGATCAGTTGGGATATATCACAACTACTTATTAACTAGTCAGACATGTAGAGGTTGTTACGTTTGTTCTGACTTAATGAACATTCTGAGGAATGTCTTTTGTCCTTGGACCAATTCCCATAGTGACTGACGGGCGCAATTAAATAAGATCCTCCTCTGACATAATATATTTTCTTCCTTCTACTTAATTGTCGTTGACATATCTGTTTATAGCCCTATGAGAGAGGTTAAAAGGCACCCGATGTTGACCAGCAATGCTAATGCAGAAAGACCTTCCATACCTCCTTTAGTACACTTCTGTAGTACACTGTGTACACGATATACTTCTTGGCACTAATTTTAGCAGGCTGTGCACTCACCAGAAATGACGATTGCAACATTTTACCACTTTCTTCCTTACCAAATTGCAACTGTACTGACTATTAGCGACAACATTCAACTGCCAAAATATAAATCCAAAACATACAGGTATGTACAACTTACATTTGTATATTGAGGTATTGACCACAACCCCTTCAGCTCCAGTAGTTTCCTCGGCTTCCATCTTCACAATGCCGCTACATTGAGAGCAAGAAGTGTCCATAGTTTCACACTCAGAAGTTGACAGTGTAAGTATGGAAGTACGAGAATTGACACAACATATGCGACAACACATGATAATGTCAACCACTTTGGTTCAGAGGGAAATATTTCAGTATCAAAGGAATCTAGCGTCTACATCTATGGGTACATTGCAGACAGGAACTGCTAATTCTGCATTTTTAATGGTGCTAATTTGCCGAAATGTAAACAAATATGGGTTAAAAAATGGAGGCTCAAACTGAAGCCCACAGCCCATGTAGCCCATAGCTAACTCACTGACTCCATGGCAACATTTTACCTATTGTTTACGTTTCCATGGTGGGAATTGTTGGTTCTCTGTAAATACCATTATAAAGAGTACAGCCTAGACTTGCTCTATATGGAAAGTGTCATGATATAAAAATAAAGTTGAATTGAAGCCTCCAAATTATTGGGACTGCAGTCAGGGATGATGGGGTTTGTTAGGTGGGACGCCGTTGTCTCAATTGTGTCAAACCCCTGATGTTGCAAAAACTGTGCTCTGGATAAGTCTGTGAACTGCGGTGTGATAGTATCTAATAATACACCACATGCACATGCCAAATCTGATTTACAACCTAAAACCATAGCTCAAGTTATCTGCTCTTTGTGTGCGGGTAAATGCAATGTGAACATTTTGCTATCTGAGGTGAAATGGAACAAATGAAAGTCACCTGATAAGCTGGATCAACCTTCTTTTAAAACAAGTCCACGTGACAAAGATAAATTTAAATAATAATAACAGCTACCACAACAGTTCCTACTGTTACACCCAGAAATACATCAACAGAAACAATCAGCACCACCTCTACTGCTGAAACCGAGCCAGCTTCTCACAAGCTCATTAGATATATGTTACTACTGTGTGGACAAAGCAAAGCTATTTCTCCAGCTGTGTTTCTTGCCTTGATGTAACATGTGGGTTGATGATGTTTTAATGGCTCGATAAATCAGGGTGATTAATGGCCCACAATCTAAAATTGAAGTTTGTGATTTGGGATGGAGCGAAAATTTTGCTTACTTTTGTTTTCAACAACGACTGTTAGCGTGTGCGTGTTGTGCACCTGGAGCCGCTGATTTGGTTAAATACAGTTACTGTAATCTGTTGGCTGTTGTCGTTTGTTTAATTCATTATTTGACTAAGTCATTAAAGTCATGCTGTTCACCATTATTCTGTAGAAGGGTTTATTTTCACCAGAATCCTTCATTATAACTGTAGCTTTAAGGAAAGTTGAATGCAGATCTTGTATCCGTTTTTCTGTCAGTCAGTATTTTCATCCTGAATACATTTTGACAGGCGCTGGCTGGGTGTTAACTCCAGCGTAAACACAGAGGCTAACCTTAACCCATTGTTGCACCTTTGTGCTGCAGTAGGCTCGCAAACACAGCCTTTAAAATCAAGGTGAGGGAGCAGCAAACAGACAGGTATAACTAAAGTCAGCATGGCCTGGCTTTGGTCTTGAAACTCATATTTGCTATTGAACCTCGGTGCATTTATTTATGGGTGGCTTTTAAACGCTGAAGCTAATAGGCAGAGTTACACAGTTCTCACACAAACACACCTTCAGCACTGTAAAGGGACTGTTTTTAGCCAGATTCAGTTGAAATTAGGCCAGCACTGTGGGCTGACTCAAGTTTTTCCACGGTAAAGAGAGTTCTCATTGTTTAAGGGAATATGAGTTCATCATTATTGCAACACAGTGAGCAGCTTCAGGAACATGTGGAGTCTTATCTGCCCTGCCGACTTTAACTCATGTCAGTTCTGCTCTTCCTCTCACTGCATTTTTTATTTTTATTCGTTGCATAGTATTGTTATTGATTTATGAGGATGAATCATCTTATATACCTTATTGCTGTAAGTCATTTGACAGATTTATATATGGAAGCCCATTAGAGCCAAGATTTGTGTAGAATAGTGTTATGGGAAAGTAAAATACTCATAAAATGAGAAGTATTGTCATTATTAATTACTATAATTATTGATTATTGTCCTGAGAATTACTTGTAAAATATGGTATTGATATACATTTGATTTAGTATCTCATTATTTTGATTTATCATGAACATTATCACGTAGAGTTATTTTTATGACACAATTTGCCTTCCATACAGCTATGAATAAGTATGGGATAGAACGGGAAAAGAAGAGAGGGAGAGAGGCCTTTCCAAAGTCAACATGTCAGCATTATGAGCTGACATTGTAACATTGTCATGTGTTTGTACTTGTGGTAACATCACAACTGTCTGTCTAGGTGATTGCGACATTGATATACTGAATACATTTCATTACTTCCACCGCACTGTTCTCTCTGCAGGAGTATGCGTGCAGTTGGCTTCATGATGCAAGTACAATGCACTGTAGTTTGGCTCTAGTTTTTCAGTGTCTGCTGAGGAGGAACACTCGGAAGTATTCACAAACGTGTTGGCTCTGTTTCCATCGCACGCCATCATACCAGTTCTTCGTCCAAGTGTAGGAAGTGTAGTTGCTGCAGACTACTGGTTGCTGCAGACCCGCCCAGCATCTGGCAAACACTCGGCCCTACAGCAGCTGTTCCAGGCACTCCCTTATGCACAGTCGCTCTTATAAACAACGGCTGTTTTCGATTCACGGTGTGAAGCTGCGTTTGCATGATGTGCTTTACAAATGTACCACTCGTTGCTTTTTTTCAGCCGTGAAGGAAACTGCTGTGTCTGTGCATGAAAAGAGAAAATGATTGCAGAGTGATAGCCGCTACTTTTTGCTGTGATGAATGGGGCAGTTCCAAGTTTCCTGCAGGGCAGCTCGACCCTGGAACAATCCCTTACACCAGGCAGCAGTCCAGCCATGTCCAGTTTGTGTATCAGTTTGGTCCTGTTGTGTACAGCAGTAATATCTGGTGCCTGTCTTCAGGGTACTCTGGGTTTTTAGTTTTCTCATATTAGAACAAGTTATCTTCCACCAACGGCCTCTAGTGACTCATTATAGCCTGCATATGCCCAACAGAGGGTGAGTCAGTAGTTGAATCCGTTCCATCCCTTGTTTGAGTTTATCCAGTAGCTCTACACAGGACTGCAGGTTTGCCAAGCGCGCTGAAACGTTTGTGTTTTATTTGCCTCGTTGTTCCTGAACCGTGAAAGATGAGTTTGTGTCGATAGCCCTTTTCTTGGCGCCATCATGTTGTATCAGGGGGGTGTTAAGTGCTGGGTTGGCCAACGTGTTGTGGTGGAAGTTGCATCGAATCAGCCTGTCCATTAGTTAATAGTAAGTGAAGCTTACATATGGCTTGTGTCAGTGTGTATCACATAGATTTGGATTCAACTTTTTTAGAGACAGAATGATGAGACACGTTTATCTGGTGAAATAATGTTAGACTAAAGTCACTGAAAAAGATAAGTTATGTTACTACGATTAACAAAATGTTCAGAATTTACAGTATGTGGACAAGGTAATAACGAATTCTGTCTCAGCCGCCCCCAAGTGGAACATTATGACAGCCTATAGTATGAATGAGAGAGGAGTTTCCCATGAAATGTTTCACAATAACAGTTTATGGCCAGAGGGCTTTTAATTTCAGACAGATACAGGAAGTTTTGAGTTTGTATTAACTGACTGTAGCTGGCTCACTACCTCACTAACGCAGCAAACGGAGGTGATTAGCAGAGTTCTATAATGGTTATATTGAAAAGTGTTGCAGATAGAGCTGAGAGTACTAAATGGTTGACATCACTAAGAGGTGCTTTTAGTCTGTTCTGAACTTCTTTTTAAAAATACAAAAATGTGAAATTATCAGCCACGTGAAGCCAAGAAGGGAATAATCATCTACCGTGTTTGTCATGTCAAGATCATGAAATGTTTTTACTTCATGATCACAAGAAACAAAGCAGCAACAACTAACCAATAACAGCTCTGCTTGTGTGTGTACAGTGTTGAATGATTTAAGATTTAAAACTGCTAACTCAGCTGCTCTGCACTATTTTGCAACATTTTAACATTGACAAGCTTAATCTAGAGTCCACCGGTCTTTGTCTCATAGCGGCTGTGTTTACTAGCTGTCTTTGAAAGGATTAGATAAGGTGACAGCAAAGGTAAGCTTAAGAGCAGCCCGTAACCTCAGCTTTCTTCAACTCCTCCTCTACTTTTTGTTTTTTTGTTTTTTTTGCAAATCTTAGCTCAATCTTCTCTAAAAGCTAAACTTTTACCCTCATAAATATTCAAGGACTGACGTCTGTTGCTATGGTCTGTCGAAGTTATAACAGCAAACATTGCTTGTTAAAATTTTACAACAGTGGAGCTTTTGTCTGTGGAGCTACAAAGAGAAGGTTCAGACAAGTCAGAGCTGGTTTGTGCCTGCACATTGACTGCTCTGGAGAGATATTTCACCCAACTAATTCTGCTACTGCTTTTTTTTTTTTTTTAAGGCCAGGAGTTCTTCTCAAAGGTTCTTTTAGGTAAGGATGCATAGGTAGCAATTAACCCCTCATAATGAGCTGCCTCCTGAGCCTCAGGCACGTGTGTTTGCAGACATTCTAGCTCTTGAAACAGAGCCTAAAGGATGTGTTAGGGACAAAGGTTAGAGTGCATCAGCCACTTTTTCCCTTCACACTAAACTTTCACTGAATTCATTGATCACTGCCCTAGGGGTCAGGTCAACCCAAAAAATCTAAAGGCCGATTAACACTGAGGGCGATCTACCGTGACATCAATGAACATGTAGACCACCTGTAGTGGACGCCACTGTCCAGTTGGTGTTGCATATTAATTAGCTGTTGTTAGTAGTCTTGACATGTAACTAACTGCATCATTGATATTTGGCTGTTTATTTGCAGTATTATAGTTTCCTAAGCTGTCACTGTGCATTCATTCAATTTATCTCCTTAATGAAGAGTGACTGCAACTTTCCTCTACATGCCATTATAAATTCATAATCAGTTTATGCTGTATATTAAATGTATCAATTAGGATGGAGAGAGAAAGTCCAACAGACCAGCTCTAAAACCTGCTTGATGGTTGTCAGAAATACTTCTTTCTTTCTTTCTTTCTTTCTTTGTTCAAAAACATACATCTCCATTAATTACAGATTCGATAGTATCTAAAGTAAGGAAGTTATTAAAAAACAGATCTACAATCAGAATGACTCCATCAGTGATCGATTAACTTGTGGACAGTCTCTACCTCGCTCTCCTCCTCTCCTACAGAAAGAGATATTTTCTGGTATTATGAAGACAGTGTTTATTTTACGAGCGCGGATAGACAGTAAATAGAAACACACCTGGTCCACTGGTTTCGATAAGCTACGTCATTAACAACAAGCTCACATGTTCTGCCTGCTGCGGTGAATCACGGGTGAAAAAATAAAAAAATGCCAGTTTTTGGGGGGACTTTATGAATGTTGTTATTCCTTTTTGATAACGTGGAGAAATAAAATGATGACATACATTATATAAATAATTAACTAGAAATATGGTAATGTCTTCATATAAAATATAACACCCACACAATACACTGTCAGTATAAAACATGGATGTAGTATCTGTGACATCACCCATAGTTTTCTAAAGAGCAGCTGTCCGGACTCTGCCGACTCCCGGTTAATCCACATATGGGCAAAGAGGTGGAGCGTGGGTGGAACTGAGGCGGGCTCAGTGAAGTCAGCCAACTATAATAGCACCCACCTGTCATTCAAAGCAGCCCCGCTCTTATGCAGACCTTAACATAATTTGAAAACATGATCATTTTTGGCACTTCCTCACTTCACAGCTGCATTGCTGCTTGGAAACACTGTAGCTGGTCCTCACTGTGTATCAAGTATTGTTTTTTTAACACTAGCATTGTATCAGAGTTTAAAATTCTGGTATTGTGACAACCTTATTGATGAGTTTGTTGTATTTTTGTTCACTTTTATTTGACTTTATTTGATGTTCAGGTGCATACAAGATAGTGCAGCAGGATCATGGGCAAACAACGGCAGGTTGTCCTTCATATCGCACCAAGATCGTTTGAACTAAGCTGAACTTAAGCTGGATTTTCTTGTTAGGAGGTTATTGCATTGCTGGAACTGACATGCACCTCTTTTAAATATATAGCCTCTTTACAGCTGCAGAGATAGCATCAGCTAGGGCTGAAAAATCAGTGATCATCCTTGTTTTGAGTAACACGCCAACTGAATACATGACGCAGCCGGATACCGTAGGGCACATCCATCTACTGTTGCACTGGTGCCATGACAGTCAACTTGTGAAATCCCACGCCAGACCATAAATCAATTCACACGCTGGAGGCATCTACAGCAGGACTGTGACACTCGACGCGGCTGGAGTAATCTTGGGGAAGAGTTGTGGATGCTGTTGCCTGTTAACTCTCCTTGCCTACGTGACTCAGCACGATCAGACTGTGGTGTCATTTTAATTCCTGCATCGTCATACTTGATTGAAAACATTTGCATGTTCCTTGGAAGCTGCTGAGAGGAGTTTTAGGTAAATCTAGACGCAGGCCTGGGCAATCTGTTCCACAAAGGGCCGGTGTGGCTGCAGGTTTTCTTTCCAACCAAGCAGCAGCACACCAGACTTGAGTCATTTAATCAACTGATCTCAGTCTTCAGAGAGCTGATTGGTCAAACTGTGTGCTCTTGGTTGGTTTGAACAAAAACCTGCAGCCACACCGGCCCTTTGTGGAACTAATTGCCCAGGCCTGATCTAGAGAGACAGGAGATTGCTTGTAGATTACATTTATTACATAATTTAAGTCAACTGGCATTCTGGGTGGGCATCTTCCTAACAAAAACCCATCTTGCCCTCGTCCCCTTTTTTAATATAAATCCTGTCCCACTCAATGTATGCTACATCTGTCTGTGACACACTGTACAACAAAAGAGAACAAGAACCTCAACCTGAATGTGTACATATCTTTATTCGGTCATGTAAAAGTCATTATGAGGTTTTAACAGCTCCAACAACGTCCACAATCAGAACATCAACCTGTTTTATCAAGCAGAAACTTGAAGCTACCGATGATCATATCAGGAGAGGCGTGGTTGATCCGTTCCACAGATCCGATCTGCACAAAGAATGTACACATGATACGAGACCATCTACAGACAACCTGCTGAAGAGTTTTAGAAGCACAGAATAAACCACACCAAACAAACAGCTCTCAGAAAGTCGTTTATTTTCCTCAGTCTTGGCATGTTTTAACACAAGACAAACGCTGCTTAACAGTCAGTCTTGTCAACTGAACTGTCTTCCTGCCAGCTAGAAAACTAATCTAGCTCTGCCCCCTTGTGGGGAAACACCACATCACGTCACGTCCTGGTGCAGCCGATGCTGCTAAAAGGAACTACTGCAAAATCACTGCCACGGGTGTTGACAGTCATGTTGTCATGTTGCTGTTACGTCTCGACAAATATCTTTGTGTGACGTCCCCTTAATGTGAATACTGACACTTTGGTAGAATGAATCACATCACACCTGGAGGCTGCCATTGTCATGCTTTGTACAGCTGAATCCATGACGATGCGGCATGACAGCATTATCTCGCAGTTACATCGCTTAAAGTGTAAATTTAGCTCATGTTTTGTTCATGAGGTGGAATGCTGTCTGTCATTCTGTCTTTGTATCAGACCGCTTGCTGCTCGGTGAACTCTTTGGTCTCCAGACTGGGTGTGATTTGTTTGCAGCTGACTAACTTTAGACTATTTGCAGAAAAAGACACTCCTCTTGAAATAGACATGCCTCACATGCGTCCCAGAATCCTCGGTGGCACTCTAATTGCTCAGCATGTGTGGTTTGTCGCCGAGGAGCGAATGTTGTCACATTGTCTGTCTCTTCTGTGTGTTTTTTTCCAACTCAACGTTACTGCGGTTAAGACCAATTAGAGGTGTCAGTCCTGTGCGTCTAAGAACACTAACGTGGCCAACAACAGACTGGAACAGGTTTTATTTGTATGATTCTCACAAGGAACATTATGTGTACACTTTTAGGGGACAGCAGCGGGCTGAGCAGACCAGAACTACACTAACACAACACAAAATAAGTGCTCGTGCACTTAAGAACAACGATAAAAACTCTTATCATTGTTGTTCATTATTAAGGAGTTTTAAACTGGTTATGAAGCAGTGTCAGTTAAATACTGATGTCTCTATATGACCTACATAAACAAACAAGACTATGAGATGAATGACTATTTCTGCTGTATGTAGTTATTTTCTATGCCTGCAACTGGGTGGGATTTGGTTGGATTCTCCTTGAACTGAAGGAAACAATGCAGTGGAAACAATACCGCTTTTGTCCTCAAGAGGGAATCAGCACAAAATCAAAGTTCCTTGCAGCTGCTTTAAAGTTGTTTTAAAAAAAATCAGTACACTTGCAAAGAGATATCTATCAAAACAATAATTTATTGTAGTAAAGCTTCATGATAAGGAGCTGAGTGACTACATGAAGCTGTAAAAACATGAGCTCTGTATGTTGAGAGAAGAAACAAAAGGCCAGTGACATAACATCCTCTCTCTCTCTCTCTCTCTCTCTCTCTCTCTCTCTCTCTCTCTCTCTCTCTCTCTCTCTCCCCGTTTCCTGGCTCTCTCTACCAGGAGCTACGACCAGATGAGCGTTTCCACAGAGTGCAGTTTCCGGACTGAATCGGACTGGGACCCTCACTGTGAGTCCACCTCCATGATCAGCTTTGACATGAGTCACCCACACAGTCCTACTTCACCCTCCAAATTCTTCAAGGTTGGTTTTGTTAACTCCTTTTCTCGTTTGTTATCAGTGTTAGACTGAAAAGATAGCAGCTGATGGTCGAAAGATGTTACAGTGTGTGTGTGTGTACTTTTTTCTTTAAGTACAGTATCAGTACAGCAGTATAATCATATTTTTTATAGTAAAGTAAGTTTCTATAGTTTTTAACTGTAAAGAATGACTTTTTTTATTTAAAGTCATTACTCATTTCTTGATAAAAACATTCATTTTATGGACATTTAGCTTCATGTTTCATAATTATGTTTTAATTGTCCATGTCCATTATCACACTTTTTACAACATTTACAACAGTAAATAAACAAAATAAGTATTGTTCTTGTTGCGGAGTATATTTGACTTACTTTCTACTTTTTCTCTACTTACCTTGTCGTCCCTGTACTTAGCTGACATGTTTGTTCCTGTGTACGTACATTTCTCACGCTCACACTTGAATAGTGAAGCTGATTCTGACATTTGTTACTTTTCTAGAGATATTTTGTGTCGATGGTGAAATGTGGCAAACATTTACTAAAATACTTATTAAGTCTCTGATTTATGCTACATTATACTTACAAAAATTGTGCTTTTTACTTCACTACATTATAACAGATGTATGTAGTTACGAGTTAATGACAAAGAATTTGAATACAAAATATATGATGAGCTTATAAAATGTGAAACACTGTTACACTATAAACAGTATATATAGTAGTTTGAATTATGTCCACCATGACCAACTACAGCAATATGATTTTACTTTCACATTTCACACAGTAATCAATAATCATCAATGATGTGATATGTGCCATTTTTATTGATACTTTAAGTACATTTTGATAATTAAAATTAAAGGTCCAGTGTGTAAGATTAATGGACTCTATTTACAGAATATGGCAGAAATTAAATATAATATGAATAACTATGTTTCATTAGTGTGTAATCACCTGAAAATAGGAACTTTTACATCAATCAATCCTTAAGTAAAGAATAGTTCCCTGAGCACTGTTTTCAATTTTCAAATGAAACAATAAATTAAAGAAAAAAAGTTCACGAGTGAAGATTTTGTACAAAGCTCTAAATAATCTGTTATTAGCTATTCTGCTCATTAATATAAACACAAATAATTATTGCAGATAAAAAGTGTTCATCCGTCAGTATTTGCATTAAAGTAATTAGGTCACAAATGGGAGAAGGTGCGGCAGCATACAGTAGAGGCGTATGTTTTGTGTGCATACAGTACAGTACAAGACACAGCTTATCCTCTCAATGGTATGTGAGCTCTCTGTAGCTGATTTGGACTTTTCTAATCCATATCTCATTCCATGTTTATCACAAGGCCTAGCTCAAGGATATGACCATCCTCCGCGTTCCTTATTCTTCTAACTCCATGACATCACCAGTTTCCTTCTCTTTTCTGACTGTAGGGGACAGTAAACGCTCAGTGACAGAGTAGCCTGTCACAGGCGATTGAAATAACGAACGTAGAGGCTGTAAACGTGTGCTTCCCCTTTAAGATAAAACGCACATAATCCTATGGGATCTCAGTGTCCCTGGGCTTTTTTTCTGTGGACTCAAACCTGTCAAACCGGCTCTCAGTGATATTTGTGTCAGTGAGTCGCTTAAGTATGTTTCCATTTTTATAACGTGTTCAGGAATTGAAATACGTCATATCTAGAGTGCATAACAATAAGAAAGACTGTACTTCTTGGGGGGTTTATGGCAGGGGGAAAAACGAGACATCAACGCAGTGTGTTTACACAAAGATCTATTTAACTGTAATCAAGATCCACATCATCGTTCCTGTCTGTGCCTTTATTATTATCTGCTGCTGTGATCAGAGAATGAAGCAGAGCTTTGGCTGACAGATAAGGAAGCGGGCCATAATGCACACTGATATGGTACTATATCTCCACCTACCTGACATTTGTCAATGCTGTGAGTAAATACAAAGACAGTGCTTAGTGGAGAGCTAATAGCAGACGCCTTGCGTAGAGGAATGACAGGTAGCCATTCAAGGCTTAAACACACACTGGACAAAGGATACTATCTTTTTAAATGTACCTTGCTTCAACACAGCGGATTTTTGAATGAGTCGAAACAGCCCCGAGGTACAGTGTCACTTCTTTGACTACATATTATAGCAAAAACAAAACTTGAGTCTATTCATTTAAGTTTCTGTGTTTCGTTGTTTAGAAATGAACTGGAAAACCTGGCCACAGACTGTCTTTGCCTGCTGTTTGCTCAGTGAAATAAAGCGAATGTTTACAGCACTGGAGAGTGTGTCGAAACAGGTTTTTATCTTCGAAAACTGCGTGTTCAGAAAGCACTTTGGAAATATGATTTAACTCTCAGAGCAGTTAAGATAAACGCACATTGGAGTGCACATGTATTAGTCACACAGCTCTGTGTAGTATCACCTTCGACCCATTTCACTGTAAAGCTCCTGTCCAAATGATCGGTTTGAAAGGTTTACTTTACTGATACAGCCTGGATTCCTCTTAGACATATAAAGGTACAGTAGATAACAGATGTCCTATTGATTTGCCGCGCTTTAGAATGAGGAAGGGCGAGGCTTTCCTTCAGCAGGTCTGTCCACACCCTTTCAATTTCACTGGATGGTAAATTCTTTGTGCTTGTTTGCCATGTGAACCATCTTTCACAATCATTTTTGTCACAGTGGAGCTCTGATGCAAACGGCCATGCCCTCAAGTCAGACACTTGACACACAAGCCACTGCTGTCAGTACTGCTTGTCTGCTTAGAAGAGAGGACTGTTTAACTTTCTGTGTAGTCTGCTAAAGAAGAAGGACACCGGCTTTGTACAGTAGCTGCCTAGTTTAAGGATCATTATGTCTAAAAGACATATTTTAACTTCTTTTATCTGCTACATTTTTGATCTAAACATTAATTAGACACAGAACTCCAAAGGAATTGAAAAGTTGAGACTCCAGGAAGTCAAAATGGTATGTAACTGTTGTTTTTTACTGTGGCTTGTTCTTCTTCTTTGAGACTAACGTTACTCAGGATTCACAAGGTTATCTCTTGTCAGATCTTCTTGTTCGTGATATAAATCCTGTTAATAAGTGTCATGGCAGCACTAAAATGTGATTGTATAGCTGAATACAGACATTTTGGAAGTCACTGCTGTTTCATACTGCACCCTTTCGCTTTGTTAATTCATAATATAGATCTCTTTGATTGCCCTTTGAGCTGAGCATCAAACAGGTTTATATCTCTGTAGTTAGTCATTAGCCACTCCAGTGTGATTGTTTTACCAGTGTGTTGTTATTTTCACCAGAGTGTCTGCATTTAACATGTTTAACAGATGTTAATATAGATAGATAGATAGATAGATAGATAGATAGATAGATAGATAGATAGATAGATAGATAGATAGATAGATAGATAGATAGATAGAGATATTTTGACAGCACAAGCAAAGTTAAGATGACACACAAGTTAATAAAAGAAAGAAAAGACACCAGGCAACATAATGTACAACATGAAGTCAATAATTCTATCTATGAAAATGTTTACATAAAACACATATGTTTGTTTTTCTCTTCCTTTTTTATTATATCATGTAAATTCCCTCTTACCTCAAGTTTCAAATTTTTTTCTTTCCAGTTGTTGATTCCTGGACATGATTTCTGTTTCTGTGATTAAATATTAGGAAGTAATTAAGTTTTAAAGCAGAAATACTTAAAATGTGAAGTAAATAGTGTATATGAACTATTGTAGTGTATTCTATCAATCTATTCCTCATCTCAAATCTGCAATTATCTTTTTACCAGAATGTTTTTCACATTGACTAAATGAAGCGTGGTTTTGTTTTGAACTTTTTTATGTTACGAATAGATTATATCTAGCTCATTAAAACATTTTGATAACGCAGTGCATCTGTATTTTCCATGCCCATTCTCTCCAGGAACTGAATGCACCAGTTGTATTGTTCTACATATATTTGCCATAGTTCAAGGTGTAATTTAACATGTCTGCATTAAAATGTCTAAAAACACCTCTCTATATATAATGTATGTATGTGTATGTATGTAACATATATATATATATGTGTGTTGTTGTTTCCAACTTTGTTCAAATCCAGAGCGATCAAGAATTTTATTCAAAGTAAAGGTGTGCTCATTTGGCTCTAGTTGATGATGTTTAATGAACTTTATTACAATACCTTGTACGTGAATATGTTTTCTGTCTGAGTCACATCCGATAGATCTTCTTTCAATCTTTTCTGAACTTAAACATCTACATTTTGTCCAAGTTTTAACACGTGCTTTCAGTTAATGACTTAGTTATCCAAAGGTATTAAGTACATTGGTGCAGGTCATTTAGGTAACAATAGTGTGGTAGTTAACATCTCAAAGGAAACTCAAAACTCAAAGGAAATTTTCTTTCTCACTTAGCTTTTGGCTACATATCTATTAAAGAGCACACCCTTATTTTTTATGTCAGAGAAGGGTGTGTCAGCTGCTCTCTCCACCTCTATTTATTTATCTTCCTGTCTGCTTCTTGTCTGTCCTCTTTTAGAATTCGGAGGAGAAGAAGGGAGTGCTTGATCGCATCAGCCATTTCTTCCACTCCAAGAAAAGGAAGAGCAGTAGTAGGCAGCATTCAGACGCCTCCTCCGATGCAAGTTTACCAACATCCCCCTCATCTCCACTTTCGCCCAAGTCTCAGCAGGAGGATGGGCTAAAGACTCCAACTCCTTCTCGAAAAGACGATGAGCTAAAAGCGCGTTATGCAGGGGGAGCAGAGTGTGGTGACACGCTCAGCCAAAGCTCCAGTCGCAGCGCCTCAAGCAGTCCTTCTCTGTTCACATCTGAAGCAGATCTCCCGTTCGCAGATAGCAACAGCAGTGGCCGAAGCAGCGTGAGGGAGGTGCATGTGTGCAGGGCCAGCACAGCCAGTGGTGAAAGGAATTCTGGGAATGTGACTCCCACCACTGTGGATCGCGCTACTACCACTCATCCAAATGCTGATTTGAGCTCGGGGCTGGGGTTCACAGAGTCTGTGGTGGAGGAAGTAAGCAGGAGGCTGCAGGTCAGTTTGGACGAAAGTACAGAGAAGAATACAGAGAGCTCCAGGGGGGATGAGGCAGTTAACCAAACCATGGTGTCGACTTTTAAAATCCCCTTTTCTAAAGGAAGTGAGGCCCCAAAATCACCTAACTTAACCTCTATAAGTTTAGCAACAAAGAAAACATCAGTGACAGTTGGAGAGAAGGGGCACAGCACTGCCCTAAAAGGAATAGCTTTAGGCTCTCAGTCGTCCACCTCACACCTCGTCACGTCTCAGCAGGAAGATGAAGAATGTGCAGACATGTCAAGAGAAAACTCAGCCAAGAGGAGGGCTCGGGTATTATCTTGGGAAACTGTAAACGCGGCATTGAACCCTTCATCTGAGGAAGAACAAGTGCCCAGAGGTGATTCTCCTGCCCAGCTCCACAAAGCCATATGGGTGGAAACACACCTGGGAGAGGAGGAGGAAGTGGAAAGGGAGGGGGAGAAAGAGAAGGATATAACGAAAGAAGGGGAGGAGGGCTTCAGAACAGACTCGCCTCCTGTGCTGGCCATACCTGTCGTTGTCATTCCTGAGGACGACTCAGTCACTGAGGGCGCTTCTACCCCCTCAGAGACTCCGCCGTCCAGTGGCAGCTTGCCAGAATCAACCATCTCCTTGGCACCGACTGCAGGGGAGTTCCAAACAACCTTACAGCAGCCAGAGGGGCCTGACGGTGGCACACTTTCAAAGCCGAGTTCACTTCAGGAGAAACGGAACTCGAGAGAAATTCGTGTTACGCGCAAGACTGTGAATCTGCCTTCGAAGCACAGGGTTTCTGGCCAGAAAGTGTGTGTGAGCCCGGCATCAAGTGTGGATGAGAGCGGAGCGACGGGAGAAGAGTACAGCAGAGATTCGACTTCAAAGACTTCAGACACAACAACAGAAGTAAAACGGTGAGTCTCCGTCTATTTTAATTTTCTGTGGTTACACTTTAATGGTCTTCCTTTGATCCTGGGAGAAACAGAGAGCAGGGAAGCTAAAGAAAGCTAAACCTGCATGCAACCTGAGCTCTTAGTTCCCATGCTCCATTGTACCAGAGGACAACAATACAGGCTAAACCCACACTGGGGCACTGAAATATTCATATACAGTACATCTAATCATACAAAAAGAGTGACATTTTGTATGTCAAGTATGCTAAAAACCCCTAAAAAGTATTTGTTACTAAACAATAATTGTAGTATTAATTAATTATTGAATCAACGTTTCAGTTTCATTTGAAATGAAGGTCATCTTTTCTTTGTTTACCTATGGTGTACACACTACCTGAATAAGTTAATCATTTGTTTGACTTTAGGGTTCCATGGTAACACTGACACATCTCTATAGATAAAATGCATGGCAAGCATATATAACTACAGTGCTGCAGGCTGTGGATGGCCTTAAAAATACCTGAAGACTTGATTTATGATTTACTTTCACAACTACTGCAGCGGATTTCTTGAGCACACCGAGTTTTAACAGCAGTTTCTGTTTGTCTTTGAAATGCCCGTTTTAAGTTTAAACTTTCTTTTAAGACACTTTACATCAGAAAAATATTCCGAGCACATCTGTATGCTGTATGCACATCTGTAAATATGTAGCTATAACCGGCAGCTGGTTAATTTCACTTAGGATAAAGTTAAAAGTTAACAAGATCTGTCTACCAGCACTTCTAAAGCTCACCTTTTCTGTTGCACATATTTTCAAACTAATTTCATTTACCAATGACTGGTGGCTTCTTATATTCTTATTTAACTGTTGCTCAGAGGCACCTTTGTCTCTTTATGCCCTGTCTATATCTATTTAAAGAGGACTTACTACAGCTGAACTGCATGAAAGATCGTTGAAAAAAAATAGACCACTCCCCTTATTTAAAGAGCCTTACATATGTGTTTATAAAGGTTATTCTAAAATATTTGTCTTAATGACTCTCTCCCTTCAGACTGTCAAGCCTCCAAAACAACAATGTGGAATTCAAGGAAGACAACCTTGAACCATTGCCAACAACGGATGAGAATACACACTCTGAAACAAATACTCCTGAACCCATAGTTAAAGAAAAAATAGACTCTGAAGCCTCTGACTTTGACAATACCTCAGACATGCACAGACCAAAGTCACAAGCAGTGGGGTCCAGCGTGAAAGGCCAAGGGACTAACCAGGCTGCACCATCTAAACGAGGGGTTAAATCAACATCAGAAAGTCGGCATACCACAACAAGTGGAGCAAGGAGCCCATCCTCAGCAGCTGGCAGCAGGACCAAAAATGTGGCAACAAAGGATAAGACCTCCACAGAGAGCACAAAAGTGGGAAGTCCCAGTGATATGCCATCACAGAGGGAACATAGCAATGATAAAACAGTCTCAATGTTGCCAACTTTAAAAGACCAAAGCTCCGGTGCTCCCTCAAGTGCGACAGGTTCAAAGTCTAAAATCCCCAAAAGGTCAACATCAGACGCTGATGTGAAATCCCCGGTGACACCAGATAAAACATCACCGACTGATGCTTCGGTGGTCACTTCCAAACTGCAGAAACAACCCAGAACCAAAGAGTCTTTGAAATCTCCGGTCACTCCAACCAAAGCTGGCAGGAAACCAATTTTCGAAGAAGCCAAAGGAGGGAAGGCTCGGTCAGGAGACATTTCTCCCACAAAAACGACTCACAAGACCGGAATAAAGCATATTAAAGAAAAGACAGATGAAGACAGTGACTCTTTTAACCTTGTAAATAGTATGGAGGTGGACAACGAGGAGAGCAGTATTGAAACAGGACACCCAACTGACATGGAGAGAAAACGGGGGCAACACCATCTGGAGAGTAATGCCTCTCGGTTGCCCATTTCATCTCCAACAATAAAGAGCAGACAACCAATAACCGGTCAGACAGATTCAGACAGGCCCAAGACACTCCGGAAGCAGAGTGCAGAGCAGGAGCAAGAAGTAACTCCTGGCGAGAGACCTGGTAGTGAGACCCCACCCCTGAGTCCCAAGAAAGGTAAGACAGTACGATCACAACATGTTGTATACTAGACTGTAAATCAGTCAGTTCCAGTACTGTTTACACTGTCAGCATAAGAATATCCTTGTACCGTTCTGTTGACATGAATGAAATATTTGTACACATAGTTTTTTTTTTCAATTTTGAGGTTTATAAACTTTCTATGTGTTAAAAGAATAGTAGAAGATTGATGTCACTCTTATCTGTGCATGTAGCCACTGCCAACAGCTGGTTAGTTTAGCTTAGCATGAAGACGTGAAGCAAGGGGACACAAGTAAACTGTCTGTTTAATCTTAGACTTTTAAACATGTTAATTCGTAAGCTTTAAAGGTACTGATAGGCAAGTTTTGTTACCTTTAAACAGATCTGGGCTTTTTTCAGTGTTTATGCTAAGCTAAGCTAAGCTAAGCTAACAGGATTCTGGTTCTAGCTTCATATTTACTGCACACATGTAGCAGTGACAATGATCTTTTTACATTAGTGTTTTATAGAACAGTTTCTTTGAAGTATGGAACTTTTTTGTCATTTGAGGTGTTTTTTTTAATTGTCATTGTATTGAAACGGTGTGTGTGTGTGTGTGTGTGTGTTTTACAGGAAGCATGTTGTCAACAAGGCCATCCAAACTCTCTAAAAGAAGTGTTAGTCATAAAGAGAGTGACACACCCACCTCGTGTGTCTCTCCACCTCCCTCCAGGCAAGAGAAAACTGTCTCATTGAGACTCTCCAAACAAAGCGACAACATCAAACCCAGCAAAGCTCCAGCAAAGGATTCAGCTGATCCGTCATCACCTGTAAGCAAGCTTCCTACAAGAGGCCAGAGAAGCTCTAACAAACTAAAATCCAGAAAAGATTCACCATCCAACAGTTTTCCAAGCACATCTACATCTAAACAGGAGGACTCACATCGGGAAACTAACACAGAGATGTCTGTCAAAGCATCTGAGAGTGTCATAGCAAATAAAGTGAAGGACGGTGTCAGTGGTGACATATTAGAAGAACTGACAGACAATCAGTCCAGTATCAGTGAAATCGAACTGAAAGGAAAAGAGACAAAGGAATTAGAGCAGAACATAACCAGTCCTACGACTGAAGACATTTCAGAAATCCAACCACCACAAAACAATAGTGTGATTATTACAGTCACAGGCCCAGGAGCTAAGGTATTGCCCAGCTGTGAGGTTTTTAAAGAAAGTCTTCCTCAGTCACCAGTTACTGATGTAAATAAGGCTGAGACTGATAGTCCGGGAGGTCAGTGTGAGACCAAACAACACACAGAAGTTGAGTCTACATCTGAAGATGTATGTCACATTCAAAACACCACACAGAAACGTGAAACACTGTTTTCACAAAAGATTTCTTCAGGAGGTGGAAAAGAGAAAGACATTTTAGAGACAACCCACCTAAAAGGTAACTTAAAACCAGACTTTAAAGAGCCAAATTCTGCAGTGTCGGCTCAGGACACAATACCAGCTCATGAGGATGTAACAGATATGTCAGCCAAACCTGTTTTGCTTGACAGCATTCGCTGTGACATAATGACCCGCTCTGATCAGAAAGGTGTTATGCCTGATAGTGTTTCCCTTCCTAAATCAAATGAGGTCACTTCTAACAGCTATGATACAACAAATATTACAGCTAATTTACCCTCAAAAGACCAGGATGCTGAGCCAACAGATGTACGTTCAGCGATGTCTGTCCCTGTTTCAGTAGATGGTAACACAACAAGTAAAGAGCAGCAGAAGGAATCACTGAAGGATCAAATCACAGATATCATCCTTGAAGATGAGACATCCCTCACATTCAGCGGAGATTTAGAGAAAGATTTGAAGGTGGAGGAGAAGAGTAAAGAGGAGCTTGGCAGGAAACCAGTAGAGACTTTGGACACTCAAACAGAGACTGCGACTGTTTGTGAATTGCCCAAGAATGTTGAAAATCAGCTGGACAAAGAGCCCCTTTTACTGGTAGAAGAAATTGAAAGACAGCAGAAGGACTCAAAAACAAATGAAAGGCTGAATGACGTAACGATGGAAGGCACTGACTCACAGAACAGTTGCAAAAAGGAGCTCAAGGGTATAACTACCGAGAATGAAGCGGAGAAAGACATTACAAAACCAGAGAAACCAACACATCTATTGCCAGAAGAGAAACGTTTACAGCCTGTCTCAGAGGACAAAGCACAGACAGTAGTTACAGATGTCGTAGAAGAGAAGAAGACAGAGATGGAGCAAGCAAGAAGCGCACTCCATGAAAATACAGCCAGTGTGGTTGATACAAAACAGGAATGTGGGATCCTCTCAAAGGAAAATGGAGTAAGTATCTGTACGAAAACAGATCAGCAAACTAGTGCTGAAGACACTAAAGAAGAGAGTAAAACAAGGGCATTTGGTAAGGATTTACCAAAAGAGATTTCAAATGTGATTGCTGACACTGAAATTGGTAGCCACGAGGACCACACAGCTTTAATTGCTAGAGACCAAGGTGAGGACATTAAACAAACAGAGGGAAATAGTCTAGAACAGCAAACTGAGACAGAAACAGCTCCAGAGAAGGCAACACAGAGCCAAGTTTCACAAGTGGATACAACTCAAGATGGTGGAAAAGAAATGACAGAAGCAAAGGATTCATCAACAAAGAGTTTGAAGACTGAATTTATGAATGCTAACGGTGAAGTTAGTATCCAGCAAGACCAGAAGTCCATAGTTGTTAGAGACCAAGCTGAGGGAATTACTAAACCAGAGAAAAACAAATCAATAAAAGTCAACTCTCCAAACCTTGAACCAGAACCAAAGACTGAGACAAAAGAATCTCTTAAGATGAACGAAGATACCAAATTATCTAAAAAATCAAGTGTTTTCACAACTGAAAAAGCAGAGAGTAAGACTGATAAGAAACAGGAACAGAAAAAACTAATTGAGGGGGGTGTTCGAGTTGAAAAAGTGATAAAGCAGAAGGAACAGCAGACGAAGACATCAAAGATAGATGCTAAGCAAGAGTCAGGACCAATTTCTGTAAAAGACACATCTAGCAAAAAAAGTGGAAGACAAAAAGACAAGCTCCCTGTTGTTCCAGATAAAGTACTGAGTACTGATGCTGAAAAGAATGACAAAGACACCAAAGAACTTCTAACCAAAGACAAGGAGGTCAGAAATAATGACCTAAATCAGGAGGACACCCAGACTCACATTGTAAAGGAGGGTCGAACTCCAGGACTTATAGCCCCAATCAACAAAACTCAGAGTGCTGAAAGCAGTAAAGAGAAGAGTGAAACAAAGGGATTTGGTAAGAATTTACCAAATGAGACTGCTGGTAGCCATGAAGACCAGACAACATTAATTGCTAAAGAGCAAGGTGAGGACATTAAACAAACAGAGGGAAATAGTCTACAACAGCAAACTGAGACAGAAACAGCTCCAGAGAAGACAGCAGAGAGCCAAGTTCCACAAGTGGATACAACTCAAGAAGAGACAAAAACAAAGAGTTTGGATAAAAAGACTGAAGTTATGAATGCTAACAGTATAGTTAGTATTCAGCAAGACCAGAAGTCCATAGTTGTTAGAGACCAAGCTGAGGACATTACTAAACCAGAGAAAAACAAATCAATAAAAGTCAACTCTCCAAACCTTGAACCAGAACCAAAGACTGAGATAAAAGAATCTTTCAAGATGAACGAAGATACCAAATTATCTGAAAAATCAAGTGTTTTCACAACTGAAAAAGCAGAGAGTAAGACTGATAAGAAAGAGAAACAGAAAAACCTAATTGAAAAGGGTGTTCGAGTTGAAAATAAAGTGACGAAGCAGGAGGAACAGCAGACAAAAGCATCAAAGATTGATGCCAAGCAAGAGTCAGAACCAATTTCTGTAAAAGACACATCCAGCAAAAAAAGTGGAGAACAAAAAGACAAGCCCATCATCGTTCCAGATAAAGTACTGAGTACTGATGCTGAAAAGAATGACAAAGACACCAAAGAAAAAACAAAACATGATAGTGGTTCGAATCAGGAAGAGAAGACCATAAACCACAGTGATCCACAAAAGCATGTGAAGACAACACTCAATGACAGTCCATCTCTTTCACCTACACAGAAACCATCCACTTCACCTCAAAGTCTTCAGCTAAAGAAGGAATCTCCTTCTAGCTGGTTAGACGTGGAACATCATCACAAACAGAAAAGGGAACATAAAAGAAAATTAGATGCCTCAGCGAGCGAGGATGAATCTCTTGAATCGGATGACTTAGATGATTTTATCAGGAGCATTAAGGAGGGCAGCATTCCTTTCTCAATACCTCCAAAGAGGCATATCCGTAAAATGTCCCCATCTCCACCTTTTGTCATGCCGGCCATAAAGGAGGACCATTTTGAGAAAACACTTGATCCAGACGAGTTCCAGTTCGGCTTAAGAAAAAATGGCAGAAGTCTTAGGGATCCTTCCCCAGCTATGATGATTAAACAAAAAGCAGCTGAAAGGGAAGGACGGACCCTGGAAAAACGTGCACAAGGTAATGCCAACACGACTGGAGGCCAAATGAAACCACTCGATGAGGTGGAAGGAAAAGACGGAGATAAAGAGGGGACAAATATGGATGCAGGAAAAGGAGAGCATCAAAACAATGGGCAAGAGGCTGGGAAGTTAACGTCACGACTTGAAAGGATATCCATCCTCTCCAGCTTACTGAGCTCTCCTCTGTCCTCCAGGAAAACAAAAGAGGAAGCTACATCAGCTTCAAATAGCACAACGAATCAACAACAGGACGTGCCCGTGCTTGGAAAGCAGGGAGTTGTTGATTCACCTCTTCCTGTGGTTGAGTCAGATAAGAAGGGTGTGAAAGGCATAGATCAAGGCCTGCTTGTGGGTGGTGGTATAAGTACAGTAAGTGAGTCAGCGTCCAGCCCCTCCTCTCCTCCTCCTCTGCCCTCTTTCTCTGAGATAAAGCTTCCTGATCATTTAGAAAAATACCTCAAGAAGAACAAGAGAGAATCTAAGGACTCCGAGGGCTCTACAGAGACAACTAAAACTAAACTGAATACTCAGGGGAGTACTGTGATGGACCAGCCCTCGACAGCAGGAACACCTGATGTGGATGTGGGCCTGAAGGCACCTGCAGGACCGCCTCTGACAAGCAAAAGCAACCGGGAGACTTCTCGAAATGGACTTTATACTTCCAAGGCCAAGGTAGGAATTTCAGTGTAATTATTACTAACTGTCTTTAGCAATCTAATGAAATAGATGGGTTTTGACATGCTAGCCTTTGACACAAAGCATTGGTTCATTTCCATGGAGAAGTGTCTAAGTTTCATATCCTGTTCTTTTGTTTTGTCATGCTATTGCAACAAAGTCATCATTTGCAAGTGAGGACAGGTGAGACAAGGAGCATGTCTCCAGCCTGGAATTTTGCACAGGAAATCAGCAAAACATCAGCCAAAGCTCAACCCAAAAAGAAATTTGCATCAACATGCAAATGAACCAGAACGATGCAAAAGAACTGTTTGTGTTTAGTTCAACACGTTACATGTCATACCTGCTGCACAACAGGTGTTCATTTCTTTTCATTTAGACCCTTGGCACAACAAGACAATTACTTTAGTTTTGTTCAGTCAAAATGAACTGTATATTCTACCTCAGTGACACCCAGGTAGAGGGGGTACTTATGTAGTTGCTAAAGGGCATGTGGAAAGAGAGCTTAACTGATTTGATTATAGAAATTATTATTTGATTTAACAATATATCCAAATATTGCATTAGCTGTAACATCAGAATAAAGCAACGGCTGAATGGTTGAAATGTTTTGAAAGTTATGGATTTATGGTTCTTCAGCTAAGCTAAGCTAAGCTAAGCTAAGCTAAGCTAAGCTAGGGTAAGATAAGACAAGATAAGATAGACTTTAATGATCCCACACCAGGGAAATTCAAGGTTGATAAGAAATGACTCATAAGTAAGAAATATATAGAAAAATGTCAAGCTAAAGAAAGTCATAAAGTCATGCTAGCTGTTGGAATGAAGGACCTGTGGTAGCACTCCTTACATGCAATCCACTTTTATGTATTGAGTAGTGTTAAATCACGTCCAGGATAAAATCAGTTCAAATGACTACATTTGGAACAAGACAGGCGGTGATAAGAAATGTTCCTATAATAATAATAATAATAATAATAATATTAATCTATATAATAATTTGGCTTTGAAGTGGCAAACCAATTAAAACAAGTTAGCTCTACTCTTTGGAGAACTATGTTCTTTTTAAAAGCCCATGTTCAAATTCATAATCAAAATATTTATAATATTTTTTTCAGGTACCTGTAGTAAGAGGGTTCCACAAAAGGCCTGGAAAGGTATATTTACATGTTATTTACTTTAATTTTTATTATTATTTTATTTTGTTGTTGTTGCTGCTACATATTTTAATGAAATGTCTATTTCCTCATCAAGATTGTCATACACGAACATGCTCAGTTTGGAGGGGAAGCGTTTGAACTCCACTCTGATGTAGAGGACACCACCGCGTTGAAGCTGTCGCCTGTTATCTCAGCCAGAGTCATCAGAGGATGGTACGGGTCTTTGTGCTTTGACTTTTTTTTTGATTATATAATTTGTATCTTTAATAAGAATAAGAATAAGAATCCATCTAATCTATCCAATCTTTTTCTTTAGCTGGCTCCTCTATGAAAAACCGGGCTTCCAGGGTCGTGTCATTGCCCTCGAGGAAGGTCCTTCAGAGCACATAATAAACATGTGGGCCGAAGAGGGAACTCCAACAACGTTAGACCAGATGGGTCAGCCTGTACCAACAGCACCTATGATCATAGGATCTATCCGGTTGGCAGTCAGGGTAAGTACTCATGCTGAGTCACTAAATGATTGATACTTCATTTTGTTTTCCTCCTATAATTCCACAAAATGTCTTTGCAGGTTTTATAGATCCTGGAGTTCACATCCTAAATATGGTTGTGTATTAAATATCAAAAGATTTTTTGGTATCAACAAAACTGTCTTTCTCATCAAGTATCAAACATAGTTAAATACCAGAAGCTCGCACTGGTTTCTTACTCTTTTATATTTTAATTATTAAATATGCTTGATATAAATCATAGTTTTGTCAGTTTTAGACTGTTTTGTATAGGCAGATGTCTTGTGTTGTGTTATAGGTTATTTGTGTTATGGTTTGTGAATATTTGAAAACTTTATTTTTTTAAATGGAAAAAAAGTTCATGCTCTGTAAATATGAAAACCACTTTTTTATTTTGTGTTTCGTAGGACTATAGCATACCTCGAATTGACCTGTTTGCAGAGGTAAATGGGCTGGGGAGGATGTCATCTTACTGTGACGACACCGTGGAGATCGGCTCATACGGGATCGCACAGACCACTGGATCCATCAAGGTCCATTCTGGAGTGTAAGTTCATCGGACACTCAAGCCACCGCCTATTTTGTGTCACTCATTTAAAGAAAAAGGGAATGTAAATGGGGATGTTGGATGATGAAAACAGATTTCCATTTCACCCTGCTCCTGTTAGTTTTAAAGCTTACAAAGATGCAAACTTTCTGAGCGTGTGCAGCATCTGTTTTCTGTCTATGAAGGAATGCATGCTGCAGGGTAGAGCCTGTGGTTGACATAGTTTTAACCTCTGCTGATTGTTGATGGTTAGCGCTTACATTTTTCAGCTGGTTCATGCTGTAGAGAGTAAAAGTGCTGCATTTAGTCCCTTCATGATGTGATAGGTTTGCATCCTCAAATTACAGAGAAGACACCCAATGGTTTGTAATGTGCCCCCATCACCTATCCAGCTTCCCTCCCCTTCTTTTACTCACTTTCTCTCTCCCATGGTGTCTCTGTGTGTCTGTAGCTGGCTGGTGTACACTGATCCAGGGTTTGGAGGTTTTCTAGCAGTGCTGGAGGAGGGGGAGTATCCTTGCCCAGAGTCCTGGGGTTTCCCTGAGCCCTTCATCGGGTCTATCAGACCCCTCCGAATGGTACAGTACATGAAGTACAGATATACATACTCATTTTATCACTTATCTTATCTTATCTCTGACAACTGTGTCTCTCCATCACAGGGACTGATAAAAGTGGAGCATCCCCTTGAAAACAAGGTGTGTACACTACACTACATTTGTTGGCTCAGTCAATATCTGCTGTTTATACTGCACACTGGCTGGAATGTGACCAAAGAGCCAAATGAATCGATTAATCCATCAAATCCATCAAGCAAAAATGTCAGATGTCTTCTGGTTTCAGCTTGTCAGATGTGAGAATTTGCTGTTTTTCTTTGTCATGTATGACAGTAAATTGAATATCGCGAGATGGTGGACAAAAGCAGCAAGTTGAATATGTCACTGTGGGCTCGGGGATATTGTAAATTACAACTATTCACTAGTATTTGTGTCTGTGGTTTTAAATTCATCCGGTTAATTACCCAAAGCATGATAACCTGATAAACTAATAACCTCTTTTGACCTAAATGTTCCAGGAACTATGGAACCATAGAAAAAAAAAAGCAGGAACTGGGTCCGTTTTGCACATTCCTGCATCTGAAGAACTGTTCGGATCAGACAAACATGAGGAAGAGTCACCCTGTTGTTTTTGTATTTCCTGCTGGGTGACTCTGATATTTGATATGCTTGTAGCAAACAAACAAAAAGTACCTGGATGTGGAGAAAACTCAACTGTCTGCGCACAGCAGTCTGCTGAGTTTTAGGTGGAAATTTATTTTTTCTTTAGTACATGAAAGCCATGAAACTGTCAGCGTTCCCGTCTCTCATTCACTTGCTAGCCAACAACAAAGCCCAGCCTCATTCTTAATGTTATTAACTTCCTGAGTTCCTCATAATTTGGATGTTCCTGTGAGGGAAATGTCCTATAAATGTTCTGGATTACAGCTCGAAGAGCAAATCCAAACCATTGTGTGCCTCCAGCTCTGAGCCCCACCTTAAGACAAGCGTGAGATATGTCAAGATATATTGAACACCACATTACACTGTACTCTAGCTTAGGATAGAAATGAACCAAACACTTGTGTAGGGGCACAAACTCTACACACACAGACGAGTGATGCTCACATTTAACTCCTTCCTCTCCCTCTCTCATCCAGGCCTTAGTGTTTGAGAAACCCAACTTTGGTGGAGAGTGTATAGAGGTCGACAGCGACGTGTACAACCTGCAAGAAGAACCAGAAGAAGAAAGTACAGGAAAACCGGACAAGAAGCTAGTGGGAGTGGGGTCGATAAAGATACTCGGTGGTCTGTAAGTATCAGTTTGAGTTATCATCGTTATCTTTGTTTGGCAGGCATCCTTTAGGATATTTAGTCTTCTTAAAATCAAATAAGAAAAAGTCAAAGTTGTGATTTTTTTTGTGACTTTCTGTGTTTTAATCCTTGTAGCTGGGTGGGCTATCTAGAAGCAGATTTCGAAGGCCAGCAGTACATCCTGGAGGAGGGGGAGTATCCTCACTGCAGCGATTGGGGAGGATCTGAGGATGGGCTCCTGTCACTGCGGCCTGTATCCGCAGTAAGTACCACCCTCTGTGTTATTGACACATTGAAATCTGCAGGATTTGACCACATGGCACTAAGCACTGATTGCTGTGGTGTTTCACAGTTCTCAGGTCATTGAAACATTATGTGGAAACATAAAAGACGCAATTTTCTCTTTCTAATTATGTTTCTGCGTTATTATCTTCCAAAGGATTTCCTGTCCCCACACGTCAAACTGTTCAGTGAGCGGCACTTTGATCAGCTGGGCCTCAACGTGGACTTGTTGGGTCCCGTCGTCAACATGGAGGACGTCGGCTATGGTGTTAAAACTCAGTCCGCCGACGTCATGAGTGGAGTGTAAGTCAAATAGAATGTGCTCGTAAAAAAAAAAAAAGCAAAAGCAAACGATAACTCACAACGCTAAAATTCGTCAGGAAGGAGGGAAACGTTCTGACTGTGGGCTGTCCACGCCCTTGCGGTGTTTAGAAGGGTGTGTGCGTCTCACCTTCCACACATGACTAAGTGCTCTGTCACTGTACACACAAACATACACAGGCGCGTGTGAACACATATACAGCCCTAGAGGATATAATTACGAATAATCGACAGTGATCATTTGGGTAATTGATAGTTCAGGTTTGACAAAGAAGAAAACACTTTCATCTCTTGGGGGCAAAGATTCAAAGAGTCTTTAGCTCATCTTAAAGATATACATTACCTGCTTGTTTTAGATGTTTCAGCAAAGATAAGTTACAGGACATGATGTCAGTTCAGTTTGTGAAGTTACACTAACAGTTTTCAAAAATACTTCATTAACACCTTTAAACCATGGTGCACGTGTCTTTTTAGAGTTTTGTCAGTCAGCCAAGTCCACACTTTACCTGAGTGAATTTCTTTAACCTTTATTAACACCTCTATGTAACCTCCCAGTGTTTGCTATGCATCTGCCTCGCCTGCTCAAGTGTTTAACAACCCTCGTGGCATGGACTTCCTCTTTTTATGATGGCATACAGATCAATACACTGATTGAGTCAGAGAGCCAATCTTAAAAGGTGTGCTGTGATTATGAAGACACAGATTTACCTCTGTCTTAATGAGTTCTGGTAAAACACTGTCGGGTTTTTGCATCTCAGGATGTTGTTTTTTTGTGTGCCGTGCAGGTGGGTGGGATTTGAGAAGCCTGGATTCAGTGGAGAGCTCTACATCCTGGAGAAAGGCCTGTACGCAAACCCAGAGGACTGGGGAGCCCAGAACTACAAGATCTCATCCATACAGCCGGTCTTCCATGTAAGAAATGAATTTGTTAAAAACAGGATGTGACTTATTAGGTTGTTTTTTGTCACTGTGATGTTTCAAGTCATTTTGAATCTGACGAATGTTTTAATTTGAGCCTCTTTCTGTTCCTCCTGTCTGTTCTACAGGACACACTGATGGAAGCAACAAAATTCAAGGTATCAGCCCTCCATTCAAGGCTTCATATGAAACAGATTTTTCCTCAACCATCCTGGTTGTCTGTCCTGGTTCTCTAAACTTTGTATGTGTGTTTCAGGTGCAGCTGTATTCTGAGGCAGACTTCCAGGGAAAGCTGGTGGTTCTGGAGGACAGCGCAGCAGCTCTGGATGAGGACTTCACACCCAGGTCCTGTAAGGTGGTGGCTGGCAGGTAGGCACCAAACACTGCCCGAACTGTCAGTCATGATTTTGCCACACGAAAATCTCTGAGGTTTAGAAATATGACAGCCCTCTGCACTAATAAACACTTTTAGAAACACAGAATAAACTCAGCGACGCTACGTGATTTTAAAGATGATGACAGAGTTATCCGCAAAACTGAAGAACAATATGACATCAAATAATGTGTGTGTATCTTTGTGTGTCAGCTGGGTCGTGTATGAAGGAGCCCAGTTCACAGAGAACATGTATGTGTTGGAGAAAGGAGAATATCCCAACGCGGAGGCCATGGGCTTTCTGTCTGCAGACTCTAGCATCCGCTCCATGCAGACTGCTGGACATGTGAGTATTGTCTGTGTTCCTCACACGGCCTTGTTGGTGAAAAAAAAATCAGATGAGACTAACAAAGGAATGCTCTGTCTGGTCTTCTTGTTCAGGAGTTTTCTCTGCCCTCCATCATCTTGTTCAGTAAGGTGGACTGTCGAGGTCGCAGAGTCGTGCTGACAAACGGAGCTGAGAACCTGCTGCAGGCAGGCCTCGACGCACGCATACGCTCCCTGGTGGTGGAGGGAGGAATGTACGTCACTACTAAAAAATTCTATCTGCTGTTTTTCTCGTATATTTACAGGCGCAGTCTGTTATTTATCATGAACAAACACCGGTATTAAAAACCTGATTCTAACTTGATTGACAGCACATATATCTCCTCACAGCCTGCTAGTTTTCTGCTCTGTCTGTGCTCCCGGCTCTGTAAATGAGAAACGCTCGGATTGAGCCACACAACGTTAACTTGCTATTTCAGACAGCATGTGTGTGTCAGGTAACGTTAAATGACATAGAGACCTACGGACAGTTAGTTACATTACTCCCTGCGTTGTTGTTCACACTACATCATGGTATTTGTCGTGGTTTTAGATTCCTCCAGAATCACTTAACCCACCTTGAACCAACCAGCCTTGATGTGTGAAGGTTTGAGTGGAAAAAAAACATTTAAATGTTCATAATCCTGAAAAAGCTTTGACAGGGACACATGAAATTCCCCTAAATGGTGTTAGTGTAGCCTTTAGAGCTGGACATGTCCTCATTAAGAGCAGTAAACATGTCAAATATGTGAGAAAGCCACAAGTCAATTAAACATGGTAGAACTGTAAGTCATGGAGCTCAACTTTAAATGTTCATTTGTGATTTTACACATTTTTACATGCAGAGCTGAGCTAACACGGCTGATTGTCTTCTCCTCAGGTGGGTGTTGTATGAAGGTAGTAACTACTCTGGTCGACAGCTGCTCCTTCAGCCAGGTGAAGTGGCTGATTGGTGCAAGCTCAGTGGCTGGCAGCGAATAGGATCCCTCCGTCCATTACTGCAGGTATGGGAGTTACATCAAGTTAATGTCTCTGTTTTGTTTATTTTTTCAGTTTGCTGCGTGGAAAGAATTCAAAAAAATGAGGAAAACAAGTTACACAAATAATTGTAAATGACTGACACGTCTTCAAATTCAAAATCTAACCGTGTAGTTTTACATGTTTCCCTCCAACAGAAGCAGATGTACCTCCGTCTGCGGAACAGGGAGACGGGATGCATGATGTCGCTGACGGGAACTGTGGAGGACATCAAGCTGATGAGGGTTCAGGCTGTGGAGGAGACAGGAGGGGTGGAGCAGATCTGGCTCTATCGGGACGGGCTGCTCACATGCAAGGTACAGCACTATACCAACACCACACAAAACTGCTAAAACACTCATTACCCCAAATCATCTACTCACCCACGTGACTGGAAAATGGCTGTAAAACGTCTTTAGGCAGCACCTAGAGTATAGTCAAAGAAATGTCCTTTGCAGATACTAGAAGTCTGATAATCACCTCTTGGCTTTGCTTGTGGTTGCACACCCATCCTCAGTTTTTGCATAAAAAGTTTGATCATTTGGAAGCAGCTGTCACTTAGTTCAACTCAGTTTTTTTGAGAGATGGCCACAGTCTAAATATTTTACCCTCTGGTGCCGTTTATTATTAATAACGGTGTACCTGATAAACAAGGGTGTGATCAAGACAATATGCAGAGCAGGAAAAAACACATATTCCCAACAGACTTTCTTTATTCCACTGGTGACCTCCGCCAAAGTCCTTGTTTGTACGCCTGTTAGCAGGGTATCTCCAACATCACAGTTAAATCATGCTCATGAACTGCGGTAGCAAAGTTGGAGGTGTCAGAGACACGACTAGAGCTGTAGCTTAGAGTTTGAAGATTATGACGACGACCAGTTTGCTGTTTCTGAGTTTCAGCTCACAGGAGTCCAAGATGTCTCATGCAGGGTTTATTGAAGGACAACAGAGGATTTATTGATACACTTGTCGTTGCATGATGCCGCCTCAATTCTGAAGAAGCTGTCCTCGTCGTCCTCATATGTCCTCAGAACAGTGACACTACTACTCTATAAATGGTCGTTAGTCTACGAACAAGAAAATATGTTTACAGTGTTCTGACTGTGTTATCTGGCTCATTCTCATAGTAATCATCAAATGGCCTCCTTTCTTTATAAACACAAACACGCAGCTGCTCTGTATCTCAAGAAGTCAGTGCCCCCGCAAGATTTAACACTATCCCTACAGTGACCTCGTCATAGACATGACCCTGTGTAACCCCCATATGTGGCTTACATACAGTACAATGACTGGTTAAACTGGATTTTAAGCAGCAAAGAAGAATTAATCTTAAACCTCATCCATGTCTCCAGCTGGTGGAGGACTGCTGGCTGCAGAACACCGGCAGCGTGGTGATGGCGGGCAGCAGGCTCTGCGTTTCCCCAGAGCGAGGCAAAAACAACGAGCTGTGGAACATTACCCCGGACGGCTTGGTGCGGTGCCTAATCAAACCTGACCTGGTCCTGGAGGTCAAAGGTCAGACTGGTTGTCTTAACTTCAGACACTTCTTTGTAGAGTTTTGTGGAATAAATTTAAAAAAAAAAAAAAAAAATGACACTACTCCCAGTAGGAAAAACTCACCATGTGAGTGAGATTTAGTCCTGATCCAACAGCGCCATCTCCTGTTGTACATGAGGAGGTGCAGTGATGGGAAATATCTGGCTGGTTTCATTATTTTGATTCCTTAATGACTGACCTCATCAGCACTGACTTGTGTTGTCTTTGCCTCCCAGGTGGGCTTCAGTATGACAAGAACCAGGTGATCCTCAACACGCTGGGTGAGAGAAAACTGAACCAGAGGTGGACTGTGGAGATCCTGTGATTCTCCGGAGACGCTCTGCTGTGGTCTTCATAGCACCTCTGCCAGGACAGTGAGCCCTGTGAGGCGGGGGCACCACAGATCATGGACCCAGTTTGGGGGTTTTGCACAAACACTGCACTCTTTTGTAGTATTTTGACTCTTTTATTTTTTTATTTTTTTAAGGATAACCATCGACTGGATCAACTTTATAACTATAAACCAAACTTTTAAAAATATGCACTCACGTGTTGTTTGATGAAATAGTGTTTTCTCTTTTTCAGAATGAACGAGTTGTGCAGAAATGTTGCTCATTTTTAGCCACTTTATTCTCAACACTATACCAAAGACTCCGTGGACATGCCTCTGTGTTGTCACTGCATGTACTTGAGAACTCAGCCCTGTTTCAATGCTGCACATCTCTCTTTACATTATGGTACTTTACTACTGCATGTCTGCTTTCTGATCGTAATGTTGGCAAACATAAATGTATACTGACAGCTGCAATATGAAGTCCGATGTGCCTACACTCCAAAGTTCTCTACTACACTTTTTTTAAATTCCTGTAGATCAAAAATGATCTATTGTAAAGTTTTGATATCTTTTTAGGATTTTACACAAGATGTTCTTTACTGCGGTAGGTTGTACATAAGCAACAAGTGTATAGATTTGAGTTTCAGTTTCAAAAGCAGAGCTGCAATAACAATACTGTCCACTGTTGATTGTAAATATGTGAATGTAAAAGAGAAAACTGTTACATGTGAAAATAAAATTTTTCATTTTCATTTCAAAGTCATTTTCTTGCATAATTTTTTCTCTTGTCGGTTTGTGAGAGCAGTTTCTCTGACGGTCAGCTGATTTATTCCGTCTTCCATTTCATCACCAAGTTACTAGTGGCACAAGCCATTTGGCATGATCCACCGGTGCATAGAAACAGACTTTTTAAAAAAAATTTTATTTGTGTGATAAGGTGTTTACAGATACAGGAGACACAGGAGAGGAGCAGGGATCTCCGTGTCAGGACCTGTGGTGCAGAACCCAGCAATCATCTGAATTTTTATGTAAGTTTATTTATGTGTTTACCTAAAGGTTGTTGTGCTGGTGGGCAGCCCCCAGACAATTGTGAGGAGTCCAGCTCATCCTGCAACTGTCAGCCTTTAGAAAGAAAGAAAAAAAAAAGAATATATATGAATATACAATCTAGTAAATGATGATGAAAATGTTGGTGAGATGAGAGATGAGTGGGTTTGTTACTGGGAGATGTGGTTTCAGATTGCTAGGTAGTGACAGGTTGAATGTGTGGGGTATTTGATTGTGTGCCCGTGTATGAGTAGTAATGTATAGAGTTTAGGGTTGGTTGGTGGTTCGGCGGCATTTGCTAACTGGCATTATCAAAATTAAGATTGAGGTTTGTAATAAATGGGTTCCATGTTTTCAAAAAGACTGACATTTGTTTCTTTAGAGAGGCAGTTATTTTTTTCCATTGCAATATGTTCGGTGAGCAGATTTAGACAATGGTTAATGTTTATTGATTGTTTAGTTTTCCAGTTTGTGAGGATGACCTTCTTGGCAATAGCTAGAGCAACTAGTGTAGGTTTGGTAAGATTTGGGGGGAGTTCAACTGGAGATAAGTCACCAAGTATGCATAGTGCTGGAGAGAGGGGAACACTACAACCCAGACAACAGACATGTTTTTTATTTTTGGACAGAGTAATGCGTTTGCCCACCACATTTTAAGAATAAAAATAAAAACAATACATAAACGTTAACTTAAGAGTATAGAAACACTTGCCTACAGCACCACATACTGTTGTGAGACTTTTAGTATCTCCCAAACGAATCAGAACATCATCAACAAAGATAAAAAAACAGCGTGCGGTGCAGGGATATCGCACCGGGATGCATCATTTAGGCAGGTGTTCATATTATTTTGTCCAGCCTTTATATATTTGTAGCCTTAATTGCACGAGACCGGACAAAAAGCAGAACAAATGTTTCTACTCGATTACATGGAGGACAAGAACGAGTCTATGATTAACTGTATACAAATATGCCGTGTGAAAGAACTTATTCTCTCTCTCTCTCTCTCTCATACACACTTCTACTTTGAAGGGAGGACTTTAACTTATTACAGTAAATGTGGAAACACACAGCAGCATATCATCATTTCCTAGTCAAATCACATTCACCGTCACGACGATGTGTGAGCAGTAAATGTTGGCTCATTCAAATCTATTTGCATATTGAAAACAAACATCAGATATTCTAACAATGAAAAAAGAAAGTTTGAGGAAGTTGTTCACTTATGAGGAAGTTGTTTACTTACTGAGGAAGTTGTTTCCTTGACTAACATTACATATGATCCGTCCATATGATCATGAAGTTAAATTATTATAACCTTTATCAGGCTCGGATTTATTCCTGTGTTATTAGACTGCATTAATTTCTGCTAAGTGAACCTAATAAACCTTCAGCTGGGTGTATACTCGTTATTCTTTTAATAAATCCACAGTGTTCGGATGATCACTTTTCTATTTATTTTTGTCTTCAAGCTCATATAAAAATGGCAAACATTTCAAAACATACGACCGCAGCTATAGTGCTTACACACACACGTTCAGCAACCAAACACACAATGAGAAGTATTAATAGAACAGAAATAACCTTGTCGTTGTAGCTTGTTTGCAGCTGTAGGTAGAATAAATGAAAACCTTGCACTCAAATTATTTTCATTCAGTTTTGGTTCAAGATCGTGCAGAAAATAGCACAAGTCAGTGCTACAAGTCATCTCCCCCTTTGCTGATCTGGACTACAGTCTTTCCTCGAGCGTGACCCTTCTCCACCTTCTCCATGGCCTGAGGAACCTGAGAAAAACTGAAAGTCTCCTCCACCACGGGCCGGATCTGATAGAGAAAAGATAGATTATGAATTACATGAATGAATTAGTTTTTTTAGATGCATCTCCATGTTCTTTATTTCAAACTATGCTTGTGCAGGAGTATGCCCAAGTGTGAAACATAAGATAGATAAAGGTCTGTCATCTGCATAGAGTGAGATAACCCTCAGGTCAAATCATTCAATCTAACGTACTACTGTATTTACCCATGTGCCTTTTGTGACCCATGCACTTCTCAAAGTCATTAAAGATAGATATGAAGAACTGGCCACCTGTCGAACTCATACTCCAAAGAAATAGGTTGCAGCATATCACCAGAGTAACGGCTAAATGTTGCTAACTGTGGCTGCCGTTACTTAGTTAGTTAGCTCAGTTAGCCGTACAGGTAGCAGTCCTATTAGCTGACTCTTGGGGCTCCGATCAGGTCTCTGCTCCAGGGATGAAGACGCAGTGACATACAGCGGTCAGCCAAGAAGGAACCCGGCAAGAAAACCACCTCTGTGTTATTGGACTGAGGGCAGACTGAACACTATAGCGACTCACTGTCACCTCTTGTAGTACAGTGGTTTTACGAGCCAGGCTAATAGGTTAGGTTAGATTAGTTATGCTAACTTCAATAGATATCTCTCCAAAACAAAATATAGACGTCTTTACCATAACATCAAACTGTTATTTCTTCACATTCTGTTTTGAATTTTACTTAACTTTTGTATGTTTTATATAAAATTCTTACATATTGCACATTTAATGTCTAATAATTGTAATGTAATGTCAACCAGGGTAACATTACATTTACCCTGGTTGAGCTCCAACAGGGATATTAGGATATTAGGAGGTGGATTTTAGCTCCAGTCCAATTTAACCCGATATGAGGAAACAAAAGTTTTTTCATTGTCAGCCTCTGAAGAGTTTAGAGAAATAGTTTAGTGCCATACCTGTCCCGCATCCACCATTTCCCTTATTTCATCCAATGCAGGACCACTGGGTGCAAAGAATCCCCAGCGGTAATGAACTCCTTTGACTAAGTGCTACAAGAAAACAGAATGAGAGAAAAAGCATGAAGAATATCAGAATTACAAGAAACTTTACTGTTGATAAGGTGAACTTGACAGTGCACAGATAATAAGGTCTGAAGCTGGGAAGACGACAAAGCATGTTGAACTGGTCATGTTACTGCTGAACATCTAAAATATTCTCAAACACTTCCTCTTCTCACCACTTAATTTACTGGATTTCTACTGAACTATGATCTCAGTGCTGTTAGTTCCTGTCATACAGGATACAGCTAGTGTTCTTTATACTGTGTGTGAGAGAATTCTGATTGTCTTCATTTATATTAATTAAAAGCAAGATTATTTAACTTTTAAGGACACACTGTTCCTCTTTCAAATTAAAAAGTTAGTGTTAGCATTCGGTGTTATCCCATAGCTGCCATAGGCTTTAAACCTTTATCACATTTTAGTTTAACTTGTGTGTTTCCTCGATAGTAGTCCCGTCAGACAATGAAAGGTCGATCTGTATCAGACTCTTTTCATGTCAACAATGGGCGGTTCAGGTTGTGTATTATCTCTTGTTTGACTTGTAAATAAGATAGCCTTTCAAGGAGGTTGAATGCTCCTGAAACGATTTGTGTTTCTGTCAATCTCACAGTAAAACACTGATCATTTGCTTCTAAAGTATTTAAATCTCGCTGTATTCAGCACGTCCCTGTGTATGTCTCAAATATGTTCCTTTGAGAAGAGTGAAATCTGGGGCAACTGGACTTGCTTGTAGATGCCCTAGATTGAGTCAAATAAAGATGACCTGGACGACTCAGAACCTTCACAGGCGCCTCAAATATGGTCCTGACTTTGACGTCATATTTCACGCTGATAAGAGGAAGTGTAGCCACACACATGCCTTATCACACACACATACTGTGCACACATTACTCCTGTAGCCAAAGAATCTCAGGCGACAGGGTGGAGATGCAGCCCATTTTCCTTTAAGCCTTTAACAGCTGGGTGGGATTCCCTTCAACTCATGACAAAAGGAGAAATGAGTTGACTCAGTCTTTTGTTATGTTTGAGCCTTGGTGTGTGTAGGTATTTTCAATGTAAAGGAGTCATCCAACATCTTTCCTGAAGGTCTATTTAAATAAGGTCACTGTGACAACCAAGCCAGCTGTCGGCGCTCTAGTTTTCTTTTTACTCAGTGTGTGAGTGCGAGTGAACAAGGACATGTACAATAAAGTTCTTCCTGTCCATAAACCCACAAGGTACATCCCCGTCCCGTTCTTTTTATGCAGAGCTGTCATCACTCTGATGAAAATTGTCTTTCCATATCAGCTCACAGAAACAGAAACAATTCATCAGCAGCTGGAAAAAAAAACTCTCTTCCGCTGTGTTAGTCTGAATAATCTGAAAGTTGAAATTTGAGCATGCCAATAAACAGCCATCCAGGTTCGACTTCGCTTGTGTTTCTTCTGGCTTCCTCCCACAGTCTAAAGACATGCTGGGTAATTTAGGGACTCTGAATCGCCCGTAGGTATGAACCCGTCCAGGGTGTACCCAGCCTCTCGCCCAACGTTAGCTGGGATTGGGTCCAGCCGCCTAGCGACCCTCCAGAGGATAAGCGGTAACAGATAATGGATGGCGCCATTAAGGCGTCAAACTACACAACACATGATCCTATCTGGTTACATTTAGCAAAAAAGAAGGGGAAGATAAAGGGTTAACAATTAGAGGAACAGGAAAAAGAAACTGAACATTCTCTTTATGCAGGAAAGGAAGTGAGGGAGTGTAGTTCTACCCAACTTTCTCTGGTGCGTGTCGCAGCTCAATGCTTTACTGATTTCATCTTTCTGCCTCAGTTTATTGGAGCTTTATGGCTTAAAACAGCCTCCTGCTGCGGGTAGAAACGGAGTTTGATGAGAGCAGGTGATGATTTTGCATCGGTTTGCATCGTCATTTGATCTACTTTTAATCCAAAAATACTGATTAGAGCACCTTTACAAGAACATTAATGTTCATTTTAAACAGTTATAAACAGTTAACGGTGTTATGGGTAGAATTCATTAATCTTTAAGATGACAGAATATGAGCCAGCTGGAGATTATGAGCAAAGCAACTTTATAGCAAGCAACTTTTCCCACATTAATTTCACCTCATATCCTGTTTCAGGTAGAAATGTGTCAAGTTTCTTTGTTTCTTAGTGATGTAATGGAAATTATTTGTATAACGCTCCAATCACTTGTTACTCTGTGATTTCACTCCCAAACAGTAAACACGCAGAATTAGACAGAACCTTCTTTTACTTTCCTGCTACACACGTAACATATTTGCTTCTTTTCCAGGTAATTCACATAAAACAGACGGAGGAAGTCGAGATGTTACTCCCTTCTTTATTTCTTCATTGGTGCTGTGGATTGTGGGGTTAAGACGTGAACGGAAAGAAGTGGTGAAGGTAGTGCACAAGCCACAGATGCACTGCATGCAAGCGTTGCTCTGCATGTCACAATGAGAACACTGACAGGATACCAGTTACACATGTTTGTAGCTGGATGGGTTGCGGGTGGGGGTGGTGTGGTGGTGTGGTGGTTATGTTCTACATATGAAGTCATCGTTCAGGAAGTTTAGGGTTAGGATTTTTAATGTTTAAAGTTTTTTTATGCCTTTGTTTGATGGTGACAGCTTAAAAGTGACTGAAAAAACGCAGCAGAGGGTTGGAATCAAACGTGCCGCTGCTATTGGAAACTTATCATGACATTTGTGGTGTTATCCATCCTTATCTGAAAGGAAATGACATTTGAGGTGTTTCCACACAGTTAGTCAGCTGGTCTTGAGGCCAGATTACTGGACTATGTGACTAGTCATCCGGTTCTCTTTCAGCGTTCCCGCTTGTTCATTAACTTGCCATATTTTCAGCTATAAATTCTAAATTGCTCGACGTGCAGGGACTGTAGGATATATGCACTGGCTGTGGAGCAGCAGCACAAGCAGCCTTCAGTATTGATTTGAAGGCATTTTGAGAATATTTCTGAAGAGGAAGCTAAGCATTGTTATTGTAACAACACAAGCTGCGTCCCGGAAAGGTTCAGGCTTCTTTTTTTTTTCTTTGGTTGTTGTTATTGTTGCATCATAAATATGTAAAAAGGACCACAGGTGTTATGATATATTCTCAGACTTACAGCATACAGCCATACACACCATACGTAACACCCCTCCCCTTAAGACAAAAAAAAAACCAAACAGTTTTTTTTTTTTGGTTAAGCACCAAATCACTTTTTTTCCCCCCACACATAAAACATACAATCTGTTGACAAATTTTCTAAACCTGAACAACGCACTGATCAGCCCTCAGGTATAGGCAACACAGAAAAAAAAACAAAGAGGGTGACTAAGAACGAAAACAGATGAGTGATCGGAACCGATTTGTACGTCACACTGCAAGCACTTGCTTGGGTCATATCTCATCAAGCACATACCAACTATGGTTAGTGCATTTGTCACAAACAATGCAGCACCTTGGGAAACAGGACTGTGGCAGGATTTGGGGTTGACTAACCACCCTCTGGGGCTACATAGCTGGAACATGTTTAACATCAACATGCACATTGTTAAATATCGAATTACCCTACAGAGCCTAAGACAAACCTTTTTGCGCGACGCGCACACGTTTACCAGGTAGGGGTACCTGGGAGGACACGGGCTGGCAGAGCGCACCAGCTCAGCATCACTTCCACGGGGAGTCACCTTCTCGTTGTCAGCTTTCTCTGAATAAGCTGACAACACGTTATTAGACAACGGGACACTATTTTCAAGTGCCTTGACACGTGATACAACAGAAGAGGTAACCAAATCAGAGTAGGGCTGTGGGGCGTTATCCCCCAGTGCCAAGCTCTTCCAGCGCAGGAGTTACCATAGGTCCAGCTACATTGTTGCCCATCAAAAATGCAATACCTTTAATTGGCAACTCGCGGCAAACAACGGCCGGAAAGAAACCAGTTATCAACTTTGTTTGGACATGCACACGGTGTACGGGTCTGCGTGCGCAACCCATCTCAATGCCATGTAAAACCGTGCCATATCCACAATCAGACAGTTCAGTAAACGGCAAAGCAGAGGCAAGGACCAACGATTGAGAGCCACCAGTGTCTCTCAGTATGCGCACCGGGCGCTGGTCTGCAGGTTTACCAGTTAATGATACGAGACCATCAAATATGAACGCTTTAAAACAGAATCAACAAAAGAACAAAACAAATCACAAATTTCATTACCACCCACAGTGCTGGTGCAAAACCCGGTCTTAATGAGGCTGACGCCTTGAGGCTGCGGCTCACTTTGCGATTGTGGTTGTTCTTTTCTTTTTAGCACTAAACAGTTAGCAATAATGTGACCGGACTTGTGGCAATAGAAACACTCGCGGTCCTCTTTCTTAGGACTCAGCACCTTTGACACAACATTTTGCTGAGCCAGAGCAGAACGAGGCTGTTCAACAGTAAGCGACGGAAATACGGTTCTGTAAATCAGCACGTATTCATCTGCTAATACAGCAGCGGATGACAATGACGTGACATTTTGTTCATTTAAATGAACCACAATACGCTCTGTAGCTGTGCCTGTGCCTGTCTCTCCTGGGCCTCAAACTGGAGACGGGCAATGCGGACTTTCACCCTTGCCTCGTCTACGGCCTTGCCCCAGTACGGCCGGACGAGAGGGGATCGTACCGAGGCAAGGTGAACGGCGTCTTCAGCCGCTCACCTGCCATTTTCTCCCCACCTCCAGCCGCCACAGCACCTTGAGGTTCACTCTCAAGTTTTAGGCTGCCCTCGCCTTCACTTAGGGCGCCATCCTCCCCAGACACAGCGAGCTCTACTTGCACTGGCGCTACCAGTATCTCCACTAATTTTCTAATCACAAGAGCTTTCAGCTCCTTCTTCAGCATCTGCCTAGGATGAGTTATCCCGAAGTAGGCTGCCATTTGCGCCAAGTCATCCTTACGACATTTATCAATCAAACTCACTGAGGGCTTGGCCACAAAGCTCTCCAAATCAAATGTCGCCATTTTTTTTGTCTACTCAAAACAATCTGATTTCCCAAATAATATTTACCTATGTTCTCGGGTTACTTTAAAAAGGTATCCTGGATGAGCCTCCATTTATGTTACGACCAGCGTAAGGGGTAGAAGGTAGTAACATAAAACTAAGGTGTTAAGGTTGTAAACAAAGGTATTTATTAAATGAAAGTTCAAATTGTTTTGACAAAAGGAGGTGAGGTGCTAAGGGAACAAAGGGCGAGCGGATACTGTTCAACAAAAAAAGAAATATAACAAAAAGAGAACTCTAAACAGAGCCTATGTTATCTAAGTTAAACAAAACGAGAAACAAAAACCTCACTATCTAATTTAACGGTCAATAACAAAAAAAACACATCAAAAAACAGCACCCCTAAACTAATGGATCTAACAGAAATATTCTCAAGTGTAATCAGTAATATAAACTAAACTAAACCCTGCCCAGTCCCAGAAACAAGAGATACACCGGGGAGAGACGGCGGCGGCCGCAACACAGCCAAAGGTATGTGGACACATATTGACACACATTGGTCTGGAGCTATTCTTATGGCTTGGTTGTGGGTAGGTAATTACAGTGCTTCCAACTTTGTAGCAACAGTTTCTGTTACACCACAAACAAAGTCTACCAAGTTCTCACAAGACGAGCTGCGTCTCATCAAACAACATTAGTACCTAGCTAGTCGAGCTGGTGCTAATGCTTGTGGCTGAATCGGAAATCCACGTAACCAGCCTTCAGAGCACACGGATGCTAACGGTTTTGAAATGAGACGTTCACACACATGCATAGGTGTAATCTGCAAGTGTCCACATACTTTTGGACAGGTAATGTGCCTAAACAACACGGGAGAGTTATTGAGGTAAACACTACAAATACAGTGTTCATATTATTTATGTGCATGGGCCATCGCAGCACTTTGCTGGATGACGAAGGGCACAGCTGCGTTTGGTTCACACGTTCTGTGACGGGTCACCGTGTCAAAAAAAAACGTGTTTACATTCAAATAAATGAGGAAGCTGTGGGCTTTTTGTGCTGTTGAAACTGAATTAACTCATCCGATGGGATTCTTAGATTGGTCTGCACAGAAGATTATATGCAAAAAGTTTTTCACTCTAATCCTCTAATATTTCTCTTCTTACTACACCTGCTAGCAGCAACAGATCAGTTCAGGTTAAGGGTTAAGGAACCAGCACCATCCTTTAATCAATATGCAGTTGCATCCGTGTTATTCTACCATGAATACCTTGAATGCTTTTGTGGCCACCGTTGCAGCAGTCTGCATCATGCCATCAGCAATGCCCAGCCTGTCGGTGTTCTGGAGGAAGGGTGTTACGAGGGTGACATACTTGGCTCCAGTCCAAGGCTTAAGAAGATTCAGGGCCCAACGCTCCGTGTCCCCGCCAACATTATCCAGAATCAGGTCAAATCTAAAAGGTGGAGAGGGGTCGTGTTGGTGAAAACGTGAGACACAAGCAAGGATGCATTAAGTGTGGGCTCACTGAGTGTAAAGGACAAAGAGAATGAGAGGATATGTAGGTGTGGAAGGGAAATGAAGGATCATAAGGGAGAGAGAGGGCTCCGTTTTCTCACACTGATAAGCTGACTGCAGCTAAATGTCACTCATATAAACACATTTAAACACTAACATGAATGAAAACTGGCTGTGGATGTGTGTGTGGGTGTGATTCTCTCACTTCTCCAGTGCACTGAGCGGCTCCTCAACAGGTCCAGCGGTGTAGTCAACCACGCAGTCCGCCCCCAGACCCTTCACAAACCGCTCAGCATTCTGGGAGCAGGTAACGGTCACGTGGGCTCCCCAAGCCTTCAGCATCTGGACACGGTGATAGTATTTCAGCATGGTCACATGACAAAAGCGCGTCAAAACTGTGATTTGTGTAATTCATATGAGAAGCGCAAAAGCAGTATATGCCTGTGTTACTGTGGGGAGCAGAGTGTTACCAAATGTTTGAGAAACACACAGAATGCATAATTAATGATATCAAGCGCTACATCTGTGTAATGTGAGCTATATTATTCAGGTCACCAAGTAAAGTCTGAAACCCGACAGGCCACGCAGACTTTTTATAACACCCCATGACACCACATGATCAGTGTTTATTTCTACACTGCTGCCACGGAGCAGGTGTGAACGTCTGTTAATTTTCTTTTTGTATTTAAAGCTTGTTGTGACATAACGTGTGAAATACATCATCCTCCTCCTCCTCTTCATCCATACCTGTATAGCAAACGTTCCCACTCCCCCGGACGCTCCAAGGATCAAAACCCTGTGGAGATGAGAAGAACGCAGACAGACAATGTACAATGAATGTGTCAGTGTTTTCTGCGCTGTTGTAGTTGCGCAGACTCTCCCTCATTAGGATTAATGTCAAACGCGCTACGGGCTTTAAAGTGTCAAGTTCACGGCGGTGCAAGGGAGCGTCTGAGCCACTGCCAGAGAACCAGAGCACACATCACCCAGAGGCTCATTACGGAGCGGGCTAACAGGGGCTAAGCTCAGAAGGAGCACAGAGTGGAATAATTGGCTAGATCAAAGACAGGGAGCTTCTTTGGGGTGGACAGGGATTAGCAACAAGTGGAAATGTGTGTGTGTGTGTGTGTGTGTGTGTGTGTGTGTGTGTAGCCATGTGGCAGTGTTTTTCCACGTCCTCCCTCACCTCTTCTTGGCACAGTTGTCCTTGTTTAGCCCGCCGGTGTTGACCAGTGCAGACCAGGCTGTGGTTGCCACGTAGGGGATGGCTGCTGCCTCGGTGTGGCTCAGTGACTTTGGTTTGTGGGATACCTGAGCACAACACACATTCATAATGATAACAGTTATAAAGAGTAGCAGCGGTACACCTGCTGAGTCACTGTGAAAAAGCACAACTGTGTCAGATTTAGCCGATCTTCACTGAGTGGTTTTTTTCATTTGCACGCTTCAATAAAAAGCAGCAAGAAGAAACTTTTGACTGATGAAGTGTCACAGAAGCAAAACAACAATCAACAAAATGAATTCCGCCGACTTGATACTGATTAAGTTACTCCAGACGCTTAGAAGCAAAGTGAGAAATCTGCTGCAGCACTAACAACATGAGCTCAGTGCAACATGAGATAAACAATACCTCATTGGCGCTCAGCACCACAAACTCAGCCAAGCTGCCCTGCTTCCATGGTGGGATAGCTGCCCACACCTGAGGAGGAGACACACGACATTCATGAACCAAAGACAGAAACAACCGTGCATCTACATTTCTATTTATTATGATGAGATTGTATAGTAGTGTGTGTGTGTGTACCGACGTCATGCAGAGGGTCGATCTCTATTCCTGTAAACTTGCGGTTAACAGAAAGCAGAGTGCGACTTCACGAAGCGTTAAAATTAGGTTATTTAAAGGCTCCGTTTACTGTCACACAAGCACACAAAAATAAATCAGGCTGGAGATGAAAACTGTTAGACACAAAGTATGACTGATGAAATATGAAATATGAGTAAAGAGGGGAAAATGTGATCTTAGTTTTTTTTTATTCAGGGTAAAAAAAAAGAAAGAACGATAATTATTAATAAAGAGACTGTGAGGTGACTGAGGACAGCTGACCATGAAATGAAAGTTATTCAAAACAGAAATGAGAAAGTTTCAATGATGAGTTTCATTCTCGATTAATGTGTCAATTAGAAAACAGTGAAAAAGATCCATGATGGTGCATTCAGAGTGCTGCTTTCCTTTCTGTAAAAGGAAATCTACACAAGCAGCAATTTGCAAAAAAGAAAAAAAAAAAATCATGTTCTCTTCTAACAAACCATGAAACATTTCACACCCAAACCTGAATTTATGCTCTGTATCAAGCCCCATCTTGCTCTCATGCTCTATCCTCTGTTTAATGTAATGCTTGTCTAACGTAATATATCACGCCTGTATACATTACCGATTCTTGAACTTTCTCTTTAGAAGCCAAAAAAGTTGATGATTTTTTTATCAATCATTTAGCTGTCATCAGCTGTTTACATCGCTGACATGCTAACACCGCTCCTGCCAAACACTCTGACTCTGCCATCAGCATGTGGCATCGCAAATCACAGTTTAGTGATGTGTCTGAATGATTCTGGTGTTTTCATGCACAGTTAGTTTGTGTTTACACCCGCATGACTAGGTACTTTTACACTCATACTTTATTCATAAGTGACTCACTGTGAGCAGTTTCCATAAACATTCAAATAAAGTGGCTAGTGAGTGTGCATGCACACATCTCTGTCATCTGCTATTTGCTTCGCTTACCTCATCCCTTTCTCTGAAGTACTTCACATCCAGGCCACACTCCATGATGACCCCAGACACATCCCTTCCCAGGATGAGAGGGAACTCGCTGCCTGACTGATTGATATTCAGAGGGTCTCTCTTCATAGACAGCGTTGCAGCACCATAGCCACCTGACAGTGAGAGATCAGCACGAGATGAAAAATGTTTGTACTTTTGAAGGCTGCTGGAGAGACTAACCGCTAAGATCAGACACGGATACATCGGATACACTGACCAGTCCCTACATTAAGATCAAGTAACAGAAGTACAGAAGTGGAATCATGGCTGCAACTAGAAATTATATTAATCTGATGATTATTTAGTAAGTAAGATTAAAGTACCTCATGTGACACCAGCTCAAATGTTTTAAAAATTTAGATAGAAGCGTGTTGTTATCTGCCAAAGCAACATTTTTTTTTGTATAATCAGTAATAACAAACAAAATCCTGGATTATATACTGTAGCCAAACTTAGTAACTTTCCATTAGCTACTCATGTTTCATGGCAAATGACGTTTGAGTTTCTTTTTCCCCAGAAGACGACATAAGACCCTCAGGTAATTCTGCAGATCATGTTTAGTTAAACGGATATAGTGACTTCCAGACAGTTCCTTCTCTCACAAATTTCACTTGAAACATTCATCTTCGCCATCCGTCTATGACGACAAGCAATAATCAAAGTGCAATCCAGCTAGTCACACTTAATTTTTTTCACTAAACGACGTCAAAAGAAATATCACATGTCCTCCCTTAAGCTCACAGTGTGATGTAACTGGCTGTGTGAGAGACGGAAGATGGGTTCAAGAAAAACATTTAACCACAGGAAACAGTTTAAGAGTCTGTATCCTTACTGTTTAGGAAAGACACTACAGGCAAAAACATGTTGTTTTTTCGTGCACTGCTTCCATAACATGTCTTTTGTCAGACTAGTGGAAAGAAAATGTTCAAAATACACATTCAGTTGTTTCTTTTACTTCACTTTGTGTATTTGCATCTGTGGATTTCACCAGAAGTTAGCATTAATAATACCTAATTTGCATAATTAAACATAGAAATTCAGAAAACTTGTAATATAAAAAAGAATTAATTTTCATGGTGATATCTGTTAGTTACATTTTTTTACCCTATTCACTTGTAATGTCTTACAAAATGTATGGAATTTTACAATACATATCTTTAAAGGTCCAGTGTGGTATTATTTATAGAATATGTCAGAAATGGAATATAATACTGTATATGTAAGTAGGTTTACATGAGTGTATAATCACCTAAAAAGAATAGTTGTTGTTATGTTTTTGTTACCTTAGAATGACCTTTTACATCTACACATGCTGCAGGTCCACTTCCACGGAATTGGCCATGATGTTTCTATGGTAGCCCAGAATGAACAAACTAAACACTGGCTTTGGATAGGGCCTTTCCTAAATTTCCTGTGTTTCACAGTCACTATAGTTTCTCCTTCATGCTAGGAAGGAGAGGGTGAGGCGAGGGGGTTGCAAACTGCACATACATAGTCAAATGCCACTAAATCCTACTCACTGGTCTTGAGAAGGTCGCTTTCTCAAAGGGATTTTTTTTCTCAGACTCTGAGTCAGAAATCTCCATTTCACCAACACTAACTACACCAAACATTTGATTTTATTCTGAAGGTTTTTACTGAGGGGTTTGTTCATATATCATTCATAGCCTGATTTATAGAACATTTTATTCATAAAAACATGTTCAAAATAGATTTTTTTTCATGGCTGTTGACAGTATTTTTTCTGATTTATGGAGGGATAAAAAAAAGAAACCTAGCTTAATTTTAGAAAACTTTTAATACAAAGTAGTAGTCTTAATATAAGTCATAAAAAAAGACTCCTTTCATACTATATTTCATGTAGGACCATTGTGTATGATTTAGTGGCATCTAGTGGTGTAGCAGCTGGTTGCAACCACCTTGCCTCACACTTAGCTTTTGAATGTGACAGACAAACTACGGTGGCCACAAATCACATTAGAGGCCTCAGTTTGTCCATTCTGAGCTACTGTAGAAACATGGCAGTTCAATATGGTGGCCTCCGTGGAAGAGGACCCGCTCTCACTGTAGATATAAAAGGCTCATTCTGAGGTAACCAAAACATAATTTTAAGATTCTTACTTTTAAGGTTAATAGTAAAAAATGTATATATTGCCATAAAATAGTCACCTAAATCTGACACACTGGACCTTTAAGCTTGGATGTGCAGTCATGTATCAGATGTGGATTCGGGCTCATCACTCACCTCTCATGCTGACGTCAATTGGGTTCAGTCCTGCTGCAAACACTTTCACTATGACCTCGTTGGGGTAGTTTATGACGGGGAAACTGGCATTTTTAGTGAACCGCAGCACATCATTGCTTCCATATTTATCAATAACCCAGGCAGGCATGATAGTCCTGCAGGTTCTGCTGGTACTGAACAGTCTCGTCTGGCTGCCATGCCAGAAAACTGACGTGCTCACACTTGATTTACTGAGGTGAAACAAGCATTTAATGTGTCTGACAGAACACATCATGCAGCTCTGTGCAGGTAACACGAAATAAGCTTTCAGCCCCTGAACGTACAGCCAGCCTGCTGACTCAGAGTAAATCCCTTATTAACTTCTTCATAAGCCACCACTACCTTCTGTCTAGAAACATTCTCTTTTAATATACACACGTCTAATCAGTCATTTAAAAAAACAAAGTAACTCCAAAGTTTAGGATCATTTCAAGTCAAGACGTCCTTATCCGACACATGCCACTTCCTTGACCGGTGTCCTGGAAGAGGCGTCGACAGCCACTCCACCAATCACAGCGCGGCTTCCTCAACAGCCGTCCAATCAGAGAAAGCGCTGTTAGACGGTGACTTGTCGAAACAAACATGGTAGCCTGCTGGAGCGTCACACTGCGCGAAGGTTGCTGTTGATTTAAAGGTTGTCACATAAAAACTGTACAAACATGCTCGGCCTGACAATCAGAGAGGTTAGTACGACTGTTGTCCTGTTCTCTGAGCTCACTGCTCCGTGTTTGTTTGGCGCCTTTAGCTGCTCATTGGTCTTTCTGTGCTGTTTCATAACTAGCTTAAGTGAAATAATATAGATATTCTGCTACTCCTGCTCTCTAACTGGCTTTAACAAAAACATATTGTCAAGCGACCGTTTATAGACATTTTATCTGACTGTTATTCTGTCTGCAGAGTCTGTTACATAGTTGTATGCATGTATTATAAGATGCAGCTGGCTAACATCTGTCTTCATAAAGTTAGCAGAAACAAAACAGTGACACTACCTGAATGTGTTCCAGCATTGAAACGAACAGCAAGTTTATTTAAAGCACATAATTACTTAAAGTGTCAAAAATATAGTATTGGTTTATGACATGAAAACAGCATTTTAATACTGTCCATGTGGACATTATTACACTTTACATACTGTTGGAGATATTTTATGTTGATTTCACAATTTCTATCATTTATTTAGCTGATGTGATGTCTAACTTATGGTTTATTTGAGTACCAGAATAGTTATTTTGGTTTTATCAAGCTGTTTAACTGAGACTACCATCAGCTGTGTGAGGAGGTACTGAAGCTGTCCTCCGATGCATGTGAGACAGACAGGGATCGACAGTCTTTGACCTCGTGTTACGAGTTTAAAAATGTTTTGATGTTTCGTTTTGTTTTGAAATAGTCAACGATTGAAAATAGGAATAAGTGACTCAAGCTTTTTTCTGATCATTCTTTAACACCTGAGTGAGCAGCAGAGCTCTGTAACCTGGCACAGCGGTTCAAGTGTAAAAAAGGGACAAGACAGCTGGGTAGTTTAATCTGTAGCAACACACAAATCTTTGTTTTTGTGAACTATTGAAATAAAATGTACAACATTAACCTCTGAAATGTACAGGAGTAGCTGTTTCAGTTTCAGGGTCCTGGTTTTGTGCATGCCGGACCGAATAGGAAGTAAACGTCTGCTGTGAAAAAGGCTCATTGAGTAAAGGACTTGTGATGCAGAGTCACACTTTAACACTGATGTTTCATCGTCGCTCTTCAGGTGTCTTTGGCGCTCAGGGAGGGAAGAATCTCCCCAACAGAGCTTTGTAGGAAGTGTCTGAACCGCATCAAGAAAACACAACATCTTAACGCATACATCACCGTGACGGAGGAGCTGGCACTGAAGCAGGCTCGAGAAGCAGAAACCAGACTGCTGCAAGGTACGGACACGTGACTGTTTCTACATAACCTGTGTAAAGTCTTCGGTTGTTTAATGTTTATTGCTGTTTTTGCTCAGGTGCCCCCAGAGGCCCTCTGGATGGAATCCCCTTTGCAGTCAAGGACAACTTCTGCACAGAAAATATCAAGACCACATGTGCTTCCAGGATGCTGAAAGGTCTGTGTGAGCCTCACTGAAAGTGATGCTGTATTTTTCACTGTATGTCAGTCCAGTGGTGATAACCCACCGTTACTTTTGCCACAGACTACCGTCCACCCTACAATGCTACGGTGGTCCAGAAGCTCTTTGACCAAGGGGCTGTTCTCATGGGGAAGACCAACATGGATGAGTTTGCTATGGGGTAAGGCTATTGTTATCAATGTCAGAGCGGCTTGTCACAAATTAAACCTTTTTATTAATTGTTTGATGAAGCTGTGCAGGCTGTACACTTTCATGATTAACTGGTTGTCATTGTCTTACCTATGTATTTGTCTCGCAGTGCGGGCAGTACTGATGGGGCTTTCGGTCCAGTGAGAAACCCCTGGAGCTATGCGGCTCCCTACAGAGAGCAGACAGGGGCAGCGGCGGACTCTGACTGGGTTGTCACTGGAGGAAGTTCAGGAGGAAGTGCTGCAGCTGTGGCTGCGCTCAGCAGCTTCCTGTGAGGGGTCACATTGATTAAAAATAAATAAATAAAAAGATACATGATAATTGATTTAAAAATGGTGATTACAAATCAAAATGTCCTTTTTTTACTTGGCAGGGCTTTGGGTTCTGACACAGGTGGTTCCACTCGTAACCCTGGAGCTCTGTGTGGTGTTGTGGCCCTGAAGCCCACTTATGGTCTACTGTCCAGACATGGTCTCATCCCCCTGGTCAACTCCATGGACGTCCCCGGCATTATGACCCGCAGTGCCAGTGATGCAGCTATCGTCTTAGGTAGGAAACATTACATTCATACATTGATAGTTGAATGTCACCCTCTTGCTTTTTGTGAATATGATCTACATTTCCAGCTCTTTCTTTCGTAGAGGGTAGAGGGTTTTGAATTCAGATGAATACAGATCAAATTACTTAGTCTAACTGTGTGCTGTTCTTGTGGTCTTAGTAGGTTTAAGGGGCCAGCAATAGCTCAGTCTCTGGGGACTTGGTTTATTAACCCCTGGAGGAATAAATAAAGAATAATACATTGGCCCAAAATACACCCTTATTCATCCTCTGGCCGCAGGCTGTTCTTGTGGTATCAGATGACTAAAATCTATTTAGGCTTCTGTGAATGGTTCAGGGTGATGCTACTTCTGGGACATGGTCAAACAATACAGCCCAGTCCATCCACTATATTCTGCTACTGCACTGGCTTTGGCTGCTGCCATCTTGGCAGTCCTGCCTCCACCGGCTCCTGGCTAATCAAAAAATAGGCAAATAGATCTTTGACTTTGTGACTGAGTTTATACCTATCCAAATACAATGAGGAATACTGACTGATTAAAAGTACCCTGTGTTGTTTTTTGGCCACTTAGTTTTGCTATGGAGTAATTGTTAGTATGAGTAGTGCTTTCACACCATTCTGCTGATCATGACTTGGCAGCAGTATCACACCAACAAGTGTAGCAGCCATCATTGTGAATGAATCAGTTGTCATATTAATGGACTATAATTTTGTTTATGTCAATGCAGATATCCTCCAAGGCCTTGATATTAGAGACTCAACAACAATCCCTGCACCTGCCTCATCACTAACAGAGCTACCTGAAGACTTTGATATCAAGAACATCTGTGTTGGCATCCCCAAGGTGAGTTTAGCTGTGTAGTACAGTCATTACCTCTTCTGTATTGTCTCAGTATGAGTAAAAATGAACTGGAATAGTCAATGAATTAAGCATTTCAATGGTAGTTGCCAGCTAAGAAGAAGAAACTGTTGATCCTATTGATATCTATATCATATGTTGTCTGTTGTCCATCCTGATCATTTTTTAAATATATTTCTTCTGATTCTTTGAATGGAAACTATGAATTCATGTCCTGTGCCTGAAAGGTGTGTGTCTATCATCACATGTCTTGTGTCTCTTAATGTATGTCAGGAGTACCATGCCCCGGGGCTGTCTGAGGAGACTTTAGCACAGTGGAGTCGTGTTGCTGACATGTTTGAGAAGGCGGGAGCACGGGTGGAGCAAGTATCCCTCCCCCACACCCAGCACTCCATTGTGTGCTACCACGTCCTGTGCCACGCTGAGGTGGCGTCTAACATGGCCCGTTTCGATGGCCTAGAATACGGTATGAACATTTACACTAAGGTGCCACATCACACGTGAGATTACACAGGGAATCTGGAAATAATGTTACACTGTTGAACTCTTCCATCAGGCCACCGTAGTGCAGTGGACAGCTCAACAGAGGCCATGTATGCCTCGACCCGACATGAGGGTTTCAACGACGTAGTGAGAGGGAGGATACTCTCTGGGAACTACTTTCTGCTCAAACAGTAAGGCAGCAGATTGAACCTTTCTGATTCACTAACCCTAACTTCAACCGTCAATGTGTCAGAGCTGATAGTATGTCACGTTATCGGTTTGACCTTTTCTCTGCTCTCTGAACTCTATTGTCATTCGACATTTAGTTATTTGCCAAGTTCTCATACATGAAATATGAGAGAGGCTAAAACTACTCTGGTGGAACTGCGATATTTCAACATTTTAACAAGCATTAACTACGGACTTCCTCTATCTCTTCTCCTTGAACAGGAACTACGAGCATTACTTCATAAAAGCTCAGAAAGTCCGCCGGCTGATCACAGATGATTTCAAGCGTGTGTTCAACTCAGGTGTGGACTTGCTGCTGACGCCCACCACTCTGGCTGACGCAGCCTGTTACTCCGAATTTACCCAGGAAGACAACCGAACACGCAGCGCACAGGAAGATGTCTTCACCCAGCCTGTCAACATGGCAGGTACAGAGAGAAAAAAAAAAAAAACAGTTATATGTTCAGGTATAGGAAGTGTGGGAGGATTTAGAAGCTTGTACGGGTATATTTTGCCTGCATGAATACAAACACATGCTATATGCACCCACACAACCATGACTAAAAACCTTTCACCCAAAACTGCATCCGCTCATGCTTCCTATTTACTATTCATCCCAGTCATAATGAAATTAAAAAGGGAAATGAGTATTTGTAAGTAAAGCAGTTCTCTCTTGTTAGTCTCTCATTTCACTTTGTTAAACTCTTAGCTGATGGCTAATCTGGTCAATGCATCTTTTCAGATCAGTGGACCTCGCAGCCATAAAGCAGTGTGTTTGTATTCAGTTAAACTTTCTCCGCCTTTTATCACTCTCCAAACTAACCTGTAACTAACCTTGAGATCTAATCATTGCCTTTCCTCGAACTTTCCTTCAGCTCTCTCTTTTTTTCTTTTTTTTTTTATTTACCCCAGGTCTCCCCGCTGTTTCTGTGCCAACCGCTTTATCAAGACGGGGCCTTCCCATTGGTTTACAGCTTATCGGCCCAGCCCTCCAAGACAAGAAGCTGCTCGGTGTTGCCCAGTGGATCGAGCAGAGGGTTGGGTTTCCCTCCATCTGTGACTATGGAGACTCCAGCGAGACAAGGAATGACACAGGAATGACCGAAAGGGAGCAGACTTCAGCTGTATGAGGGAAAACTGCACACAAATAACTGTTGACAAAGTCACTAAAGACAGGCACACAGAGTGGACTATGCAACTGTGGTGGACATTTTGAGCTTGCAGCTCAGGACAGTTTTGCTGGAGATTCAGTCATCACTCCAGTGCGATGGCTTGATGGAATGAAGCATAATTACAATAAGTGATTAAACTCAGTGATGTACAACATGCATCATATTTGAAGTGCAGGCATACTGTGTTCATCTGTAACCTGCTGCTGTATTTGTTGTATGAAGATGGTGCTTAATAAATGCAAGCTGGTTGAGTGGTATTTATTATGTCATTTTTATTAGAGTGTCACTGCACTGTTGCTAAATCAAGACACATTGGTGACACTTAATTTGGATAGTCTGCCTACTAATAGTTTCTAGGGTATTTGTAACATTTCAACACCTTTTAGTTAGTGTTTTTAGATATTACTCTGCTGTAGTTATGGTTTGGCTAGGTTTAGGCACCAAAAATATCTTGGTTGGGTTGGTATGTTCATGAAGTTTCACATATTTTGTAATCTGTTAAACATACAGACAAACAGTTGAAATGTTTCAAATTCTAAACTGTCAGTAGGAAGGCTATCCAAGTTACCGACACATTTTCTGCTAAAGGTCTATTCTTCACCTGCATCTGTTTTTTGTACTATGCCAGCTTCGTGGATCTAGGGATGGCGTCTCTTGGATGGTCTATTTAAGGGGTTGCCATAAAATCTTCCTCAGAGTGATTCCTAACCTTTCGCAAAACCATGGGGTTTGACATTTTTGAATTCTCAGTGAAATGTCTCTAAAACTATGGATGGATCACTGCGAAATTTGCAGAATGAATGAACCAGAATATTCAATTTACTATCACCTTAAGGCAAGACAAAGCCCTCACCCCTCACTCAAGAAGCGGGAACTAGCTCATTTGTGCTAGTCTTCTTGGTCAGGTTCAGGACAACTATTGGATGGACCAGTATGAAATTTGATCAACGTTCATGGTCCCCAGGGGTGAATAACAACACTCCACTATACTTGGTGTTAAGTGCTAATAACACTAGCATGCTGACATACTAAACTAAAATGGTGAAAATAGTGGACATTACACCTGCTAAACATTTAGCTTTGTCACGCTGAGCATGTTTGCATGCTGACTTTAGCATTTAGCTCATACCACTGTGCTGTGCTAGCATGTCGCTAGCATGACTATGAACATTTTGTTTTATATTTAACACTTTTCAAAGTAAAGCCTTGCATATTAGGTCTTAGCAAGATCTTTGATGCTGAGTAGGATATAAATTTGTAAATTAATCTATATGCTTGTCAAGAAAGTAGTATAATATTTCTTACAAAAAAACATTTTGTCCTCCTTGTGCCACAGAAAAAAAGATACATTTCAGAAGAGTTTGGTAACAATTTTGCATGACCAAACACCATCAGCCTCTTGAAACCATTTTGGCTTACTTTCCCTGACACACTAAGACTGTCCACATTAAAGTGTTGGAATCAACTTAAGAGAAATCAATCCAGTAAACCAATTACAGAACTGGAAGCTGCCCTAAACTAAGGTGCTACACTGAGTCTGCAATAACCTGCTCTAGTTGACTGCAGCTCCACATAATCCTGACCCATTTCTCTGCCAGTGGGAATCTATACTTGTCCTTGTAACAGTCATACATTTATATGTATATATTTTTTTATTTTCCATTCATGCCCCTTTAAAATCCTAATGTTAGGGTTAGGGTTAGGGTTAGCTATAAAAATCTTATAAATTATTATTATTATTTTATTTTTTTAAACCAGCATCAGTCCTAATCATACATATCAAATATTAAACTTAAACTGATAGTGTTTCAACATGTTTGCTTGCATAAAAGCAAATCTTGTAACAGTCATACTTCCTTCTTTTAACATATTTATTATTTATTTTATATTCTTACCTCACTTTGTTTTAATATACCACATAAATTTCAGTTTAAAAAATACAGAGATCAAATAAAGAGATCACTAAATTGTTTTCAACAAATGACTGTCAAGAATCAGTAAATATAACATCTGATTTCAAATATTGCTTCATAAATAAGGTGAAACATCCTGACTACACTGGCAGATTTTATCATTTGTTCTGACAAAATTACAATTACAGGCAAAAATGAGTTGATAAGAAGAAGCTATTTGACGTGTGGTGAGACCAGGTCCTCTCTAATTTTGTTGTAGTGCCCCGAATCCCATCTCACTGTTTCTACATTTAGCATGCAGCTCTGCTCAATTAGCATATAGCACAACATTAAGACAGTTAAGAATGGGATTAAGAGGCTAGTTAGAGCTTGTGCCCTTGTTTTGTAGGTACATTAGCAGTGAAGAGCTTCATCTTTAAAGGAATAGTTTGATATCTATTTCATATAACCACTGAAAGTCCATTTTAAACAACTAAACTGGCTGGTTTAGCAGTGTGTCACAGCAATATTTTACCTTATAATGTCATGTATATATATATAATTATATATAAATATAATTAATGCACACTTTTAATCAAGCTTCTTCTCCTTTATGACAGGAAGTGATGCCACAGGTCAAGGTCATTCTGGATGGCTACAACATGAAGGAAACGTTACAAAATGGCTTCTAAGCAGTCTGTAACATGGATATCTACACATATATTGAGCTTTTGCTGGTTTGTAAAGGTGCAAAGAACAAGTTGTGTCTTTCCTGGAAAACCAAGGAAGTATGGAAAAACATGCAGCAAGCGTGTGTGTAGGTGTGTGTGGGCCTGTTTCTCATTAAACCAGAGGATTAGTAACACAGCTGGGTGGTGCCAGGTGAAGGGATTTCCCCCAACACAGAGGATGGTTCCTTCAGCTAGCACCTATTTTCGGAGTTGAAGTTTAAACATCACCATGTGTGTGTAAATTTGTGTTAGGCCTGTGATGGACTGGTGACTTGTCCAGCATATATAATGCCTCTTGGACGATATCCAGTTTAGACTTTCTTTTTTTCTTTTCTTAACAAAAGAGAGGTAATATCAGTAACAGGTTAACTATACAAAACTAGTTTATGTAATAGACCACTGCCCCACTCATCTGTTTCCTTTACAAGACAAATAGTATTAGTTTACAACCATTGTGCTACATACACTTTAAATATCAGGCTTTTATTCGTATTATAAAAATGATACTAGAGAGGGAACAAGCACAATAGAAAGCAGAGGCCATTTTGATGAATGAGACTTTTTGCTCACAAAGGTTTCACACAATATGTATGTAGAAAGGCAGCATGACATGAGGAAACCAAGATGTCTTACAGACGGTTGCCAAGGTGCCGGATAAATGGATGATAACCCTGTCATTACCTGCTGGCATTTGTACCTCGTACAGAAAGACATGTTTGATTGATAATTGGCTGTTCAGGCTAACAGATGTTTTATGCATAATCCTGGGAAATGTGCTTGTATGATATTAGGTGTCAAAAACAGGAACAGGAAAGGAGGACATGCTGTCAGCCAAGGTTGGTGGCTGTGGCGGTTAATCTCTTTGAACCGTGTCAGAAGTTTGGTAATAAAGCACATCTGAACTTCCCTGAAGTGATAGAAGCCATGATGGCTTCACTTTGTATTATAATATAATTATATGTTGACCCTGTTGATTTGCCAAGTCTCTACAGCCTGATAGGGCACCATAGCAGTCAGCAGGTCAGCATTAATGTTTTCCTCATAAAATCTGACATAGTGAAGCTGCTGTAAGTTAACTGTGTGCTCTCTTCATTTTTTGTAGTTGTAAATACATTGATTTCAGTTGAGAGCAATGCATGAAAGCCAACAGAGAGATGCTTGCTGTAAATTTCCACTATTTCACAGCAGACTTTGAAATAAGATCTCTCTCTCTCTATCTGTTTCCGTTAGTCTCATTGGCCAGGATGTGGTCACTCAGTCTGCCTTTAGTTAATGTCTTTTTTTTTTTTTAGATCATTTGTTCAGACAATTTACCTCTTGGTATTGTTTGATTGTGCAAAGTAACAATGAAGTTTTGTAAGTAACTTCCCTGTTTGGTACCACTGGAGAAAAACATCATTAATGATACATTTACACAAACAAGAGGGGTGTCGATTAGCTCAGTCGGTAGAGCAGCCACCCCATGTTTAACAGCTGAGCAGCAGCCCAGGGTTCAAATCTGACCTGCGTCCCTTTGCTCCATCTCTCTCTCCCCACATTCCTGTCACTCTTCAGCTGTCTATGTCAAAAATAAAGCTTGAAAAAGGCCAAAAAATATCTTTAAAAAAACAAGTAAATGAATACAAGAGAGAAAATAATAATTTAAAGGCATCTTAGCCTGCATTAAACTAATAATAACATGAATAAAAGTTTACAACTACGCCAATAACTCTTTCTTAACTCTCTTTAGTCCTATTTACAAGGTGGTTGTATGAGCTAAACGCTAATGTTAGCATGCTAACATACTAAATGCTCGCCATTTCAGTTAAATGCATGACTAAATGTCTACAACAATGTAACACTAATGTCAGCATCTTAACATGCTCGTAAGGACAATGCTAACATGCTAAATGCTTAGCAGGTGTTTACTATGCTTGCCATTTTAGTTCAGTGTGTTAGCATGCTAACATTTGCTAATTAGGCCTGAAGACAAAAGTACAGCCGAGGCTAATTGCAGTCTAATTAGTTTTGCAGGTATTTGGTCATTAACCAAAATTTTGGAGAAATTTTGACCTGATGATGCCGTTGAATGAAAAGCAGATGAAATACTCAAAACCAGTACAGAAAAGTCATCCAAGCCCTTAGCATTCATCGTATGATAATCATAAGTCTGTACAAAATGTTGTAACAACCATTCTAGCATATCTAAAAATGAAGAAACTCTCAGTTCCTCCTAAATGTACAGTGCAGATGATGTCAAGCTTTTTCACTCAACTGAAGCAACTGAGAATTCTATTTACTTTATTTCCTATAGGCAGTAAAAAATAAACACGCATGTCATTATATAATGACTTCATGGTTTCAGTTCTTCCACAGTCAAAGTTACACCCAACTTAGATCAACGTAGATCTCAACCATCCTTAAAGATGTCAGGTGATGTAGGTATCGCTGTGGCTTCCCGGCAGTAATGGTGATGTGATATCCGTTCTAGCACATGATAGTCCTTGACTTATTGATAAGCAACAAACTCTGTGCTGTTGTTTTAGGCTCCACAGAGACACAGTGGAACGAATGCTGAATCAGTGTTGAGGGGTAAAACTTGCTGTTGAAGCTTGACATGCCCAGATGAGATGGCTGTTATGCAAGAAAAAAGTGTCGCTGTGTAGTGGCCAAACCACTTCTCAGAGGCTTCGACGTCATTGTTTTGAAATGCAGAAATGTGAGTGGTTGTCCACCTCAGTGAAGAAAGCTTTAGAGTGTCCTTCACCTCTCCCCAATCCCCCTCTCCTCTATTCTTTATTTGTTCCCTTGCATGTGCCCCCACCCCCCTTCTCTACCAGTGAACAAACACCTATACCTGAACTCAAGTTTCTCCTTACGTTTCAGGTGGAGGGGAGGACATAGGTGGAGTGGGTGGAGGAGGAGGAGGGCCTTAAGTGGTCACACTCTGGCGGTCAACTAAAGGAGAACTCTTCTCTTGATCACCTGACTGCACTCCAGTGGCATTAAAGTTTCACGGGCACACTGCAGGAATGTGACTAGTACTCCATGAGGTCTATGTTGCTTTGGATTATGTAGTAGAGACAGAATGGAGAAAACAAAACATGTTTATGAGGAAGGAGCAGGGGTACCTGATGAGCAAAGGGGGAGGGAGGAATGAGAGGAAGGCTTTTGGAGCAAAGGTCCTGATCTGGGTCTAGCTTTGGAGCAGATAAGATGAGCTGGACAATACACCCTTTGTCATGTGATCAGGGTGGGATGCAATTCCCACACAGATCAAGAGTGGGTGCACAAGGAGGGGGTTGGGTGAGGGGTGGCAACAGGTGAATTCCAGCAGTCAGTCTTTCATAGAAAGAGAGGCCCTTTGATGGAAAAGCCCCAGCACCAAGCCTGCCTCACTAGCCTTTAAATTATTCATCCCGCTCAGTTAATTATTAAAGTGTGTTTTATTTGTCTAGTACTCACAATTCTGCCTATGTGGTGAGAACACAGTATTTACTGTTACTAACTTTGGCACCTGTGGCCACCTGATGGTTAAGTTGTTTTGAGACCCCGTAGCTTCACATCAGGGAGCTAAAAATTGTGCCAACTAAAACGTGATGTTAAAATAATGGCCTCCAGATGTTAAGTAAATAGCCTGTATAAATATGCAAGTATTGCTTATTTCAGAACTGGTTGACAGAATTTGACTCAGGTTTCAAAACAAGGCTCACACTTGTCATGTTAAACTGGAGATTTGGGGGTGAGCACAGAAACTTAGATGTCCCTTTGGGTTTGTCAGTGCAAAGGACTAAATGAGCCATTAGCTTCTCATAGCCACCACATGATTGCTCTAACACTAACGCATGCAAGAGTTCCATTTATGCAGTCATAAACAAGCCTGTTCTGAGTAAACAGACAAATTGAGGATGCAAGTGAAATATCCAGTGCAACTGAGGACTGTTACCGTCACACCTTTATTTCAATTTCTCCATTTGTAAAGCCAATATTACCAAAAGAAAGTCAAGCGCTTCATCTTGTCACTTACAATTCAAAGCTTTATTGGACTTACAAATTTTAAGATTTAAAAGCACAATCACATTTTACACACATATTTCCAGAATTTGTAATGTGACATTTTCTAAACTTGTTTACAATCACGTTTAGGCCTATGAAGCCTGGTCAAGTATCCATGACGCTTTCTGGGCACGCAGTGGGGAATAAGTTATACCAAATATATATTCTCTCCCACCCCCCCCCCCTTTAGAAGCCAGTCCCATCCGAGAGAGACCAGCGGTTTCCTGGAAAAGGGGAAATTTTGATAGTCCATGGAGGGCCCCTGCAAAGAACAGCGGGACAGGACGAGAGCAGCCGGGCGCGTCACCGGTCGGTGCGTGAAGACGGACACAGCACTCTGGGCTATGGCAGTGCGCGCTTCTTGCAACACAAATTCCCAAAATGAGGACAGGCAAATGCTTTGGTGAAATCCAAAATGCGTTTATGGACAGGACTTTTTTTTTTTTTTTTTTAAAGAGAACTGCTCTTGGAATAACGTTGCGTCCACAGTCCAGCCCCAGCCAGTCCTGGCGGGTCTGTGTCCAGTGCCAAGAGCCATCAGTCCGGTCATTGGGACCAGCCGTGGAGGAGAGAAGCTGCGACAGCCAGCGGGAGCAGCACTGTGAAGGCGTCGATACTCCCAGAGCCGTTCTTATCTGAGGATGTCACGTTCACTACCATGGTAGCCGTGTAGGTCATGTTGGGCGTACTCGTGGACATATTGGTGTCGGCCTGGACCTGTAAACATACAAAACCGCATCAGCAAATGTTCTTTGCAGGAGAAAACATGCAGCACAGCAGCTGAGCCACAGTACAGTATAATAAGAAAAGTACTGATGCGTGCGTAAAAATCGGGAGGCAAACAGACGCGCACGTTGTCAGGTTCAATTTCAAACAAGCTTTGCACCCAGTGATAAGTCTTTAAACATGCATCCCTCCCATGATCGCGGATAACCGTGGTTTTAACTTCCGGCCTAAAAAAGGAGAATTTTATCAACTCTCCCAATTACAAAAATATAATATAAAAGGAGACGGTTTTCACTCGAGTTGAAGTTTGATTGTTTGAAACCTTCCCTTTAAGATTCTCAGGACATTAAACGCCCAATTGAGTTACAAGCAACTCAGTCTGCGTTTTAAAGTTTTTTTAAAGTCACTTCTGCTGAAAAACAAATTACTTTTAAAACACAAGCTCCCAATTCACATCTTGAACATCCGTTAATTGAAAATTAAAGCCATTTCTGACCTGAGCGTTTGTTAGGAAGCTGAGGAGTGGAAAAACACTCACAACTTTTTTTCCGCACTCAAACTGTTAAACTAAACATTTAAAGGAGAATTTAAAGAAAAAAAAAAGGAGCCACAAACTAACCTGTGATGAGAGGAGATGGAGAGCCAGCAGGAAAACTCCAAGGTGAGCTAAACACATCTTATTCATCTCGGTGCTGAGTGTGAACAAAGGCTGGGCTCGCTACGCTGTTCGGATCCTCCGATTAATGAAAAGGTGAATGAAACTGGAGCGGCAGCCGAGCGTTTTATACCCCCGGTGACATCATCAGACACTCAGCAGCACCTGCTGCAGCCTGGATCCTGCTGCACGTGAACGCCTATAATTTACCAGATCCAGTTATCCCTCCTCCCATTGGTCAGCTCACAGTAAACACAGTGTTGTGGTGATAAATGATGTCTTTTCAATAGTCTCCCCACACCCGCGTGTATATAATGTATACAGATAGTATCAGTATTAGTACTAATAACATAAATAGAAATAGCTTAAGGGGCACTGGGGGCAGTAAAGATAAGATAGACTTAAAATTCACTTTTTATAGCAACTCAAAATACACAAAGTGTATAAAAAAATGAAATAAAATAGAAGAATCAAAGATATATAATATATAGCCTGGACAAGTCCTAAAAGTTAAATAATTAATTTTTAATAGGTTATTCAATAGACACATAGTATGCAGCATTGTAGAAAAATGTGTGTGTGTGTATAGGAAGGAGATAATTTTACAAAAATAAAATAATAATAAATAATTATTAGTATTATTACAAATAAATAATTAAATTAAATTACTTAATTAAAAACAAAATAAATTATTAAATTGAATTATCAAATTAAATTAAATAATTTAATTTCACTTTTTTAAATGCACAGGTTATTGTATAATGTATTGCCACGAAAAATAAATAAAAATAAAAAGAAATAAATAACACAGAAAAAAATATTTGCATTGCGTAGTATAAATAAGTGAAATGTATATAAGGGTATATATGTATAGAGAGTGATATATAACAGTGAGACGGAAGTAAAAATAATAATATACATAATTCTGGCGACATTTTTCAAAATAAAAACTCAAACTATCTCAGCCTCTCGTTCCCCTCCATCATGGAGAAATGGCGTCCTCCAGTGACCGCTGCTCACACCGCCTGTCAAAAAATGCGACTGCGGGTCACTGTTGACCCTGCTGGGTTTCCGTACTTGTCCTCACTAGAAACTCTTCCGGAGAAACACACAGCATTGCAAGAAGGCGGAACTATAACAACACCATATCTGTAAACTGTAACAACTGCGAAACAACCCAGCAGATTTGAGTTTTTGTGGTTGTTGTTTGGCCGCAGAGCTACCTCACCTCTCCATGCTGCTGTGCCGGGTTTCGGCAGTAAGCCAGACGTTAGCGAGATGGGGACGGAGGTCACACCAGGGAGGTGGCCTTCTCCTCCACCGTGCTCTCTCCTTCAGCTCCGGCCGCTGTCATGGTGTCAGTTCGGGAGAGGCGAGCTCTAGTCAGGGTCTGTACCGAGACACAGTGCTGCTACCCCGCACCGAGTTCCCAATGAAGCTGACCGGACAGAAGCTGCTGGACCGAGAGCTAGAGATCCAGAAGGTACGAGGCAGGACCAGCCTCCACTCTCAAAATAGCCAAGTTCATTTTCATCTTCTCGTTGACAGCTGGACACATATTGTAGCACATGGCCTTTAGTCTTGTATATTTATTTATGGTGCATTCTTCAATTCGGCATACAGCAGATGTGTCAAGAGGCAGACAGACAGACACTTTTCTGTTTGGTGACACAGTCACAAAATCAAATCAGTATACACAGTTTGATCTTGATGGTTAAACACTGTTACACACAGCTCTATATTATTGTCATATTAAAATATTAATACTGATTATGTTTTGCAGGTCTGTGGATTTGCAGATTTGTACTCCTGGCAGAGAGAGAGGAAGGCCAAGAAGGAGTTCTGTCTTCATGATGGACCTCCGTATGCCAATGGAGACCCTCATGTAGGACACGCACTGAACAAGGTGATCAGTTAACAGTGTGCTTTCTGTTACTGTTATGGCGCATTATAACAAATACTAATATTCAGTTCACTGTATCTTGTTTAATCCAGATCCTGAAAGATATCCGTAACCGTTTTGAGATGCTGCGAGGGCGACAGGTCCACTACATCCCGGGCTGGGACTGCCATGGCCTGCCCATCGAGCTGAAGGCGCTTGGGGAGTTGGGGACCGGTGGCCTCAGTCCACTGCAGATCAGACAGAAAGGTAAAGACGGACAGAAAGCTGGATGGACATGAGGCCTGTTAGATTTGCAGCTGCTGTAACGCCTTGTTCTCCTCCCATCCAGCACGGACGTTTGCAGAGGGGGCCATAGCTCGTCAGAAGGCTGCCTTCCAGCGCTGGGGGGTGATGGCAGACTGGGATCAGTGCTACTACACGTATGACGGGGCCTATGAGGCTGCTCAGCTGAAAGTCTTTCAGGAGATGCACGTCAAGGTGGGCAGTGATGTGCGCAATGACTTAAAGGGAAACATTGGCATTTATCAACCTGGACCATATTTTTCCATGTTAGCCGGTACAGATTGAGAGCAGCCGGTCGCACCGTCAATGTACGTCCACTAAACCTTGTTTTTGCCACTGACAGGCTCATAAGTCTATCTACAGAGGTGGAGCTTTTATATTACAGAGTAAGATCTTTTTTTGTTTAACCAGAAACAGCCGTTCTATCGCTCTGTCCAAAGCCACCAGACTCCATTGTCAAAAACATAATTTTACCTTATAGAACATGGAGGTTTCTGGTCCTGCGTTGGTTCTCGACTACAGGGCTCTCACTCAATGCCAGTTTTAAAAAAAATGTTATTCCCACACTTGGAAAAATAGGTTGAAAAAATTTGTTTCACTTTAATAATTTATAATAACATTAGTAGTTGTAACAATGTAAAAGCAACAGGGAATGAATGTAGTAAGCACAGGCATTGACATTTATTCCACTTGTCGTTATTCCTCAGGGGCTCATCTACCAGGACTACAAGCCAGTCTTCTGGTCTCCTTCATCAAGGTACTAGGAGGCATCAATACTTTTATTCTGTTCCATATAAATATAATAACTGTTAAGCTACTCTCATATGTTGTAATCTGATCTCTGTGCCTCATTAGAACGGCTCTAGCAGAGGCAGAATTGGAGTACAACCCTGAGCATGTGAGCAGAGCTATCTATGCCACATTCCCTCTGATCACACTACCGCCTAAGATAACCTCAGAAGCAGGTAATACAAATACACACACACACACACACACACACTGCTAATCCAGATTCAATTATACTTGTGACTGTGATCTTTAACAGTGCACGTGTGGGTGCACGTGTGTTTCTCAGCAGGTCTGGAAGGCGTCTCTGTGTTGGTGTGGACCACCCAGCCTTGGACCATTCCTGCCAACCAAGCTGTTTGCTACATGCCCAACGCCCAGTGAGTACCTGCATCCTAATATTACGCAAGAAGCTCACTGTGGTCAGAAATGACTAACTGATGAAGATGTACGTTGTCGGGCTTAAACGTTCGACACCTTGAGGTGTACTCGTCAGTCTTGTCAAAGACGGCTCCGCTTGTGTTTGCAGGTACTCTGTGGTGAAGAGGGCGGACAACTCTCAGCTGCTCTTAGTGGCCACTGAGCGCACAGGCAGCATGGCTGCACTACTTGGCACGGAGCTTGGAGAGTGTAGGCACGTTCACAGGTAACGCTGACACACACACACATACACACAGAGCAGAGTATTCAGGGTGTGTCTTGTCATTTCCAAACATTTCTTCTCTTCTAAGGCTCACAACTTGAGGGTGGGATCTGCAAACATCCCACAATTCCTGACAAGGAAGTGCCACTGTTGCCAGCCAATCATGTGACTATGGCAAAAGGAACCGGATTGGTCCATACAGCACCAGCTCACGGCATGGAGGATTACAGTGTGGCTTCACAGTTTAAACTGTCTGTGGTATGTTGTAGTTTTAAAAAAAACAAGTGTCTTTTGTTGTACTCCAAGCAGTGCTGAAATGATCAGCTAACAGGCAAAAACATGGTCGACATGACATGGTGAAACATCTTTATGTAAAAGTGCGTGTTTTTTCTTCTACCGAAGGAGTGTATGGTGGACGAGGACGGCAAGTTCACTGAATTGGCCGGCGCCGAGCTGCAGAATCTGTCTGTGATGAGCGAAGGGACGGACAAAGGTGCAGCAAAAATATGTGAAAATAAAAAAAAACATTTCACAAAAACAGGTCACATTTTTTTTCACATCTTTGCCTGTAACTTCTGTTTTTTCTCTTGTGTTCTCCTGTTTGTGTGTGTGGAATCTCCCGCCTGCCCCTGTTAGTGATTTCCATGCTGAAAGAGTGTGGGGCTCTGGTGAAGGAGGAGCAGTGTGTCCACAGTTACCCCTACGACTGGAGGACAAAGCAGCCTGTCGTCATCAGGCCCAGCAAACAGTGGTTTATCAACACGGCGTCACTTAAAGACAAGGCTATGGTCAGACTAGTTCGCACAGAATCTGAAGCATTTTGCCTTTCCAGGAAGAAATGTGGTTTATGTTTCAAGGAGGGGACTCACTTAACATTTCCAGTTTGATATGTGTCTGTGTTTGTTTTGTCCAGGAGGCGCTGCAGAAGGTGCGTGTTTTACCGGAGTCGGCGCGGAGCAGCCTGCTGGCCATGCTGGACAGACGGACCTACTGGTGCATCTCCAGACAGCGAAGCTGGGGCGTCCCCATCCCGGTCTTCTACCACAGAGAGACCGGAGAGGCTCTCATCAACAAGTAAGCTGATCCACTGCGCAAATGCAGACAAACAAGCTTGTACACATACTTGTACACACAAATACTTTTAAAAGATATTGCAGACAAATTCATACTCAAACACACATCCCCATGTCTCTGGTCTCTGCAGACACACAGTGTCCCACATCGCAGATCTCTTCAAAGAAAAGGGTAGTGACTGTTGGTGGGAGCTTCCTATTGAGACTTTGCTGCCAGCAGAAGTGCTCAAGAAGGTGAGTACACTGTAGGTGTGTTAGTGTGTATGTGAGGATGAGGTTAAGTTGAGTTTGAAGCATATCAGCCATGGTGAGGTGTATAAACCTTCTCCGATCTCTAATGTTCTAATTATTAATTCTATTTCAGAGGTGTTGCCAAGAGTAAACATACTTAGAACTACATTAATTAAGTTACATGTAAAACATATTGAAGATTTGTATTGAAATAAAATTAAAGAAAGGCAAAAATAACTGAATAAATCATTTTATTTTATTTATAATAATTTAGATTTTTGCAGTTGGAAGCCTCAGTCCTGTGAACACTTCGGCCTGTTGATCTTCAGTCTTTAGCCTTAAAAACACTTCTTATCTGTCCATAACCGCTCAGCATTAAGCGCATACATTTACTACATTACTGCTGACTGCAGTTTATTCATTTTGTCACTACTGTATCCGAGTCTGCTGCAGTATTATATTGTTTGTTCATTCATTCATTCCCTGTTGCTGAGGTCTTTCTGTGTGGAGTTTGCATGTTCTCCCCGTGTCTGTGTTGGTTCTCTCCGGGTACTCCGGCTTCCTCCCACAGTCCAAAGACTGGCAGGTTCATTGGTGACTCTAAATTGTCCCGTAGGTGTGAATGTGAGTGTGAATGGTTGTTGCATCTATGTGCCCTGTGATGAACTGGCGACTTGTCCAGGTTGTACCCCGCCTCTCGCCCAGTGCCAGTTGGGATTAGCTCTGGCCCCTGCAAGCCTGATGAGGATAAGCAGTTGTGGAAAACAGATGGATGGACGATTATTCCTACATTTCATTGTTCTGGTTAACATCTCTGATACACCACTGTACCTGTGCAGCAGACAGACGTCTAGCAGCTAAAGACAGATGAGATCAGTTTATTGGAGTGTATGGAGTTACTGTTATTCTGCCCCCATAGTGACGAAAAATCAATCAGTGCAGCTTTAAACATGATTATCAATATTGTGATTGTATTATAAATCAGTTGGCCAACTCATTTATCGCTGCTTGTTCACCACCATTTCCCTTTGTGTGTGTCTCCATCAGAGTAAAGCAGGTCCAGTGACTGACTACGTTTGTGGAGAAGATGTTCTAGACATCTGGTTTGACAGCGGAGCATCATGGGCTGCTGTACTAAAAGGTACAACTGAAACGTTGATCGTGAAACTGTACAAATAGATGTAGCTCATTTTGTGGCAATCAGCATCTGTGAAATTGGTCGATCCTGCTCAAGTAGAGAAGATGTGAGCGGCGTTGTCCTCAGAGTAGCAGCAGTTAATTCTCCAGCTCACTTCAACGTCTGCCAGCTTTTAAAATGCCGTTAATCAAGGCTAATTTCATTAGTTTTATCGTGGAGAAAGCTACTTACACTCACCTTAAGTTGCTTTGCCAAGTGTATCGTCAGCACAAAGTAGTCGCTTGCTGAACACAAACCTGGATTAGATGGCAGTGCAGCCTCAGCACACCAGGTCAACTTGACAGAAGTAGAACAGCAGACGCTGCTAGATTAAGTTATGGTGGGTATCTCTGTCTTCAAACAAACATCATAATGTGTCAGTGTGGGATCATTTCAGCTGAACAAGAGCAACGTGTTTATGAATCTTGAAACTTCTTCCCTAAACAGGTTGGTAATTCTGACTAGAGCATGACTGCTAATTATATATAACTATATATTAAAAAAACATAATGAATAGATCTAGATTACCCCAAGTGTCTTTGTCCACATTATATTCTGTATATTCTGGGAAATGCACAAAGTCAGAGTAGGCGATCGTGCTGGAAATTAGTTTTTCACCAGTTTTCAGTCCAGGATTTTTTGGCCGGTCCTTAAAGGGTGGCTCGATGACACACTGAAGCCACCCTGAACATACCCGTGCACCCCGAGCAGTGTTTCAAAGTTAGTCATGTCATTTTCTGAACTCATCTGACACGTTTCAGTCGCTTCAAAATTGCTGCTTGACTGCTCCCACGAGTGGGCGTGGCTTCAGCACATTCAGCGGACACGCCCCCACAGTCCTGGAGCTGAGAATACTGCTCATTTTGACACCTAATTTCATAAACATGTTGATATTTATATGGTTAATACCTTCTTACTTTACACAGACTTTACATATGGTAGATAAATAGATAAATGTCTCTATTAGCAGGATTGCAGTGACATTTTGCACAGACTTTCATCTCCACATGTGGACAAATTGCAATAACTTTGGTCCTCCTCTGACGTTTCCTCTCAGGCCATCATCACGTCAAACTTTTTAATTTGTCCAGTATATGTTTTATGCCTGCAAAACTAATGACATTCCCATGAGCCTCAGCTGCACTTTGTCTTGAGTGATAAAGATGATGAACACTGTGAACATTGTAAACATTCATACCTGCTAAACATAAACATGTCAGCAGTGTAAGTTTATTACAGCCTCACATTTTAGTTAGCATGGCTGCAGACTTGTGCTCGCTGTAAACCAGATAAGTAGCCAGCAGCTTTGTGTCTTGAAGTGATTTAAATGGAGACGTCACTTGTTTGCTTGTGAATGAGAACACACAGACCAGATGACTTGCTAAAGTGGAACCGTTCCCTGTCGTTCACTGTTTGTCATTTCCAGAGGAGATAGACGGAGACTCTGAGGAGCCTGAGTCACGTCTCAGCTGGCTCCCCGCTCCACTTCGCAAACCTCTGGCCACAGGTTGTTCGATCAACACAGTAGTCCTCGTCTTCTCATGTGTCTTTGCCCCACTCTGTCTTTGTTTCTCAGGCTTTTACTCTGGTCTCCTCATACATCCTCTTTCTGCCCTCAAATGCTCTCAGATATGTTGTAATTATACACTGAATACACACGAGTGGGACATGTTGTGCCCTACTGAAGTGGATTACGACATTGGTTACATGCCACATGAGTTTTTCTCATCGTCACTCTGCAGAACATGTCTGATCACTAAAAACAGATCTTCTTCAGTAAATTCAGAGAGCATTTGAGTGTGTTATGAGGGGTATTTAAGAAATGTGGAAGAGATCACAAGGAACTCTTCAAGACAGCATGAATCTAAACTCTTCTTCACTCTCTTTCTCTCTTTTGCATGCAGAACACACCACACAAGCGCCTGGCTTTGGAGAACACTGACAGTTTGCTTCTTTTTTTCCAGGATCGGCTCAAACTCTTCACTTCTTCTCTGCTGTCTGTTGTCTGTGGATTGATTCTGAAAGTTGTTTGTGCCTGTGATGCCCTGGCTACAACACCTGTCTGTTTAGAAAGCTCTCTACATAGAACATGTAGCCAGCTTGAAATGAAATAGACAAAACAATAGCTTGACTTGTGCAGTGCACACACAGTGGGTTGTTGCAGATTTTACAACTAACACTGGCTGGTCTTTCTTGTCTTTTCCAGACACTTCTGTCCCCTTCGACATACCCTAACCATTTTGTTTGCCTCATTTTTGTAGCATGAGTGCACAAGTGACTTATTTCATCCTTTATTCTCCTCCAGAGTCAGACTCCAGGGCTGATGCATACGTGGAGGGGAAGGACCAGCTCGGAGGCTGGTTTCAGTCCTCGCTGCTCACCAGCGTAGCCGTCAGAAACAAGGCACCTTACAAGTGAGTGTTCCATCCGCTCGCTGTGAGATTAAATGACTATGTGCCAGATGCATAGACAAGAGAGGAGTCCAAACTGAAGCAGCAGAAGCTGAGATATCCTGATTTTTGGGTCAAAAGTCTGGTATTTCTGTGCACAAATCATTTCTTTAAATACTAAATTTTTAGCCACACTAACCAGAGTGAGACAAGTACAATATCCTAATTTTTGCTGATACGAGACCCTCATTGTGTGTGTGTGTGTGTTTGTGTTTGTGTGTGTTTGTGTGTAGGTCTCTGGTGGTCCATGGCTTTGCTGTCAGTGAGAAAGGAGAGAAGATGTCCAAATCTCTGGGCAACGTCGTGGATCCTGATGAAGTCATTAGTGGAGGGAAGGTAAGGTCAGAGGAGACTGTATAAATAGTTTGACCTCTGGGAAACTGTCCTGTGACTTTAACAAGGTTTGGATTTGTTCCTGTGACGTTCTCATACAGAGAAAAACAACTTTTTGTAATTAAATCTTCTTTTCCAAATATATGTGGGCAGTTTAGCTGTTAATTTCCCCCCTAATCGCCCTAAGAGGCGTGTAGCTACATAGATTTTTGGTTCTGTTTGCCATCTGCTGCTGAGACTTTATCCATCATAATAATGGAGATGAGTAGATTTTTATTGTATTCTACATTTCAAAAACTCATTTTGGACTGTTTAACACTGTAGCAATATCTCAGCTCATATTTCGAAACCATGACAAATGATGCTAACTCCAACACTAGACACCGCTAAGGAGCACGTGGTGTGCTTTTAGTGATTTGGGGGACCGGAGTCTTTAACATTAACTTGTAACATTAACTCTATTTTTATTTCTACATTGTCAGGACGCCAGTGCGCCAGCCTACGGGGCAGACGTGCTGCGTTGGTGGGTTGCGGAGTCAAACGTCTTCTCCGAGGTTCAGATCGGACCGACTGCACTCAACTCAGCCAGAGACAGCATCAACAAGGTACCAGTGAGAGTGTGCGGTACATGTGCGGTACATTTTTCTTGTTTTATGAATGATACTCACTGCTTTCACACTCTATTCATCTTCCTCTCCCAGTTGAGGAACACTCTGAAGTTCCTGCTCGGCAACCTGCAGGGCTTCGACCCACGCGTGCGGGCTGTGGACCCGAAAGAGATGCACTACATTGATCAGTACATGTTGCACCTGCTCCGCGAGTACAGCATCAAGGTGTGCTTAGGTTTTTTTTCACTTGTGCAGCTCAGCCCAAACAGAACTAGATTGAAATGAGTGTACTGTGAAAGCCACTGAAGTAAGTGTGTGTGTGTGTGTTTGTGTTTATTTGCAGGTGACAGATGCCTACAGTGAGTTTGATGCTGGCAGGGCCATCCGTGTCCTCCAAGCCTTCATCACCAGAGACCTCTCCAGCTTCTACTTCAGCATCATCAAAGACAGGTAAAGGATTGACGCGTCATGAAAACTACTTGGTTTAGCTGTGGTCGTGCTCTGCCGGTGGCTTTACTCACACGTCTCTTTGTCCTCCTGTGTTTTTCATTCAGGTTGTACTGCGAGCCACAGGACTCGCTGGGCAGAAGATCATGTCAGACTGCTTTGGAGGAAATTCTAGATGGAGTGACCAGATCCATCGCTCCAATCCTGCCACATCTAGCTGAAGAGGTCTATCTACACGCACCAGGACATGACGGTATGTGTCTGTCGCTTTGTGTCGCCAGACTATTCAGGTTACCTCTTATGCAGAGTGTTCATAAACTGTCATTGTTTCTGTAGAAGGGGAGACGTTATTCAAGAGCGGCTGGATCAAAAGCAGTTCTGTGTGGCGGCGACCAGGATTGGAGGAGGCAGTGGAAGGAGCGTGTGCCATCAGAGACTCCTTCCTGTCGTCCATACCAGGCAAAAATGCAGCTCAGTATGACCTCACCATTGCCATTGAACCCGGTCTGCTGTTTGAGCTCATGGAGGTAAATCAAACATTGTTAGCAAGTCACAAAATTTAAATAAATGCAAACCAGTCCACACTGGAGATGACTTCACATTCACAAATGCTGCAGCAGTGGACTGTGCCTTTTTAAATAAGCAAATACAGTATAGTAAATAGTAAATAAGTATAGTGATTCTGATTGTTTAAGCAAATATAGAAATTGTCAGATGACTACAGTAATACACAAGCCATACAAGCCATGTCTGATAGTGTCAATTGTTTTCTGTCTAGAACATGAAAAAATAATTGACCAGCATAATCTTTCTATGTTATTTAAATTTCTTTTTCATCTGCTAAAAGGGTTGGCAGGTGATTTTTTTCTTTGTTTAATAATTGTGTCCATTTGAATTTCTTCATGCACTCTAGGTACGTGTATTTTAATCTGCGCTGAAACTCACCTGGAAGAAAACATGAAAGGTTTTAGTGCACTTCAGCCTTATGTGGCTGAAAAGAGTATTACAACAACAAACGCTTACTTAAAGCAACATTGCATAGAAATTAGTATTTAGCAAAAACTCTGTTTCGGTTTCAGAGTGTAATCCCACTGTGGTAAATATGTTCAGCTGTACACGTGTATTTGTTCTGATTACATTACTTATGATCAAAAACTAGCGAGTCAACAACTTTGCTAACAGACAAACATCAAGCAAGGTCAACAACACAAGACATAGCAGCCAGCTCCAACAGCAGTCAGCCCAGCTCGGCGTCTGTCTTTCAGCCTTTTATTTCACCAAGCTCTCACCAACCACTAAAAGTCAGTCCCACATTTACTCTTTTCTGGTGGTCCAGAATGCCTGTGGTACAAACACTAACACTCCCCCGGTGCTCTGAGCTCACAGTCTGGGCAACCCGGCTAACAAACTGAGTTAACATTAGCTAACAGCAGCTACAGTTGTCAGCAGTTTACTTCACTGTCCATCGGGAAACTCTTTAAATCACAGAGAGTTGAGGCGGAGCAGCCGGAGGACATCAGAGGGAAAAGCAGAAAACATTTTCTCCATAAAATATGATCCAGTTTCACCAAAATCAGTCAAATAGTTGGTGGTGTGTGACTTAGTGCCGTAAAGCGTTATGTACTTCTCCAGACCCGGAGCCCAAAGTTACATAGTGTGAGAACAGACGTACAAATGACAGAGACACCATTCATCCAGTTACATGTTTTCATGATTTCAAATTATTATTATTATTTAAAGTTATTTTATGGTAGAAAAGTTACATAATGTTGCTTTAGGAAAATTGGTCACATTTTAAAATGACACTAGTATTGTTATTTTTGGTCTCATACTGTCTGTTTAAAGGGACAGTATAAATTCAAACTCCTCCGCTTCACTTTCAGTCTCTCCAAGAGGAGCCCACCTCCACCTCCTCACAGCTGGCAGAACTGATGATGGTAGCGCGGGTCAACCTGACCAGCGAGCTACCCCGCGACCTGCCCCCGGATGCCATTCTTAGCCACGGCACATTCCTCATCAACCTGGAGGGTGAGAAACATCTACACTAAACTAATGACAGTGTTACACTAGACCTAACAGCAGACACTTCCACCTGTTAAACACAGATGTAACTAATAATATTGTCGGACCTGTGCCTGCCTGCTGGCATACATGCACACCTGAATGAAACAGAGCCACTGTTAATGCTATTAATTAGACGAAGCAAGATTAATGAGAGAGGCTGTGTTTGGATTTGGCTCACCACGGTAATCTATGCTGCACGTCTAACTCTCAGAGGATCAGATCAAATTCGAGCAACAGCCTGACTCCTGACTTATCAGATCCATGGAAAAATTTAGTACGTATTAAAGTTACATACACAGTATTTTGGATTCTGTACATTAAAACAAGGCTTACAACATACTATAATTTAACACACAAACACAGTGAATGATGATCATAGTTACATCTTAATTACACGCAGTGTTAATTAGCTTAGTAAATTATAGATACAACATTGTGGTCAGAGAGTTCAGGCCTTCTTGTGACTCTGTATTTTTCCTCTCTGCTTTGACAGCATGAAATTAGTATTTATTTATTAGTTTATTAGTTTTTAAATGTTCATAATTCATGTTCATTAACATTAAAATAGCACCAAGGTGTTACTACGTTAACAGTAACATGCCAAAAAAAATGGCATCCATATTAAATACCTTCATTTATTTTTAATAATCAGACATTATTCTGACTGTTTCAGTATCTTCTCATTGTATTTTAGTTGTATGATTAGTGTATATCTTTTTGAATATAAAATTTTGCTACTGCTGTAATCAAATGTAAAGAAGTGATGCCTTCCAGCTTGCTCAGTGTGTGTGTGTGTGTGTGTGTGTGTGTGTGTGTGTCCTGTCAGGTGGTGTTATCCGCGAGGACAGTCCCTACGATATAGCAGTGGTGCCCACTTCTGCTGCTCGGTGCCCGCGGTGCCGTCGCTACACTGCAGAGTCGGCAGACTGCCTGTGCCCGCGCTGCCAGACGGTCGTCTCACAGGCTCAGTGACGGGCCAGACGTCGCATCACCATGACGACCAGCACACCATCACCTTGGCTGTTTTGTTTAGCTGCTTTCAGATGAAAGCTGCTCTTGAGGGCTGAATATAGACCAGGTTTTTACAACCCTTGTCTCTGTTAGCTGAGCAATGTAAAACTGACAGCTGCCGCCTCGCTCATTTTGGCCGCTGTCAGTTAACCTGCAGCTTGGCACAGAGCTGGCGTTGTAAAAGCAGATACTGTTTCTCAATGTGCTTCAGACGTCACTACTGTTGTGCACTTACACTTCAAACTTCTCAAACAGCAGGCGTGAAAACCAAAAGCAGCTGTGGGCACTTGGCTGTGGCATGAATGTGCTAGTTAAACATTTGATCTGATACAGCATGAGCAACAGTTTACTGTACATAAAGTTTGAAATTGAAGACATTGATTTTCAGTCTAAATGGATGTCATTCAGGCGAGCTTATGTGTGTCTTTTTTTTAAATGTGTAAATACATGGAAAAGGAATAAATACCATGAGTGTCACTGTGTGACAACAGTACAGAATCTATATTGGGTTTGGGGAAGTTCTTGTAATCGCCTGCCTTTGTATAATAAATCCTGTTCCTTGTAAACTGAAGGTGTATGAAAAATGTCTAAATTATAAATAAACAGTTTTCATGTGAGTGTCAGCAGAATGAAAGACGTAGCCAATAACGCTGCGTTATGTCAAGAGAAACCTCTTTATTCTGCATCCGTGGGAGCAGCTGGACGTGGGGACTACAGAATAGGAGGCGTACAGGCACAGCTAGTGCAGTCTGCATATATAAATAAAAAATAAAGGTCCATATTTCTTTATGATACATCTTTTGTCCATGAGAAGGAAAGGGAAAGGAGAAATGTCGAACAGAACTGTGATATGGCACACCGTTAGGACTCCCAAACACCGACATCTGACTGAAAATGAGCGTGAAGTGACAAAGGAAAGACATGCCCCATTCCTTCACGACCATCTCATAAACATGTCTGCCCACAATACTCTTCAATAACACAAGTATTCAATATAATTTATGTTACATGCGCGAAAATATGATGGACTAAAAAAAGTTAAAAGGCTATCATATCCACTCTATGTATCGCTGCCTTCTACAATTAAGCTGTGAGGAGGAATCTATCATATTAACATGAGCTGAATGACAAAACAAAATCAAGAGGGTGAGAAGGCCCTTTATCATGAGGGTGGAGGGGGCACGGCTTCAAAGATGTCCCCACTCCCCCCTCTCCATCTCAGGGGTCAGTCCTCAGTGGTGAGGGCCTCCACAGCCTCCAGAAGGTGCAGGGCCAGGCTGTACTGAGCGTGGTTCTCCGGGAGGATTTCAATGAGACGGCTGACCAGCCTGCTGGTCTGCGACAGGGGGACCAAGGGGCACCTCAGCTCGCTGGGGTCCTGCAGCACACATAACACATTATACACATTACAAAGAGGCTGCAAGGCCTTTTACAGCAACACTGTAGAGCTTCCAATCAGGTGCTGAATAAATAGTTTCTCGACTTAGACTCAGTCTAACTGGGTCAGACCTGGTTTTACTGAGTGGACGAGAGGAACCTAAGAACATGTATCAGATGACAGTGTTTTTGGTCTCTCACCATAGCCTTGAGCCATGTGCAGAGAGTCGGGGGCAGGCGGGCCAGCAGCTCCATGGCAGCCTGAGTCTGGCTCTGGCTGTGGAGCAGTGAGTAGCTCAGCCTCTGGCCTGTTAGCACCAGCAGCTGGGAGCCCAACACATCCTTATCTTCCACCTCTAACATCACCTGTGTGATAAGATGGCAACCACACACACTTAAGATAAGCAGAACATTTAACTGCATGACTTGGCAAACACTGTGCTCACCCTAAAACATTCCCTCTTACCTCTTCAGCCCGGAGGTCCAGACCCTGGTTGTAGAGCTCGCAGACGAGGTGCCGTTTCAGGATGTCTGGGTTGACCTGCAGCAGGGTGCTCAGCTCTTGACAAAGCGAGGGCCACCAGTCAGCATTGGGCCCATTAGAGGGGAGAGGGGGGGGCCTGGTGCCAGAGGTTGAGCTAGAAGTGTCACCTATAGCCTGCACCCAGCCGGTCAGCACCCGGAGGAGGAACTGAGACAGAGTGTTGAGACGATTTAGAAGGTGTTTCAAAATCTTCTTTTTCTATTGACTTCTAGAAAAGTTAAATTCTGCTCTTGTACCTCTTGTCGTAGTGAGACCAGACCTGGATCCATGTCTCCACTGGGCATCAGCTGGATGCTTGTCAGATCTCTGAAGAACGCATTCTTACCCTGGAACATTAACACACACACACACAAACATGTTGGTGCAGAAATAAATCAAGACCGTAGTGTTTATTTTTTGCAATATATTCCACCAGAGCTGTGAATAAAGTAAACCTAAATTTTAGGTAATTTTAACAAACATAGTCAACATTTTATTTAATGATTCACTTTGTGTGTGTGTGTGTGTGTGTGTGTGTGTGTCCGTCTCCTCACCTTGCTGTCAAACAGGCTGAGCGGTTTCACCTTCAGACTGAAGGTCATGGCAGCATGTAGCAGGGACGCTAACAGGCAGTGGTGTTGCACCAGGGGGTAGTGGACGCCTCTCTGCTCCAGGGCGAGTTCAGCTATGGACGCAGGGCCCTCGGCACCGAACCACGCCTCCTCCACAGACAGCTCTGGAGCGGGAACCTCCTCCACCGCTGAGTCCGCCTGCATGGAGAAAAAAAGGGGGACAGAGGAGACGATGAGGAGGAGGAGGAGGAGGAGGAGGAGGAGGAGGACGAGGAAGGGTTGTGTGCGGCTCATTCACATTATAATCGTAACTCACTGTTTATTCGCAATTAAATGCAGAATACAGCACATGCACACATTTTAAAGTGCCCCCTCTAAACATGAATTTAACAATTTGTACATACCAGCAGGATTTGTGACATCACGATGAGTTAGGAAGCCAATCATAGGCCAGTATGCAACTAACAACAGCAACTTTTGTGACAAAACCATATCAGAGCGTTCATCTTAAAACATGTCTGGAGGGGATCTTTAAGTAAGCTAACTAGCTAATAAAACCAAATGCTTGTCAAGCGTACGTGTTGTTAGCAGTGGTGGTAGTAGCAATTACGTTTCTCCATGCTATATTTTTCCTGGAGTCTCTTTACTTACATAGTAATTTAAAAAAGCCAAAGGGCACTGATTTTTAACCAATACTCCAGTCACCTCCATGAGGATCTGCAGCAGCTGGACACAGCAGCCCAGGAAAGACGTCACAGCTTTGTCTCCCATCCCGACATCCTGCACACGGGAACACACGCCCTTAATATATGCAGCCTAATAACTACATCTGAAATAATCTTCTAATCCGTGAAATTAGAATGAATAAATCTGAAAACACACACTTACCCGTCGACATAAGCGATCTTTAGGTGATTTGCCCACCTGGGAAAAACAAGCGGGAACAGTTTATATATCGCCTCACAGACTTCACGACGCCTTCCCTCAGATATACGTACTGTACTGTCTGTGCGCTACTCACCTTCTCCATGAGGTAGGTTGCTGCTGACAAACGCTTGACAATGAACGTACTCCACATCATTGTAGAAATACCTGTGAGAGTGAAGATTCAGTGAAGAAGCAGTAGCACACTGATAAGTGTCTTTCAGAAGGTGCTGATTTAGTGGGAACATTTTATACATACATGAAGAAAATTACACCCATTTTTCACAAACACAGATGCAAACTTTTATTAGATACATTAGATGTATTATCATATAAAGATATTTGCAAGAATATAAAACAACTGAGCTCCTCACCTAGTTGGATATGTGGACTAGAGACCAGCTTCAAATGTTCCACAGCCCAGGATAAGTATCGACCCTCCTGAGAAGAGAAGTCCGGATTTAACAACAAAGGTTCTTTGTCATTTATGAAAAATGGTTTGTGAAAACTTTCCCCTTTGGTGTAGCAGACTAACTGATAACAGGACATGACACGTGAGCATAAACCAACAGCAAGATAAAATGAGTTTTTAAACACATACAAATACAATATGTGTGTATATGTGTGAATGTGCACCTCGGGGTCTTTGTTCCACTGCACTACGTATTCCCAGCAGCAGTGGGCGAAGAGCAAGTCAGGTGAGAGGGAGTGTGGGAACCGCTGGCACACTGCCACCAACAGCTCTGAAAACACAGTGGACAGTGTTTGATGAGGATTTGACATATAGTGTGTACTGTGGCAGTCATTGTGTTGCTCGAGTAATGCTGCATGTATCTACGAAGGTAAACAGGTAAAGCTTTGTTAAAGCTCTTTACACATGAGAGCCGGTGTGTAATTTAATACCCAAATTTATGTACGTCAAAGCCGACACTGATCAGTTATTGTCCGGACTTCATTCCTGCAGCTAGATCCTGTTTAGTCCTGACCTGCTGTCCTGTCTGCGTCCTCTTGGCTCTTCTCCTTCTGCTCCTTCTGTTCTTCTCCTGCGGTCTGCTCCAGTTTGTCATCAGCATCTTTGTCTTCTTTCTTTTGGAGGATCTCCTTCAGTCTCTCAGGGGCCAAGTTGTGCCTGAACACCCACTTGGAGACACTGTCTGCAATGCCACCTTCACAGATAGATGCGAAAGAAAAATGTGTTATGTAGACATATATATATTTATATATATATATATATATATATTTATTTATTCCTGGGGATATTATGTTTTACTGCCTACCTGTGCCTCCCTCCAGCAGCGTTTTGATGGAGCACTGTGCTGCAGCTCCCCCTGCTGCTCCCTGCGGAGGAGGCACCAACAGCAGAGTCTGCAGCACCAACACATCCTCTAGCTGGCGAACACACACCACCCACTGCTCCAGCTCTAGGGACACCGCCTCCCACTCTGACTGCAACTGTCACACACACAGAGAGAAAAAAGTCTGAGTACTGAATAACTTTGAAGTGAAATTCTTCATGCAGATTTCTGTAACTACTGTATGTCTTTGAAACATGTTTCGAATTCATGACTTAGTTTGCATACTGTCAGGTACTTTAGACAGGGGAGTGGCTGGAGAAGATGTACTGCTTTTGTGTTAATGAGCATCAAATAGTTGGTTTAGTCTGCAGTGCTTTGTTTGAACAGTTGGTGGAGAAGACGTGGGAAGTTCCAGCTTCATTCTTGCTTCAAAATCAACCCTGACTAAACAATTCTTGTATTTCAGAATTTCATTTCTTATGGCAGTGGCCTTGCCAGACTCATGTGTAAATGTGTGTATGTGTGCATGAGACCAGAGATGATCTATAACAAAAGATGACTCATTATAAGCCACACCAATAGTGTTAAACGGTATACACTTATTGTATCTAAGTGGGCGTGTGGATGGATCACACCCCCAGGATCTGCGCTGAATTTGATATGGTTGCCAAACCATGATATGCCAGGAATGGTGTCAGGAAGTTGTCAGCTCAGCCAGGGGACGTCTCAAGTGCGCTTACTCTATGGGTCACACAATGCAGAAGTAATTTTATGCCAGAAATCAGACTTTTTTTGGCTTCATGAACCACTGAGCAGCTTCCATAAGAATGATTGAAGCCCCACCTCCACTGCTGTATCCAATTCTCTTTTATACATTTATCAATGATGTGTGTTTGGCTTGTGAAAAATGGGTTCAATATACTACAGTGATTATGGGCCAAAAGAATAGAATAGAGTGAACAGATTTGGGACTTGCTGTTAGCCTCCTAAAGAGGACATGACATTCATAACATTCATGTGACACAGATACAGGAAGTGACTCTTAAGACTTCTCTACCTTGCTGTCAGCCCGGCTTGTGATGCTGGCCTTTGCAGCACGGTGTGCGACGAAGGCGGCCAACAGAGCAGCGGCAGCGTTGTGGGACTGGATGCACGTGCAGCGGACTTGCTGCCACCAGGGGGAGATAGACTGGGTGTCCCACGACTCCTCGACTGCACCTAAAGATGAGGAAGAAGAAGAAGCGGTAACACTCCTCTCGTCCTGCTTTTTTGTTAACTTTCATTGACCGACGGGACAGACGCTTGTGCAAAGAAGTCAGCGCACACTGGACAAATACACAAACACATACCTTTCATGTTGCTGAGGGCGATGAGTAGTGTGTGTAAGTTTTTAACGGTTTCTTCTGGTTTCTGTAGCATCTCCTTCTCTCTTTGCAACCACACACTTAGCAACAGAGACTGAAAGACAGGAAGCGAAGTAATGTTAGGTAAAAAAAACAAAACACAATTATAAAAATGTTCTTGTTTTCTGCCATTCCCATTCTTTAAATGACACAAAAATAACTAAATTTACACATCATGATCACATTTATCAGCTGTTTTAATTCCTTTTTATGTATTATCAAAACAAATCTTAACTTATCCCATCTATCACTCACTTCTACATCATCTTACCAGTAGCTGCTGTGGACTGATGCCAGCCTGCTGCAGTGTGTCACAGACTTTGTGGAGTGGGCTTTTTCCACACAGACAACCCCAGAACATGAAGTTCCCTGCAGAGGACACGCAAGAGCAAAACACTCTGGATTTGTATGATGTACTGTGTCATGGTATCTAATTGGGGTAACTGGTTAGGTCAGTGCATTATCATGTGTATACATATGTTGTCATACCGAGGTGATTCCATTCAGTTTCAGACGTGCGGATCACTTTCAACTCCCCGTTCTCCGTGCACTCCATCTGGGAGAGAAAGGCTTGGGCGGGCAGGTGTGAGTCAGGTGAGTCCTGAGCGAAGGAAACACTGGGTCTCGAAGTGAGTTGGGCGTAGCGTTGCAAGGTGGGCCCAACACGGGACAATTCCTCCTCTATGCCTTCGAGGGAGTCCTGCTGGGTCCGAGAACAAATGAGTTATGAGGAACAACAAAGAGCTTTAAGGTGAATGCTGGCTTAAATGGTAGCTTTACCACAAGCCTTAAGTCAGCCTGTGTTATTATTTATGTTTCTGTATGTGTGTGTGTGTGTGTGTGTGTGTGTGTGTTGTCTCACATTTGTAGAGCTGGCCTCTATGTCTGCAGCAGAGTGCAGGTACTGGATGTCAGTATAGAGCTGAAGCAGTTTCAGCTGTGAAGAGCAGAGCTCCAGTAATGGTGTATCCACTTCCTCTGGGTCTGTAATGCAGAAACACAGGAGCATAAATAGAAAAGAAGAGAAAAACCATATGTATGTGTATGATATGTACACATCCAGAACATTTTGCATTTCACACATTTACCCGAGCAAATCATTTAGAAACAAGTTCATGACACCTTTTAGTTTTAGGATTATATCTCAGATCAGGACAAACAGTTTTCTTCTTAATAATAATAATAAACTCATACTTCACCTTGCTGCTTCAGAGCATCATATAAGGCGGATGTGACGTTGGTAAGACATGAGACAGGAGCGTTCTTGTTTGACAGCAGAGAATCCAAAGCCTGAAATGAAATGCAAAGTCTGCAGTTACAAATGTGAGTGTTACAGCTGAAGATAATAAGCCTGTTCTATTAGTGTATGAGGCCATCTGTACTGTCTCTCTGGTTATACCTGCTTCTTAATGGCAGGGTGTTTGATATCCAGCAGCACACTTTTAGCTTCCTGCTCCAAAATATCTGAAGAGAACACATGATTAAAAACATAGCTTCAACACTCTCTCTCTCTCTCTCATCTCTTGTATCTACATCTCCATTCTGCTCTCATTCTTGTATCTCTTACCAGGCTCCACCTCTCTGCTCCTTAGGATGGTAGTCAGTCTCTTTAACAGATGCATATCTTTAGCTCGCTCGCTCTTCTTGTCACTGAAATGATGACACAGAAAGATGAGAGTTTGGATGGACTGCTGGCTGCCCTTGTTAAAAAGACTGTCTTTAACAGCTTTTGGATTGGAGACAAGGCGTAGCTGTGGTTGAAAACACTGGTTGTAAAAGTAACTGATGGCAGTCCAGTTGCTATTCTTTAGCACGATCTCAATTAGGCCCTTGAGTTGAGGGAGTAAATTATGTAAAACACAAGTGTCATAGCTGAGGTATACAATACAAATATTACTAGAGCTATACAATACCTCAGTAGTAGATTGGCAAAATTAGTTTCAGAAATAAACGTACCACATATCTGCAAGCAACCTTACAAAAAACTCTAATTGGCTGATTGGTTTTTGTATGATTAAGGGTTAGATATAGCATGTTAATTAGAGTGTTAGAAGTGCTGGATCAGTGGTCGTCAAACGTTTTACACTGTGTACCACCTCAGAAAATATTGGGCTCTCTCCACCATTATGACCGTGATGTTAAAATACATTGCGGAGGGCTGAGGTGGGTTGCTGGGTGTTTATTTGTGCTGAATGTAACCACTGTGAAACAATCAGGAAATAACTTCTCTGATTTATCGAGGCCGCGCTCGCTCACTCTCATTCACTGTCTATGTCTCTCGACCAAAGCTCTCCTTCTTTCTTTAGAAGTTGGATAGCTCATAGTTCCTGATAGTTCCAATTTTATAGTTATTTTAATTCGACTTTTAGAAGTACTTTCACTGTTTTATGATTTTAAATTCATTTATTTCATTTAAAAATTTGAAATTCAAATAATGGTTGGTACCACTAGAGGGAGCTCATACCACAGATTGAGAATCACTGTGCTAGACTATTCCTTTAAAAACGCCAGCTGATCTACATTATCTTTGAGTGTGTGTACCAACCTGAGGGCCAGGTGGAACGGGATGTTCACTGTCCTCAGTGCTCCTGTGATGGGATCGAGCAGACACACCTGCTGAGTGTGGAGCTGCCAGCCCTGACTGGTCACACTGTTCACCCCCATCAGACGGTAGCCAGCATACAGCAACCTGGTGTGAGCACACACACACAATATTTTTACATAAATTAAATTATATGCTATTCCCCACTTTGTTTGTCCAATATGAAACATTGGTGCTGCTTTGTTTGTGAAGCAATAGCTGTAGTAGGTCATAAACAGCTTCAGCTTCATTCTGTGAATGCTTTTTTGTACCTGCAGTGTTTGCCCACAGTGAAGGCTCCGACTCGAGGCCCATGCTGCATCCCCCACACCTCCAGGATTCCCCTGCGGGGGGCGTAGATGACCAGGAACAGAGCATGGCGTCTGGGGAGGGAGGCAGAGGGGGAAAACTCCCGATCGCCTCGCTCCTCTGGAACCTGCAGCCAACCCAACTGAGCATCTCGGTAACCTGTAGTTCACAGAAGATACGTACAACTCACGAATTATGAATAAAGACAAGACAAAGGGAATACACAAGAAGGATGGAAAGGCTCTACTCTCATCTTCCTCTGAGCTATTCAAAGATCCCTTTACAAACCCTCTGCATTATTCACTTCTTCACTCTTTTCTCTCTACTTTCTCCTCACCTTTCCACATGCGAATGGCAATGCCCCTGGCCAAGTCCAGCAGTGTGACTCGACCAAAGTCATCCGTCACTCCGGCCAGCGTGTTGCAGGGGGACAGACAGATGGACTCGCCGTGGCGACGAGAGTCCGGGAGACCAAATCTGCACAGGACGGGTCAGATTTAAGATTCAGGATGACGAAAGGACATTAACAAGCTTCATATTGCCAATGTCAATAGGGCACAATAGGGGAGTGCTGCATTTGTGCTGGGATATCATGACTGGTACCTGATCCCCAAGGGCGTTGCAGCCTCCACCTTCGGCTTCTGTTTCTGAACAGCCTCCTCTTCACTCTTGTTCTTGTTCCAACCTAACCATCCACTGAGAGGGAAACGGCAAAAGAGAGCGATGAAATGATGAAAAAGCAGCCTCAGGGAAAGTGAGCACCAGACAAACAAGATGATAAGTCCGTTTAAAGAGAGGATTAAGGGAGGCTAGAGTATAATAAAAGGTAATATAGGATAGAAGGCAGCGGACAACATACACTTGAGACACACCAGAAAGAGAGTGAAAGGGAGGATAAACTACCCTCCTGTATGGATTAAGCAGGCATTGAGCAGAGAACGGGCAATAACTCAGAGTATTGATTGGGCTGCTTTGTGCTGTTACAGCAACAGAGGATTGTTAACAGAGAGGCTTTAAATCTGTGTGTGTGTGTGTCTGACAGGAACCAAACACACACACAGAAACACTGGACAACACTATTAGTCTTTTAAACAATGCACCACACAAATTGAGACGTGGGTGTTGGTTCTGTTTCATTGATGTCATTCATGGTTTCTTGTACATTTGATATTTTATTTTCCTTGTATAAACACACACACCACCATACCTGGCAGCACTGAAGAGGGCCGAGGTGAGTTTACTGGCCACAGCCAGAGCCACGTGAGAGAGGAGAGGCTGGGAGCTTCCCTGGAGACGGGAAGGCAGAGAGACACAGCAGCTGAAGTTATTTGCACACTCTTTTATCTCGCGCTGTTCTTTGCAGCTCACGTCACCACATATGTGGATGCACAGCACTTCAGACTTACCATGAATGTACAGTTACTTGTCTCTCTCACTCACCTCTACAGCATAATAAAAGCCTGTGTATGGTCCACCTCCCACAGTGATATACTGGCTCATTGCAGGAGGGCTGCCTTTAACTGAAGCATTAAACCCCCCCAGGATGGACGCATTCTTCATCTGGTCAAACACACACAGCGTCATTATGCCTAACAACAGGAGAGATGAGGAGGGGAAATGGATGAACAGAGATGTGAAAAGAATTAGTGCACTCATCTAATTTTCATTCATCTATTTTGTTTTCCGCTTCTCCGGAAAGTTTATGTTGTGAGAATTTTGTCATTAAGTTCCCATAAAATTCCCTCTAATCTCTTCTGATGTACTAATAAATCTAAAGGTGGGTCAGAAAGAGGCGGTGGTATGAACAAAAATAAGTCTCTTACCCACACTACTGTGGTCCACTATGGTATCCATGTCCTGCAGACCCCACTTCTTATAGGCCAGGGGAGGAGGCTGGATCACATCACTACCTGCTGCTGCCGCTGGATGCAAAGCACAGTTCATGTACCATTTGATTAGCAAATCTTTAACGAGGGAGTTCATCATCTCTTTAGCCTTTGGCTAGCAGCAACGTTTAAAACTGGGTCCTTAAAGCATAACAAGGGTTGCTTAAAGCACAGGGAGGTGCACGAACACCTACACACACGCACACACACACACACACACACAGCACTTCTAGAAGCACAGACTATGAACTTTCTAAACACTGCACATGTGTTTGTGTGTATGTCTCCTTAGTACCTGAATGCTTTGTGGCAACCACTATCCACCCAGCGAGCAAGTGAAGAACACATCTCTAGTTAACACACTTTATATCAATGTGATACATAAATGCTAGAATATTTCACACACGGAGCCCAAGACTCTGCAATATAAACACAACAGCACAAGTAGGGATGGGAACTGGTTGGATTTTATTGATATCAATGCTACCAGTCTGATTCTTTTTTGATTCCTGATCATTTTCTGAGTGGGGAAAAAATGGTATGCTGATTTTCACCATAAATGCAATTGCTGCTGCCATCTTTCTTTGTGAAATGAAGCCACATTCTTTCATCATATCACATTGATTTAACATATCAATATAATATCAAATCATTTTGATGGATTGGATAATTTAGAACCCGTACCCGATTCTCATCCCTCCACACAAGCATACGCACATACAGTAAATACTCCAAGTTGGATGCACACGTACACACACAGTTACACACATGCTCACACAAGCAGCAGTACCTCTTGCAACCTGGTTCCTGCAGGCGCGCAGAGACTGAAAGAGGCTGAAGCCATCGATGGTGACCAGAGCGGCAGGGTAGAGGATACTTAACTCTTCATGCTGTGGAGAAAATACATCATTAGACATTTTTGGAGTATGAATAGAATTAGAATATTTGATCGGAGAAAAAATGATCTGTACACTTTTTATACTAATTATAGAGTTAATGTGGATACCACTCTCATGTCTGTATGGTAAATATGAAACTATAACCAGAGAGAAGTTAGCTTAGCTTACAATAAAGACCAGGACCAGATGGGGAACAGATATCCTGGCTCAGGGTTACAATACTGATCTAACAGCACCTCTAAAGCTCACTAATTAACACATCATAACTCTTTATGCAATCAGTATGGGGTTATTTCAGACCCAGAGAACTGACTCATGAAGCCTGTGTTAAGGTGACCTGCTGATAGATATGATATGAGAGTGGTACTGATCTGCTCTCTTAACTCATGGCAAGAAGGTGAAAAAATGTGAAACTTCCTTTAGATTCTTTCATGCACAGCTCTGAACAGGAGTGCTGGCTGTGTGTTACCTGCTCAGTTACTCCAGGATGACGAGGGATCTCATATGTGCGACACTTGAGCCTCAATACGGGGTCCTCGTGCAGCAGCTGGGCCAGGAGCAGAACCCCGTTCTGATGAAAAACAATCAATGTCACATTTAATACTGTCATTCCTGACTATTCATAGTATATGAATGGCTTCAGTTTCTGCTGATTATCTGACAAAATAAACTGTTGCACAAAAGCACTGTAGTACTGAGAGACAACGTTGTACTTCAGATTAATGAGGTACCTCTGTGTAGAAGCGGACATAGCCAGAACTAAAACCCACGACTACACATGTCCAGTCAGGCCGGCCAGTGGAACTCCTGCACACACAAACATATACTGTAAAAACAACTTTTCTGAAATGTATACATGCACACAAGAATGTTGTTCTTCCACAGACATCTTCTTTATTTCATATATAACGAACTCTTACCTCTTCTGGCTTGCCAGTGGTATGCAGATAGAGCTGTTCACACACTCTCTGTGGTGAGAAAACATACACAAAGAACAGAAGGATGTATTGTCTGAGTTCACTTTATAGCTCCCTCTGTAAAGAGCCCGTTATCTCATATTCCATTTGTTCCTCCACTATCAGACAACTATCTCTTTTCAAAGTGACCCTTCTTAACCCTCTGGAGTTTTCCTTGTCACACTGAAGTTCATTTATATTCTTGCCTATAAGTTTCTTGCTTTTAGTGTCACCTTCCTTTTTCAGCCCTTCTCAAGTTGATACGTTACCCTTCATCAGTGCTGAGGATTCCAGTCCAAGTCACAGCCAGGGTCATCTCCTCTCTGCCGCTGTCATCTGAGCGCCACTTAGCTGCAAGGATCAATAAACATTAAAAACAATATGCAGTGCAACTACTACTTATATATAGATATATATATAGATATAGATATAGAATGTGTGTCTGAGTATCTGACCAGAGAGAAAGACAGCCTTCTGTTCGCGAGCCACGACCAGCAGGTCGGAGCAAGGTGACAGGGACACTACGCAGTCTTGCAGCCAGGGTTCACTCTGCCCTGTGGTCTCTTCCTCCACCTGTGGGGCAAAGAGGAAAGTCGATTTCATCAACCAGGAAAATCAAACACTCATTAGATATTCAGCTCCATTCCAAAATTACGTTAGTTGCTGTTTCATGTCAGTTCATTTCCTGACATTCTCCATAATTCAACTGGTTTCAACAAGAGCTTTAACTGGAAAATATAATGTAATTATGGAGACAATGAATCAAGTCTTATTAATTTCTTCTGTATGTTTGCAAGCAACTGAAGCAAACAGAATTACAAGGTGAGAATAAACAATGAAAAACAAAAAGGGCATACTGTTGGGGCAGAGGTTGCTTCCTCCTCTTTGTTGTCACCACCGTCCCACGCCGACTCCCACTCAGCGGTGTCCCAAGACAGCTCATTTTCTGGAAGCCGGGAAATTCAATTACAATTAGTTTCGATTTGTAACAACGCGCTGACAGATGTTCAGACTTCCTGAGTGGTCGATTCCCTTTTTTGCTCAACTCTTGCTTTCCTAAAGATCACCAATAACTAGGAAAACAGAGTCATATTTATAGTAGCAAACACACAGCAAACATCACAGTGAACATAAGTTACAGGGAAAGACCAACGTGAGTGATTTAGCGGTTACAGGGGGGTGAAATGACCGGCTTTAAAGTCAACAAAAGGCTAAACAAGAGGGGAATGACTGACGGAGGTTGTGCTACAGGGGAATAACCTAAAAATATTCAAAAGTGGGTGGAAGACAAAAAAAAAATCCAGGATGAGATCCAGTTGCCATGGACATTTACAATGCATTATGCCTTGATGCAGTGTGTGTGTGTCTGTGTGTGTCTGTGTGTGTGTGTGTGTGTGTGTGTGTGGTCAATGTCACTAGGCTACAAGGCTGAGGTGATGACACATACTGCTTGTCTGAACACATTAAGATGAAATGAAGACGACAGATGAAGGCGACTGAGCGCAAAGCGTACTGAAGTGCCCTTTCAGTGTGTGTGTGTGTGTGTGTGTGTGTGTGTGTCTGCTCTCTTTTGTTGGGCACCCCGCAGTGATGTGTTCAGGTGCCCTCATGTGGTATGACTCATAGCACAAAGGGCAGACAGATTCTCCATCCTCACCCACAAATGAATCTCCATCATTCACTTCAGCCTTATCATTAATTTACTCTAATTACACTGACAGTGAGGCCTCTTAGTTGTTACTAATGGTATCCACACAAGACACATTTACAGTATATACATAAACAGGAATATTTTAAAACACACATAACGAAGGAAAACTGTAATTCAATACGAGGGCGGTTAATTTATGTCGCTTAAGATTATTTAATTTGATTAAAAATTAAAGTGTAGCCGAACTTATCACCAAGTCTTGCACCCATACACCTTCCCATAACGTTATTTACCTAACATTACACGTACAGGGTAGTTAGTTTAGTTTAATTAGCTACTTTGTTAGATTAACTCAATGCTAGCTTTCAAAGGTGGCTAACAGGACTGTTGTCACTTCACAGCTGTAGCATGCTACAGACAAACATCTGTCCTGTCTAACTGTCCTCGGTACCTGTTTGAGTCTTCTCCCCCACCGGCTCACTTTTCTGGCTCTGGAACAAGTAGTCCCGGACCGTTTTGAGCTCTTGGAGCCGACAAAACTCCAATAAGCTGCAGGACATCTCTCTCGCGTCCCGTCAGGACCAGGAGTAGATCAGTCAGGGAATCAGACACTTAGCTCGCTTGCTAACAGTCCAGTTGTGGAAAGAGCAACGCAGCTTAGCAGTTTGAGTCCGTTTGCAAGCTGCTGCTGTCGTGTTAACTTTATGACAGCCCGCTCACAAAGACACTCTTTCTTACTTGTCTTCAACTGTCCCTAAAGAAATATTATTACGAGTCCAGTACTCTTATTTTCTCCCCCAACATTTGCACAGTTCCCACCCGAGTCTTGCTCTGTTGACGACACACTGTTAGCATAATAACATTGGTGCACTTCCGGGTTAGAGGTGAGTCGAAATTTTCAAAATAAAAGCAGAGAAAGACGCATTTGTTTACAAATGAGAGCTCAAATGACGTGAGCGAATATTAAAGACATTTTATGGTCTTTTTTAAAGCCACAATTGCAAACCTAAAATATGCTTTATTGTTATTTCAAAAAGTATATTATCATATTTCTTCCAGCAGAGGGCGGTAGAGGAACATTTTTATAGTCCTTTTATATTGTATATTTTTCCATTGTCAAAGGCGTTCAAAGCCAATGTCCAAACTCAGTCATGTACACTAGTTGTATTGATGTAACTGCTCCGGTTGCTGTCTAATGAAGATCTGGCTGAAAAAATATAGCTTTTTTTTTTTTTAAATATACAAATGTTGATGCATTGCTTTATTTGGCAACTATATAAAGGCTAACCTCCAGAAGTGCAATATTTTAATGGAGATTGAATGAAATCAACTCAATTAATTTCACACTCTTTACACAATTACCATATGTGCCAGAAAGAGGATTACATAAAGTACTTACAAATCTTGACGGTGTTTGGATACTCTGCACCCGCAGACTGGAATGTATTTCAGAAAGTAAAACTCAAAGATCTGATTTCTTTGAATGCTTTTAAATCCATTTTTAAAACCTGGAGACAGAATTGTTGGGATGTCATTGCTTAAACTGATATTGTTGGATTCACAGTTGTACAGGACCTTTCTTTTTTGGGATATTATGTGTTGTAATACTGTCTGTTTTGTCTTGTATCTGTTTTAATTTACTTGTTGGCCAGGTCTACCTTGTAAAAAGAATATCTGAATATCTGAATGTAATACCAAGTTTAGCCATTTATCCCTATAACAAAATATACACCACAATACAACAAAATAAAGAAGAATTGAATTGTTAACAGAAGGAGTTTTAGGATGTATCCGTACAGTGTGACCCTACTTACTAACTAACTGGTTACACTTCACAGGTCACAGCTGGTTTAACACTGCTTATTGCCCTACAAAGGTGTTTTATAACCATCCTTCACTCTATGAAGTCAAATGTTCAGTGTACAAATGTACAAATGTACATGCTGTTCTTTCAAAGTAGACTCTTGGACTCCTTTGACCACACACATGAGTTCCATGTTGGTGGAGTCTTGTGGGGTCGGAGGTCAAGGGTACAACCTTCTTTCCTTTGTGAACACACTGTTGACCGTAGTCAACACCAACGACCAGCTGTTGTTGGCATTGTTCAACACTGCTCAGTGTCTTTCTTTAAAAAGAAATGGGCATTTTGCCAGCACCCTTCCCACATATTCACTAACAATCACACCCAACATCCGAAATACACACACACATACACACAAATGTACAGTACAGTGGATGCACACATAAACACAAAAATACAAACTCACCTCTGGGGAGTGCCCAAAAGTTCCGGTCCGGAAGACTGGACACAGAAAATCAGGAAACAATTGGGTGTCAGAAAGGTCCTTGGGCCTGTCTCAGTCACATTTCCCCCGTTCTGTGCCATTGCTTACTGGGCTGCTGTTGCGTCAGCTGTTTTACAGTCCACAGAAACAACTCTCCATCTGGTTCCCCCTCTTCCTTTGTTGACAAAGAAGTCAACTGGCATCATTCTGTCCCAGGATAGATGTGTTGTTGATGCACAAAGAGAGATGGCATTGATTCATTCAAACACACTGAGCTGTAAGTCACTGTTAAAATACTCTGGAAATTTTGAGGATTGTTTTGTTGCTTGTTTCTTGATGGATATTCAAAAAAACAAGAGTGATGTGCCTGTCATGTGGTACCATTAAGAATCATACAGTGGAATTAGAATAAATCAAATTAAGAAGACAATTTCTTTTTTTATTGGTACATAAGATACAATAATGTGTTATATTAAGTGGATTGGTCGCTGTATGATCTGACTTTAAGTGTGTTTGCCAAGCAGCCTTCCTGTAATCTCTTCACAAGTGCACTCTACGCCTGGGAAACACTTTGAAGGAAGTAGTGCAGTGTGAAAGACAGGGGCCGGCATGCTGGCCGGTTTCAGGACTCCTTTCAAGATATGAGTCTAGTACAAAGTCTGAAAACCCAACAGCTCACTGGGAGTTTAATATTACTTCTCTTGTCTTAAACTAGAAGGAAGAGATTAGATGTTTGAGTGTGATAAATTCAGCATCATATGAATGAAAATTTTAAAAAATGTTAAGGCAGTTTTCTCACATAATGACAAGATAATGTGTTAGCTTAGGCCCATGGTGGCTGGCTGTGTTACGCCATTCAACATATCTGTGTAAAATTTCAGCACCTCATCACACCAAGGGTTCATTTTCTGCTCTGCATTTTACATCTAGTGGAAATCATAGCCCTTTTGCATTCTTACATGTAAACGTTGCTCATACATCTTACTAGTTCAGTGGGGAGTGGATAGTTATCAGTGCTGCAGGGAAGGATACATTCATTACTGAATACCGGAGAACTAAATCAAGGTCTAAAGGGGATTTCCTTGAACTCCACATTGTGATTCTTTGAAACTGAAAACCTGTGAAATAATTCTACTTTTACACTTGGCCCACTTGTTAATATGCATCTTATAAAAGTGTGATTTATTTTATTTTTGTATGCTGCAGTCGACATATCCTGGTGTGAATGATGTGTGAAATCCAGTTCTATATAACCTCATGAAAAACTTTAAGACAGTTATGACAGTAATATAGATCCAAAGGTCAAACAGTCAGGTGGTAACTCTTTTATGACAAATAAAATCTGCTCTCTGACCTCTTTCTTTTAGGTGTACGACAGTATGCAGCTGGTTTATGATTGTGGTTTTGGTGCAAGATTTCAGGTTCTCTCAGCAGTGAAGTCAAACTGAATGGAGGCATATGATCTCAAAAGAGCAAACGTCTCCTGATCTGTTATCCCCCCTCATTTAATCTCGCCCCTAAAATCTGCTGTGAAGTTGAAAACACGAGACTCTCTGATCCTAGTTTACCTGTGGGTATTGAAAATACATGAGGACATTTAAAACCACAAAACTATTATATATACAGTGGTTCCCTTTTTGAGCTAACCGGCAGACAACATTGGCTCTGAATCAACCCTTTGAGTCTCATCACAAAGAGTGACTGATACTAGTCAGAGACCAAATGGCAATTTTCACTCTCCTAAGGCATTATATTCATTTTGATGATGAAAAGGACATTCATACGCTTATGACAATAAGACTACATGGTCAAATTAAATCTTTTGCCATCCTCATCTTTTGAAATCTGTTGCCATGATTAAAAACCCTGTAATCTCCATGAACAAATATCTTGCAATTAAAAAGAGAATCTGAACAGAGTCTAAGATTTTGGTACCACAAGCGTTCTGTATTCTGTTAGTAGTCCAAGTAGTTGACCAATCATGTTGAGAATGCATTCAGACCTTTGAGTGGAATTTGGTTGCAACAGTGCTTGTGGAGAGCAAAAGAGGCAGAACACATTGGCTGAAATGCAATCTCAGAAGCCATCGACTAATGTTTGAAGATGATTTAGTTTTTTAAAAAAGTTATCTGCATTCATATACACGTATCTGTTTATACAGATTTGTATCATTCTTGTGCATCAAGGTACCAGTTGGACTGCAGAGAACGTCTTGGCCCAGATATCCTTTATCTGTTTTCTGGATATACCCCGGCTACACCGGAAGCCCAGAAACATTGGCTGTTTACCCCAGAAGCCGAATAGTCATCAGACAACAGCCAAAAACTATTGAAAAAATATTTTCTCAATCACCTTCCTATTATGAGCTCAGATGATGATATGTGAGCACAGATTAAGCAGAGTTTAAATAGTTCTGGTTATTTCAATTGAAAGATTTTGTCAGTGCTCTTCTAGGTGGTTTGAAGTGGGCTGGGTTCTGCTGGAAAAGGTGATGTCATATAGTCAAACAGGTAACACATACAGAAATATAAGTACAATCACACGACAGAGGACAAACATCAAGTACAAGAACACGCCGACCATGATATCACAGCTAGCTCAATCCCTGATAACAGTTGGTGGGTTGTTTGTTTCTCTTGCAAGGCTACTGTCGATCAAATCTGATCAAACTGCAGTTGTAACTGTGTGGGAAGAGTTTTTAAGAGTTAAACTTCAAGGTTAAAAGATAAAATTTGGACTTCAGTCGCTGCTTATTGAGTCATGAGTACCTGCATTTGGAGTTGTGTTTGTGTCCACCTGAATCTCAGTCCAATATTCACTCTCTTGAGCAGGTAGGGTACAGCAGGGTTTAAGAGCTTTTTATTGCTGAAAACAGCTGCATGCTGGAGTTGAAAAAGGACACCGTAAGAACGGTGAGAGTGAACCAAAGTTGAGGGCCAGACAGCCAAACAATGAGTTGAAACTATGTGGAAAGGCCTTGACAATGTCACATTGTCATTTGATACGTCGTTATTATTATAATATAGACTGTAACCACGTTAATATCAACAAGAAAAAAGGTTTTCAGCGGCTTTCAGTGGTGATTTCTTTCAAATATACAGATAATTTGCCCTCAGCTAATCATTTTAGTTAAATTATCTTAACATATATGTTTGAATTGTAGCTTAGAGGTTAAGACGATGACAATGAGCAGCAACGTAACCGGTTTGAGCTCAACCGACAGCCTTTGTTGAATCCCTCTCTCTTGTTTCTTATCATCTCCTGTCAATCTACTGTCTGGCTGGAATAAAGGCACAAAAACACCCAAATATATGGTTGAGAAAAAAGGCTTCAGTATCCATAGTAATGCATCTATACATAATGGGTCACACTTTGGAGTGAGTAACTTGAAGAAATAAAAAAAGACTTGATTTATGTTGCGCCTGGAATCCCACAGTAACAGGAGACATTCTGGTTTCCACCAGGCTCAGCACATTTTCACAGTGAACCCTCTCTTTAGTTCGGTTCCGTAACCATCATCAGTTGAGTTAACATTTATAAGGGCAAAGAGCCCTTAACACCACCCATTCTAGTAAAATATGTTTACACAATGGCATCATATAGTCATTTTAGAAAAGTACCAGTGTATTGCTGTTCAATCCAATCTTTTTCTAAATGCGTGTAAAACATGCGTCTGTGGGGTAAATTTTTCACTCAGAGTGGAATCGTGGAAAGTTCTACTGAATCTGATGAGGCAGTGGTGTTCATTTTCAGCCTGTGCCAACAACAAACGAATGTTGTGCACATGTTAATCTTGTGTTTTTTTGGCAGATCAGGATATGTCAACAGCCTGGCTCCAATGGCTCCTCACTTTCACTCACATTCCAAACATTAACTGATAGCCTAAAGTAAACATGTAACTTTCAAACAAAACACAGACACTGTGCAGGAATTCACCATTTGCGTGGATTGGTACTCATTTGTTTTTCAGCGTCATTATTATGGCTAAGTTTGTATATTTCTGCTCCTTTTACAGTGGGGTTCATTTGTCTGAAAACATGACCTTGAAGTTTGTATGCATAATGAGCACTGCCAGATGTCACAAGGACACCATGCAAATTTTGCACAAGAACTTGTTGACACTGAATGGGGACTGTAATTTCATAAGAATATCTACAGGAAAATGTATTATTATCTTATTGTACCCTTTAGATACAAGAATGTAGATGTTACTCTAAGAAAACATCAGTAATGCAGGTTTGACTACAACAAGATCCAAAAATACATATTTAATACAAGCCCACATTTTACTTAAAGGTTCAGTGTGTAAGATTTGGGGACTTTATTTTCAGAATAAGGCAAACATGGAATATAATATTCATAACTATGTTTTCATGCATAATCACCTTAAAATAAGAATTTTTTTATTTCTGTTACTTAAAAAATATCCTTCTATATCTACAGTGGGAGTGGGTCCTCTTTCATGAAGGCCGCCATATTGAAACACCGTGTTTCTACAGTAGCCCGAAACAGAAAAACCAAATTGTGACTCTAAACAGGGTCCTTAAAGTGTTGTTTCTACTTTACACTAAGAAGGTGACGGTGATGTGAGGAGATTGCAATGCAGCGATTAGTCCACTAGATGTAACTAAATTCTACACACTGGACCTTTAAATGAAAGACTTCAGTGCTCTCTTGTGTGGCTTCTAGGTAAATGCTTAAGTTTGTTGGCCTATGCAATGCTTTCTTTTTTTTAAATTGACATGCTCAAGAGGATTGCATTTAGTTGTATAATGAATGCAAATACCACACAATATGATCTGTTCTAATATTAAAATAACATTCTAAACTAACATATTCTCATTGACAATGCTAACTTGCAAATATTAGCAGGTACAATTTTTCCCATAATCCCTTTTGAATTTTGACCAGATGACACAAAAAGTAAAAGTCAGGGAATCAAAGTCAGCACATTGTCTCCTTGAAATATCATAGCAATCCATCTAATATTTGTTGAGATATTTCAGTCTGGACCAAAATGGTGGACAGACTGGACATAGCAAGTTTGTGTGGATCCCTGTGCAGCCCAAAATTTGATTATTAATGGACCGTTCATATTACAAGCGCACATGCTACAGCTGGATGCTTGTTTCGTGCGCGCATGTACCGTCTTCACCATCCTTGGTCTTACCAGACAAGATCGCTGGAGCGCCGCTTTACTGATCACAAAAAACACTCAGGTTGTATTAAATGTTTATTTACATGAAATATACAATTTTGTTTGGAATTCATATACAAACATGAATAATTTAATTATATAAAAAAAAGACAACACAAACAACTATACTGGAGTTTTACACAATAGAGCAACGTTAAGAGGGAAAACTTGGTTAAACCAGTCTAACCTGTTTTTTAGCTAATAATCTAGAAACATGCTTGAAATTCAGTCCAGAAAAGTACCATGGTTGCATAACAATGCTGTACTAACACATCAAAGAAAACTAGTGACAAGGAGAGAGACCGAAGATAGAGTGGTGGCACTGTGACTAAAAAAAAAAAAATGGATAAAAACACCCAGTGTGAACAATTTCACCTTTTCAGTGAATCATAAGTACATTCAATAGATGTTACGTTGTACTGTATAACCCTCCATTTTGCAGTGGATTTAAGGCATTTTTAATATCTGTAAGGCAGAGTTAGGCATCAGGACTGTGGGGACCATATATTCACATAAAAAGAAGAAAAAAAATTCTGGACCACATTTATATTATATTGTCCAACTGGCTTGAATTAAAAGTAGCCCTGTGACACTGCAAACACTGTCATCTTACTATTCAAAGTAATACTGTTTCAAGTTTTTGTGTGCAAGTTAATATGTGCAAAAGGCAGTGGGTGAGCAGGACTGAAAAGCAATGGACATTATATTTTTGTCTCTCAAATTTACAGATGTTGTGTTCACATGAAACAAGAAGAGGGGCGGGGAATACTTTACTTGAGAGCACAAATGCTGCTGACTTCACATCTGGTGACTAAAACAAATGTCAAGAAAGCATTGATCTGTTACAAGTTAACCTTGGCTGCTTGTCATCAGCGGTACTTCAGTCACTCTTGCCAGTACGATCCCCCCAAAGGCAAACATGAGTAGCAAGGCCATGTCCTGAGTAGAGCTGTGTTTGTGACTACTGATGGGCTTTAGGCCAATATTTACAGGGCAAATACAATGAAGTGAAAGGGTGCTAAAGAGGCAAAAAGTGGGAATATCGTTGCTGTGAAAGTGTTGTTCCCATTAAGCATTGCCATGCTAGAAGGCCCAGGAGCCACAGATCAACTTGTGCTGTCAGCAGCAAAACAACAAAATAGGAGTTCACTAAACCAGTTTGAGTGTATTCTGAGAGGCGTCTACTGTATGACACAATATGAGGATGATTTCCAAAGAACAAAAAACAGAAGTGTTTTAAAAAAGGAAAACAAATCTCAGTTTAGAGTGTCTCTCTGGCAGGATTTTCTGTTTGTAAAATGAATGTTTTTCCTTTTTAAATTTACTCTGGTTGGTTCTAGACTCTCAGTTACTGCCTATGCATCACTGATAACCTCTAGTGCAGTCACAATTCCATTTGCTTACAGTCAAAATAAAACAGCAATGTCAGACACAACAAGAAAGCAAGGACTTCACAAACGAAAGGAGGAGAATTGGCTCTTAACCTCCTTAATTTTTCTATAAGGACAAATATTTGGCTCAGGTTTTTAAAAGATAATCTGCACTGAAATGGACTCTGAACAGTCCTCATTTGGTGGTATTATGCAATGGGAGAACCCGTGTAGCCAGTGAATAAAAGCTACTACGTCCTTCATTTTTATAAATATTATAAAAACACCAATATGGTGAATATGTGTAGAAGAAACTACTGGAAATCAAATACATCTCCATGTATAATTTCTTTAGACTTATGAGTAGAAAAGGACTTGTGGAAAATAGTTATTGGTCTGGACATTACAATAAAGATGTGGCATATAGTTTTTCAAACCGTATAAATAGACATAAATAGAGCAGATGTTAAATACTCATGGGGTTACATGTCATGCTCTGTAGTCCATATCAAGATATATTTGTTCAGGAGTTCATAGGAAGCTCATCTCAGTGACGTGGATTTTCATTTCACAGCTAAGAACAGAACATTCATTTGAAATTTGATCTTGCCTTTGCAGTCTTTTACTATCAGACCCACAAAAGTGCAATGGGACTTCTGATATTCATTTATAAAAATTCATATTAGAATACATCTACTTCAATACCAGTCAGCAACAGAAGATCAGGATTCTGTATTTTCTTCCTTTGCATATTCCTCTACAAGTTTCTCATAGGAGTGGCTATGTTCTGAACAGTCACTAGTGAACACAGACCCTTCAGATTCAGAACTCTGTTCCTCTTTGGAGTTTGTTTCAATGTTTTCATCACACGTAGTAATGGATAGTTTTGCTTTTGAATCGTCATCGTCATCCTCCTCATCCTCCTCCTCCAAGTTGTTGCTGAGAAAGTTCTCCTCGTCTATAAAAGTAATGTTTGCATTTTGGAACCGTAGGGAATTATATTCTTTACAGTCCCATGTCCTTCGACCACCAGCTCCACAATCTCCCACTCCGCCGCTCTCTAGTTCGACATCCTTGTCAAGCTGGTTCTCATACATTTGGTCCTGGTCAAGTTCTAGGTCACCCTCTACATGGTCGTCTGTTAGCAGCAAACCATTATCTGTGCCCAGGAGGTAGTTCTTGGACTTTGAAAAAGCAACAGTGACTCGGTCACTGAAACTATAGCGTCTCTTCTGGCGTGGTGAACGGTCCAGACTGAGGATGGTGTGACCATTAAACATGGGAGCATCATTGCAACTCTTGGAACGACCAATGTCTTTGCCTTTATTGATGGTGTTGGCACTGCTGCTGCTGTTGTTTCTGCCATCTTTTTTGGTGCCAATCTGCTTAATCAAATCATTGTAGCCTTCTTGCTTTTTTGACAGGAAGCTGAAGATGTTGACATCATTAGGAGTGGGTGGCAAACGAAGAGAGGCCTTGTGAGACTCTTTGTAGTGGCGGAGCTCATCAAGAGATAGCTTGCGTAGTTTGCGCCGTTTCTTCAGTGCCTTGTGGGCCTCAATCACCATCCGCACTTTCCAGTTGAAGAATAAAGAAAGCCAGGCCAACCCCAGATAAATCCACACTTCTACAAAGTAGCGGTAGAGAGTTGGGTATTCTTTATTGGGTTCCACACCTAAGGAGAAACAAAATGGTCAAAGATCATTTGAATCCAAAGTTCTGGCCTGGTTTCATTTAATTGGTTCAGTCCAAAGAATTGTCTAAGAGATGGGCAATAATCTCTGGACTATGGAGTCTATGTACAACAATAATCTGGAGTCTATGTAATACAATAATCTCTGGACTCTGGAGTGTATGTACAACTTGGATGTGATAAAACAATTAATGTAAAAAAAAATATTTTTCAGCTTACCTGCAACCAAATCCCCAAAACCAATTGTAGTCAAGGTGACGAATGAGAAGTACAAGCCTTCAATATATGTCCAACCCTCTTGGGACATAAATACAAAAGGTGGAAGGACTAAATGGACCAGCACACCCCAGAGAAGAAAAATAGCTGTGCAGGTAAATTGAGCCTTTCTCTGGAAAAGAAAAAAACAACAACATTACTTCAGATGAAGATTTTATGACACCACAGGGAGATTCAAGTACTTGTCCAACAAGTATGGAAAAAAGAAGCAGCTCATATCCACTTACCAGAGAAAATCCTTTCTTGGTTAGATACTGGCCAAGGTGCTTGGCTCTGCCACCAAAGAACTTTCCTAGCTCACTGATCCAGGTAAGACATAAAGGTACACCAAACAGCCCATAGAAGATGCAAAATACTCTGCCTGCTGACGTTTTCGGGGCAATGTTCCCATACCCTTTAAAAATACAAAATGACAAAGTGGTTAGGGTTAGTTTGTTTAAACTTTCAACAACTATGTTTGTCTGTTTAGTATGTTTTTGTATGGAAATTACATAAACCATTCCAATAGTGCAGATTATTTTGATTGCAATTGAGTTTGTCCCAGTGGAAGAAAGTCTGCCTGACAGCTTAGTGCAAGTTGTCAGGCAGACAACTGAACATCCAAAAGGACTTACCGATAGTAGTGATAACAGTGGCGGCAAAGATAACAGCATTTGGCCAGTTCCAGTTGTTGAAAGTCTTGCTGCCAGTTATAGTGACCCCTTGGCCTGCAGCATCGGACACCGCCTGAGAACAAAGAAGATTGAAGAACACAACTGAGTATAAGCTTCTATTTAGATTCAGTTCACTTAAACAAGAAATTAATGGATGCTAAACAAATGGATGCTATCAATTGGTGGTTATTAAAATGTCCAATCTGACTAAGATAAGGAAGACAGGAAGTTTGTCGTGTGTAAGCTCCATTTCTTCCACCACATCCTTCCTGTGATATGTTGATGGTATCTCCAGTGGTACTGATGAGCTGAAACGAGACCCAGGCACCCTGGAGAATTGTAGTTAACCTGAGGGCTTTATAGTTCTCAAACACTGCTTACATTGGTGAAGAAACAGGAAGGCAAGTGCCGCATCTCTAAACAGTTATTTCATAATCACCATGATGATGCATGGCAATATTTGTTTCTAACCACTTAGGGCACGGGATACATCAGCTCACTCTTGCAGGGAAGCTTTAGTGTTGACATCCAAAGGAGACAGAAAATGCTTAATCAATCATTCCCAACCGAATGTGTGCTTGAACAGCCACAACAGACACTGAAATCTGTGGTGGGACAATGCATACCCCCCGCACAAAGGTTCTTGTTTCTCCAAATGTGCTTAAAGAGGGGAAATCTGCAGGGGTTGGCAAAATTCACATAAGCCCTTAAGTACTGGAAGATGCTTAGTTCTTTAATAATAACAGGTCTGTGACAGTTCTGCTCTATAATTACCAGCACGAGGGGAGGCCTTTCTTTTGTCTGCTGAAACAACAGAGTTCCTCCGTTGGGCTTTAGGATGACAGCAATGATGACCAAGTTTGTGTTCCAACCATGACTAGAAATTAAAGAGGAAAAACCTCACTTGAGGTCCTGCTTACGCATATGCTTTCACATATGACGGTCCTCCTGACAGTCCGCAGTATCTAGATTTACTCGTTTCATTTAAATGCATGGGATAACCTCGTTATTGTCCATGTTCTGGCTTAAATCTTATTTGGTGGAAGCAGATTACAGGAGCGTTTGATATCCCAAAACTGCATATCCCTGTTCACCTGATGAACCTGAACACTAGTCATGTAGATATAACAGTCTACAAGCAAAAAGAAAATGTTAAGTTCTATTAATCCTCCAACTGTGTACAACAGAAAGAAATGTCCATGTCTTGTAATTAGAACAATAAATTTTTTGCACAAATGGTGGAAACACAGACACCACAGCAGAGCGTATCAAAACAAAAGTCAGTTACTTTGGAAACTTGATAAAGAACATGTGTGTTCACTCCTCAAGTTTGCCGACAGAAAAATGTTAAGGGCATAAAGGGCATCACATGTACACTCAGTTTTCAGCACTGTCTTGTACGAATGGAAAGTGATAAGGAGCTAACAATAACACAGCTGCACAATTTTGAAATGAAAGATTTAATTTCTGTAAAAACAGTCAATTATTCCGCCGTTCCTCTCCGCTATGTTTGAATGTGGGGGGGGGGGGAAAAAGTGAAATGGGTGACAAATGTTATGTTTATGCGTCATGTTTGTGGTTCATGTCTGTGTGTGTGTGTGTGTGTATGCTCAGCCCTGCACCTGATTCAAGCCAAATGAGGGTGATTTGCACATGTTTAGAGTCTGTCTGGCAGATAAAAAGTGCTGAAGCTTGAGACATACAAAATGCTGATTCACAGGAATACAATGAGGGCAGAGTGCAAGCTAAACCATGGGAGTTAGCATCGTGCCCTCAATGCATGTCACTTAAAGGACAAAGGATATAACCTTTAAAACTAAGGCAGACTTTAGAGGTTAACATGTTTGCAGTTATTATAACACATGCTAGGATGGAGATGGATTTTTTTATCTGAGGTCTACAAACATTAACCAGTAAAAAGATGCATGACGCATATCTGAACAGGCTTTGCAATGCACAAGGTCCTCAAGAGGTTAAAGGGTCATTCACTGGTCAACTCAGGGTGGCTTCAGGTCACAAATGATCCTGGGAACAAGGCAAAAAGCACAAACACACAGGGAGAAAGATAAAAGACACTTTGTGCCATTCTGAGCCCGAACCAGTTTAGGAAGAAGTTGTTCAACCGGCTTCTCTGCAAGCCTAACCACTGGACGACTGCATATCAATTTATGAGAAATGGATCGGATGAAATAGAAAGAGAGTAGCTAATTCACAGTATTGGAAAAAACACTAGATGAATTAAAACAAAGATGATTCACTACAACCTCACACTGTTGGTAGACTGCATTATTGAAGTAATAGAAGAACATTAGTGGCAGAAAAATATGCTTGCTTTCTTGGGTTGTGGTTGACTCATCACTGTCCAAAAATGTCCAGTCTTAAAATACAACCAACACCTCAATGAAGATCCCCTGTCCATCTATACTGAGCTGACAGAATTAGTTGATTTACAGAAAAATAATTAGCAACTATATGGATATATAGATTTTTAAATTAAAAAAAGCAAATGCCAACAGTCTTTGGTTCCTGCTCTTTAATATAGTGAACTGCATCTCTACACTCGACTGTTGCTACTTAAAAAAACAAAACAAAATAAAAGATAAACAAAATCGCTGATAAAAATGAGCTGCAGCCCTAATATGATATTTTATCTTCAGGAATGGTGAATTGTGCATAACGTATCTCAGCTGCAAATTATTATAATAAATTGAAAAATAAGGCAATAGTTGACAACAATGCTGCAAATTATCACTTTAGGGTAGGACTGGTATATGCACAACATATGCTGTCAACTGCTAGAAAGAATGCATGGTGGAAGCAGTTTTAAATTTCTGCAGGATCTCAAACAAACTAATAATTTACTTATTGAGAATACATATTTTGGAATATGGTTATACTGCAACGGTCATCAACTGTTGAACTACAAGCAATTTATCCACTTTACGTTATACATTCATAATAAAACTGAGTGCATAAAGCTGTGACAAAAGCTTGATAAGAAAAACATCACGTTGACTTACAGTCATATGGAATAATCACAATGTGATATAACTTTAACACATATCACACAAACCCCATCACCAAAACAGAGTCAGTGCCACTGGCACACTCGAGGGATTCCCTTATTTTTTGTGGAACATATTACCAAAGTGCAGGTAGTGCAGCGCTCTGATAACCAAAGAAAACCACAATGACAAACTCCATCTGTTATCAGGACTGTTATCAACTGGTGGCCCAGAATAACGCTCCAGTTTCTAGGCATTTAATTTTTCCAGCACATGTGCACAACACAGCAAACAGCTGCTTGTGGGAGTGACTGACCAACCAACAATAAAGTCACTCAAGCTCTTCCATGTTATTGGGTTTTGATTTCTAATACAAATTGGTTGCAAACAATGCATCGCTGAGATTTCTACAATAAAAGATAATCAAAGACAACGTACAGAAAACCTGTGTCCATTTTACAACTTCTTCTGGTACAGACATGAAGGGGCAAGCTGTAAAATTCCCAGACAGTGAAAGGATTCTTACATCTTACATCTGTTAAGCAGAATATATCACACCATTAACAGATTTGTGAGTGGCTGTTAATACCACATGAGATTGAAAGACTTTCTTCATTAACATCACATGTGGTATTTTTCTTTATTCCCCAACGTCTTTGTTGAGTTTAAATAAATTACACTCAACTTAAACTTGTTGCAGTGTCATTGCTAAACTAGATTAACCTCCAGAACTGCTTGTGCTGATGCATGTATATGCACTGTACAGTACATGCAGTCATCTGAGTCTAAAATCTAATAAGGTATGCAAGACATTTCTGCCTTGCTGACCAATTGCCGAAACTCATGACATTCGAATACATTGCTACCTTCAAAGACTTTTTTCCTACACTTTTCAAAAGGGGAAGAAAGACTTGGCTCTTTCCACCCAGTGGCCTCTGGACAGCACCCTAGGCACATGACATAGTTAGCTATCCCCGAAAAACAGAGTGCTACTTCATTCGCTTGTGCTTCTTGATTCTAACCAGGGGCCATGTTTCACTTTACCCATGTGACAGCAGTGTGTCGAGCAGTGTTTGCAAACTTCTTAGTTGGCTAAACAAACGTGATCTTTGAGTCACATGGAACAGGACCAGAAACAAAAGAAAAAGTGAAATCAAATGTGATGCTCCACTGCGGAAAAGAACAGTTTGATTTATTCCAGGTAAGTTGAGCTGTCTGTGACAGTAAACTGAATATCTTTCGGTTGTGGACAAAACAAGACGTTTGAGGGCGTCACCTTGGGCTTTGGGAAGCCAAACAACTAATGGTTAAATGAGAAAATGATTAATCAGATTAATGAAAATAGTCGTTAGTTGCTGCTCTTTGTAGTATAAACGAATATAGATTAACTGATACAGAAAACTGCTCACATTTAGTATTAAATTCATTTTGTTTTATAATAGAGCTTACAACAATTAGTTTATCAAGAGAAAATTAATTGGCAACCATTAATAACTGATTAATCGTTTCAGTGTTCACTTTTTACATTCCATTCACTGATTAATCAAGAATATAATCAGCAGATGAATCAGTAATGAGAATAATGATTGCAGCCCTACTTTATGCACATTAAAATGAACATTTACATGTTAATAATTTATTACATAAACAATGACAAGTTTCATTTCAAGAGTCTTCTAAAAAAAAAAAAAAAGGGTCTCAAGCACCAACAGACCCAAACTGAGGAAATGATGGGACACTTGGCAGGTTGTATGGGATTAGCTCAACACTCAGAAGGAGCTATGGAAACACACACACTACTTTTAATGACTGAGATAACCACAAATGTAAGAACACTTTAGTTTAGTTTAGTTTACTGTAAACGTTATAATGTGTCGTCTTCCTGCCTGTGTCCACGGTGCCTCTGGACGCTCGCAGTGTTGGATTCTTATTTGCAGTAGAGATAATGTGCAAACCTTCCCTCCCTCCCTCCCTGAACTTTTATAACTGCCTCTCAAGAGCCAGCATTGATGGACCATAAAATCCAATCTGTTAACTGTGACCACTTCAAGGGTCCTATAGTTAATAGTAAACTCCTTGTTAATAAAACACAGAAGACTGACTTTTACAAGAATGTCGCCTTCCCTTGTAAGCCTGCTTATATATTTTAATTGTTAACAAGCAGTGCAAAGTTTCCACAATGGAAACCTAATAGAATCTCTACACTGAAAACAAATAAAAAAGGCAACTCAAAGCTGATATACTGCAGTGTTTATCTGTTTTAATACACTGACTCCAAAAGCCTTTGGAGCAGGTGTCTTGGCAAATGCAAACAGAGGAAAAATACCAGTATACTACTACTGGTAAACTGTAGATAACAGCACAGCTGCAACAAACCGACCATGTGACTGGGGAAAGGGTTAAGAAGTCAAACATAGGATTTTAGATTATCTTTTCAGAGTGCCTTGGAACCCCTAACAGATGGTATTATGTGGTCTTTGTCCCTGAGAGAGCACACAAGAGCAGGAAATGTTTCAGTTGAGCTGCCTCAACCAAAGAGTTCAACCAAAAATCACAGCTCTTTCAGCTGGTTTACATCAGCAACTACAAAATCTATCAATCCTAATACTCCACGACTGCTATTCAGAGGCACATTTGGATATTGCAGGGATTTGGCCGTTATGGAGGGAGGTTCACGGGCATATCCCTTTCAACGCCCCCCCCCCCAACACAAAAAGGAAAAGCAGACGGAAGGAGAAGGGGGGATGGTGGGGGGTGTAATAAATCTCCCTAATACTGATGTGGGCCCAAAAGAGGGGCACAAGTTGAGACATGTTTCTGGTCATACTTGCAAGTGCAAACAAAACCTAATAAAAAACAGAAAATGATACAGAAACTAACCGCTGTCAGATGACAAGGATTCCTTACAAATTGCTGCATACACCCAAGCGCTCTTCTTCCTTTTGGTGAAAGGTTTTGCACCTGACTCGATCAGATTATATCAGTTTGACTCAAACGTGCCAGACAAATAAGAATGGATCATGGTCATAAATCTTCCACGTTTCACGGAAGTGAACAAACTAAAAGTCATGGGGCAAGTCCCTGTCAAAGTGTTCACTTACAATGTATTCATTCAAGTGCTGCTGGTAAACCCACAGAGGTCAGTGGCAACTTATTCTTTTACTGCTGGTTAAGGACGTGTCATCTTGACAAGAATTGGCACACCAGCTGTACTGCACCTTTGAAAGGATTTGAATTGCCAACTCCACACCTACTAACACAACCACTGCACCAGACAGACAATTATGGTATTCTAATGATAGCTATCACACATTGCATGATGCTGCTATGATACCTAAGTCAATTAAGTTAATAAGTTCATCTCATAAACCTAATAAGTATGTGTGTGTGTACAGCCACAAAGATCAAAGCATGGACTGATGACACCTCAGGAGGTTTCTTTTTAGTGTTTAGTGTAAGCTTCCACACCAGCTGAGGCTTATTTAGCACTCATGTGTCACCAAGTCAGAGAGAAGTGCAGCGATGCAACATTCAAACAATGATTAGAGGATTCACTTCGAAATCATCCTCATGTGGACTCAAATAAGAGTGCAGCAGTTTAGTTTCAACAGGAAAACAGTTTAAGAACTTGTCCATACCTCTAATATTTTGTCCAAATCACGTGTCGTCAGACAGGGATAGTCCTCAAGTATTTTCTCCTTCTGGGTACTATACTGCTTTGCAGCCTGCTTCCAATTTGGCTCCTCCAGGACTTGAAAAATTGCTGCCCCAATGGACAGGTAAAAAATAATGGCAGAGGTCAACAAGGGGCCTTTATCTACCATACTTTATGTGCAATGACCCAACTTGGAGAGAGACAGAGCGCGGGACAGGGGTAAAAGAAAAGGAGAAAGGAGGGGTGGGGGTAGATAACAACAATAACCGAAGTTATGCGGGACTCATTCTCAGTAAGTCTTTTGCTTTACAAAATGCTTCTTTGTCCGCGCGAGGCCTCTGAAAAATGAGTGAAAAAGTGGCGAAGTTGACAGCATTGGGCTCGAGACATAACAAAGATAAAAGTAGTCATAAAGCGGGACTGAGCGCGCGTGGAACCGCAGCCGCAGTAGTAGTGTCTCCACGTGCGCAGCCGGAGAAACAGTGGCTGCTAAAGTACTAAAGTCTGAGTGTGGGGAGTGGAGAAGAGGACAAGATCCGCCCAGAACAAGAACAGTTACGGGGGGTGGAGAAGTGGAGGTGGGGGTGACACCTTTTCTGCTGCGTTTTTCTTTCTTCTTCTTTTTCTTTTTCTTTTTTTTACTACAGGTGTTCAGCCGGTGAGACCGTGCAAAAGTTATCTGACTATAAGACTTTGCTAGAAACAAAAGTGCAAAAAACAAACAAACTAACAAACAAAGCAGCTATTATAAAGTTGTTTAGTTCTCAAATATAAAATACATTTAGCCGAATAAGATAATATATTATATAATAGAGAAGTATAATAATAAAAATAAAAAAACTTAATTAAAAAAAGTTATGAATCAAAATCAGATTTGTGAGGACAAGAAAAAATAAAAATATAAAAATAACTTTTTTGTATTATCTCTGACTGTCTTTAACACTACTATAATATTCCTTGACATACTCTTGAGTTTTAGTGAGTTTATATAAATCCTATTTATTATTCTATTATCTGTAACCGCTTGTCCTCATCAGGGTCATGGTGGGGCTTGAGCCTATCCCAGCTGACTTTGGGCGAGAGGCGGGGTACACCCTGGACAAGTCACCAGTTCATCACAGGGCTGACAAATAGAGACAAACAACCATTCACGCTCACATTCACACCTACAGGCAATTTAGAGTCACCAATTAACCTTGCATATAGGGTGGCTGTCTCAGCAGGTAGAGCGGGTTGTCCATTAATCAGAAGATCCTCCAGTTGATGTGTCCTTGGGCAAGATCCCAAATTGCTCCCGAAGGTTGTGTGAATGAATTAACTCCTGTCTGATGAGTTGTCACCTTTCATGGTAGTCAGTGCCATCAGTGTTTGAATGGGTGAATAATACGTGTGGTGTAACAGCGCCTTGAGTGGTCGGAAAAGCAGAAAAGGGAAAACGGGTTGCACCTGATCCCAGCTGGCAATGGGTGAGATGTGGGATACACCTTGGACAGGTTGTCAGTTCCTCACAGGACTGACACATAGAGACAAACAACTATTCACGCTCACATTCACACCTACAGGCAATTTAGAGTCACCAATTAACCTAAATGTCTTTGGGCTGTCGGAGGAAGCCAGTGTTTGAACCAGAAACCTTCTAGCTGTGCGGCAATTCTTTGACATTTGCCTCACGATAAAGACCAACCATTGTAGGTGGATGTGTAGAAGTACCATATTGAATAGAGTGCAGCTGTTAGGTTTTATGGCACGAGTTGCCATTGACTGCATTGATTTCCACCCTCAAAACTCCAACCAGATAGACTTGACCTGACATCGTTATCAACTGACAAGAAATAGGCAAACACTGACTTGTAGTGACACTGTTTCTGTGTCTCCCTGCAAAACATATAGTTAGTTGCATATTTTCACATGAATTAATTTGCCTGTAGTCATGGTGATGGGGAGTCACTGTTGGATTTTATATGCTGACAGTTGCAAATGTTATCACGTAACTTTATAGAAAGCCACCACAGATAGTAAAAGACTTATACGGAAAGTTTTCAGACCCTTTCAAGTTTTCCATCCAGTTCTCATCAATCTACACACAATACTCCACAATGGCAAAGTACAAACAATTAGACTTTCACATTAGTTTTTTTTTCTTGGTGGCAGACATTAACTTGGACTGATGTTGTTCGCTCCTCACTTTTTACGGTGTTAAGTTTACTGACTCGCTCAGGCGCTGCCAACTCTCACGCAATGACCGTGAGACTCACGCAATTAACCCTTTCCACATGTCTAACGCCACTTGTCCTTCAGTTATCAGTTGTTTTTTGACTGACTGGCTCATTTTGAGACGTGGTTTGTCAAGTTTTGTGAGAACACGTGTGACAAAACAGCCTCATTTTCTGGCTCTTCTGACAGCAGCACAGCGTCTCTAGCTCCCCTTTGGCACCGTGAGTTACTATGGTTACGGGAACGCCCTGAAACTTTAGAATGATTCTCAATAAAATCATGAATGTAGCCTGATTGTTCCTCAATGCTGAAATTATAACATAAGTGTATGTGAAAAATCTGAAGCCAAATAAAAGTGAAGCCTCAAAGCCACTCCCTCATGAAAATATTATGTATGTTAAATTGTCCGGTGTGTAAATCATCATCATGTTTTGGTATTTATCCTCGCTCTTATTGATCACATGTCAGAAGATGAACTGCCTTTGTAGTCTTTTAATAACTTAGTCTTGTTTAACTAAGTTAGTTAGTTTCTTTCTTTTCTGGACAAAATGATCCTCCATGATCTTTGAACAGTTTGCTTTGTTTTCTCCATCATTTGCTTTTTACATTATGGTTCTGTTTGTAGCTACTTGCCAACCCTAAAATACAGCAAGAGATTTGATGTTGATTGATTTGTCCATCTCTGTTGTGTGCGTGTGTTCATTCAGTTATGAGTGGAGTGTGAAATTTGTTGACTGCACTAGGAGTTTTTTGGGGCTACAAACGAAATCTTGCTTAGGGCCACTAAATGCCTAGTGCCGGTCCTGCATTGATGCAATCTTATCTTTGCAGGTCCAAATATCTTGACCTCGTGGCTTACTTTTTACTCAGACTTACTTTATTAACTGTTTATCTTATGCTGCAATCCACCTAACCTAACATAACCCTAACTTGGTATAAAATGACCTCCAACACTGAAAAGTCAAGTTGGAAACTCTGGCAAGCTCACATAAACACACCTGACGTCACAGCAGCATTATGGTGGCACACACAGTGAACAGTGAGCAGACTGACCTTTTTTCATCACTTTTTTTATGTGTTTCGTGTTATGAAACATGCTGTAACAACGCTGTAGTGGTCATTTCCATTGTCATTCACTTGATTTGTGTCTGATAGACGTCTTTGTGGTACTAGACTACTCGTCTCGTCTCTTTCAAAATGTGATAAATAGATGCTTTTGCAGTTCAGAGACTTGCCGCACAAGCATCAATTTCCTGCTGGTGTTTTCTTGTTGTTTTCCTGAGCAGATGCTCTGGGATGCATTTAGATCAGAATTCAGGAACACCAACTTGGAGCTATTGACTCATGACTTTCTTTGATGGAAGTAGGATGCACCAGAGCTCAATCGCAGGCATCATAACAAAGGGGTCTGAATACTGTAAATGTCTTTTATTTTTAATAAATTATCCAAACACCTGTTTGTACTTCATCATTGTGGGGTAATGTGTGTAGATTGATAAGTGGAAAACTTCTGAAAACTTTCCGTGCTGTATGTGCAATAAATATCATAGTGCTTTCTCAAGAAATTCAATACACATCTGTTTGACATGTCGAGAACCAGATAGTGTTTATCTATATGTGGCTATCGTGCAAATGAAGAAGTGGAATTGAATAGTTTAAGGGAATGCTCCTAGGAAAACCTGTGTCAATGTCCAGAAATCAGCTGCTCAAATGTTTGCTCAGGTGATGCGTTCTGTTTTCTTTGTCAGTGCTGCGAGGAGCAAAGATCAAACAAAGGAACAAATATATTGATTAGTTAAGTAGAGTCACAGATCCTCAGACGGAGATAACGCGGTTTATTATCATACATGTCAAAGTACAGAGTTGGACACTGCATGTCATTTGCATCAATTGGCGTGAGAAAAGGAAAAATCTAATTGATTTAAATGCCCAAAATGTTACATTGTACAGTGTAAGTCAGCAGCTGTGTGAGAATTCGTGACATGACATGCAAGACAACAAGATATTGCATCATGATCACTGGTTTTCTAGACCAAGGCCGGTTTTCTCAGTGTGTGTGTGTGTGTGTGTGTGTGTGTGTGATTTTGTTTTATGTTCCTGCAAGTACAAGTTAAGTATAAACTCAAGCTGCTCATTTTTAGACAATTGCACTCCCACATATTTCTGCAGTGCATTTGCTTCTTCCAGTTAGAAAATATTTTAAGCCTTTACAGTATGTCAAGAGAAGCTTTTTGTCATAACAAATGGCTTTAACGTAATTATGCCTTTCCCTTTTACACAATGGCATTAAATCAAAGGCGAATCACTGAAATGCTAATGTTCAAAATATACTGTATGAGAAACTGTATAAAAGCTAGAATTATGTTCACAAGAGTAAGTACTGAAACTAAAGTGGATGCAGAGTTACAACTCTGTGGACTCTAAACAAATCAACAGGATCAGAAGATTCTCAAACCTTTTTTTATATTTCGTTGGATGTCCCACAGCGAAAAACAAACACCGTCATCATGTCAAAGAACACATTTGACATTTTATTATTTTAGATTAGAATTAGAAGTAGCCCGCAGCTCAGTTAATTACCCACAAAGTCCTCCTTCATTAAAACAATTAGGTTAGACTCTAAACAGTAATTTTGTGTGTTCATAACAAGATCCTCCTTTAATTTACTGTTCTGTCACCTCCTGAGCATTTAGTAAGTAAAGATCAATAATATTTACAGTCATAATCTAGTGACACATAGGTTGATTACAAAGACTTGGACTGAAACGTACTGACAACTGACATTGTTAAACACGCCTTACTTTATTTAGTACGTTTCAATCTTAGCTGGTGCTCCAATGATCTGCATTCATTTAAACTTCTGACAAAATTAAATTAAAAGAATAGTTCTATATTTTGGGAATTTTTTGAGGTTCATTTCATTTTCTTGTTGCCTTTTTGCTAAGCTGAACGGCTGCTGGCTCCTGCTTTATCTTTATTGCATCAGTCTTATCTGACTCTTCACAAGAAAGTGAATAAGCATATTTCCCAAAAATGTCAAATTACTCATTTGAATATTAACATTAAGACATTCTTTTTCAACGCCAATATGTAATCTTAAATGTAGTGTAATGTAGTGTAGTGCTCTTTCAGAGTTATGCAAAAGCAGCATTTAAAAAAAAAATCAGCTGAGTCAGCTGTGTGCTGGTTTGGCAGACCTGTCGGTGTCTTTGTGATGAGGATAAGATCAGAGATGAACAATGAGACAGCTCAGCATGTTAAACAACACACATGCTTACATGACTTCCATTCCTCCTTTGTTGTATCAACACTCAGTGGAAGACTTGACCTTCCTAACCAAAGGGTAAATACAGCTCGACAGTGAACAACTCCAGTGACGTTTCAGAAAATCCTTTAAGAGCTAAGGCAACCAACTATGGTATGAACTACAGGTTCATAAAACATTGATTGTGGACATTTGAGGAACTGCAGTCTTTGGCACTTCGGTGTAGGCGTCACTTCACAGCCACAGAGGTTGCTGCTTGGTTGTAAATTGTAAGTGCTTAAATAAAAAAAGAGATGTCACTGTTACACCTTAGGATTTTGGGTACAGTGGTACTTCTCCAGTAGATCAGAAATAGCAAGTACATTCCATTAGCTGACACACGATTTTATGGCATTTTGCCATGTGAATCAGATGTCTACCACTATTGGGGAGTGTAAGTTTTTTGTTTCGACATGCTGCCTAAAGGTGAAGCGAAAGAATGCAGCCTACTATTTGTGCCGTTTGGATATTTGTTTTTTTTTTTTAAATAAATCTACAGAGACATGTTGTTCCATTGGTCCTTTTAGGCTGTCAGTATATGCAGTCTAAGGCCAAACATCCGCAGATGTTCAGAGATATCACATAGTGAAGGCCATCATGGTGGTCTGGTGAAAAGCCCTTTGGGATAGAAGGAGACTTCTGGGAGTTACAGGCAGGCCAGATAAGTCAACCGGAAGAGCCACGACAGATAACACAGTATCTGTGGATGCATTAACACGTGTTTACTAAGAGGATGGATTCTTCTTAGACATCTTAGAAAGCTCAGAGCTTCTGTTGCATGAGGATGCAGCATTGCTTCAGTATGGTCCTCAATGATTATCACAAAGCATGAAGGTGTGATCTGTTTGTCATATTCCCAGGAAGAACACACCCAAAGAGACTTGCGAGACAAGCTTTATAGCACTTTGTGTAAAAGCCAGGCTGCGTAAGCAAAACACGAGAACAAGAAATACACGTTGTAATAGACAGAAATTGTAAGAAAAACAAAAACAAAAACCTTATTTACGTAAACCGTTCAAACATTAAAGGTAAAACCTTGACGTAAGAGCTAGCATACGGCGTCAGTTAGTCAATAGTGTAAATTTTATCTCCATGAAAACAAGATGTTCTACCTGATGTTCAGGCGGCAAAATCACAAGTGAATCCAGCAGGAAAATTTGGAGAGTTGTTTCTAAAAAAACTGCTGAAATCAATAAATCATATGTGAACGTTGACATGGAGACGATTCACCTCTGTGTAGAAACTCTTGCAGTTGTTGCTTGCATCAGCATTTCTGGGACAGGAGTTTGTTAAACAGACTGTTACTCAATCTGGTTACTCAGGTTCAACATGACCACAAGCAGTTGACCTGCTGAAGTGTCCATAGACAAGTTGGTTAAGGTGATGCTGTGGAGGAGCTGTGACCGCCCTCTGACCTTACAGTTTCATTAAAAAAGAATCCCCTGACTCAGTTGGTAATACCCAATATTTAAAGAACCAGTGAGTTTTCTCTCAAAATATATGTACTTCCTCATTGTTAAGTTATACTGTATGCCATCTCTTTGTAAAGGATTATTTTTAGTGCCTGTAGGTGTGTACAGTGATTTGAGCATGTGAAATGGCCACAGAACCGCTTCCTATAGTCCATTGTTTTATGTTTGTGTTGTGTTTTTTTTTCCAGAGTTTGTCAGTGGGAAGGAAACCTGCACAATCAGCCCGCTAATTTGCTTCTGGTTTCTTTGAGCCTGCGTTTTTTTTTATTTTTTACAGTATGTGTTGCCAAACACAAAAATCAGAAGACCCAAAGACAAAGTTAGATTCATAATGAATACTTATATTGGTGCATGCTCTCTGTATTGTATAATAGATTGATAGCACACACTGATATCATTTTTATGGTTTATGATTCGTGTATGGACAGTGTGTCTCTAAAGTGTGCACTAAAAAAATATATCAGCTGGTTGTATAGTTTATTACCTCATGGTATTTAAACAACTACTAATTTAGCACAGAGCACTTATTATTTAAACTTTATTGATTTTTCCTTTTTACTGGTTTTTAAACTTTCTATATTCCAGTACAAAAGTAATAATTACCGTTAAACTGAAACTTTTGTTAGAAGCTGAGGCAAGGTGCTCCACTGATTTCCCTGTCAGAGTTCTTGCACTGTGGATGTCTAAACTGCAGAACTTGTTGGTTCACCAGGCGAATCCTGAATCCTCTAAAAGATCCTGCACCGAATGTGAGACATTTTCTGTAAGCTTACTATGTTAATGCTAACTTGATAGCAGGTTGGTGGACTTTGGAGACACAATGAACCATTTTTCGCTGTGGGAATAGTGAAATCATTTTAATACTTTGTTTAGTGTATTTCAGATTTTTATCCTTGGTCCTGCATAACAAGCTGTGGCAGCTTTTGTGCAGCTGTGCAACATAATCCCTGTGCCACGTACTGAGGGCTTTTTACAATGAGGACAATTCAGTCAGTTCAACAAAATATCATTTGGATCAAGGGACTCTCCCACACCTTCTAAGACAAACTCTTTCATTCTGACTGTAAAATGTCGACTCACAGGGTGCTCCTCATTCACTTCAACACAGGGCTTATTGTTTTTTGTAACAAAGAGCTGTAGCAACAGCACCATCAGCATGAAAGTACAAGGGGGTGGCACAAGAGTGAAGGCCCATAGATATTCATGATCACCTCGATAAATGCTGTTTAAAGATGTTAAGGGAGCACTACGCCCATTTAACTCATCTACATCTGTTTGTCCATAAGGAGCACTAATAAGCCTGGGAAACCAGTTCTGGGGGGAGCTCTCTGTGGTCTGAAAAAACACCCTAATAATGTCAAGAAGGTTATCTTCATTTAGGCTTGTAGACTACAAATCTTTAATGGGCGGTCTGTGTTACAAACTGGGGGAGTGGAGATTGAAAGACATGGCTGTTGCATCATTGGAAGCATTTTTGGCGTTTGACCCACACTAGGGAAACTTCTGGATATCTTGGCATCTGCTGCATCAATTTTGACCATTTTTTTACAAATTTCCCAACATTAAAGAAGTGCAACACTACAGTAACCTTTAACTTGGATGATAACAAAGTAGGCCAAATAAAGAACTGATAACTGATTACGGAACGTAGAAAATTCCAGAATATTATCTGCAGTTAGTGATTTTAATCACTTGATGGCTATGTTGGAAACCACTCCTATTATTCTCAGCAGTGCAATGACTGGGTGGGAGGAGAGAGCCGTGAACAGGTGGGAGGTTCATTCAATGAGGCAGCACAAAGAGAGCTGTTGGTATCTCCCCCCTTTTGGTTGCTGAGTTTGTCTCAGCTGAGAACACCGGACAAGTCATTTGCAGAGCAGACATGTTTGCCGTAGCAGACTAAAAAAAATGCTAAGTGATAAATTTGCAGCCTTTGATTTGAGAAGTGCCGCGCCAGAGTGCAGTACACACAGCTGTTCACTGTGTTTACCTTGTAAAAACACATGCAAATGACACCAGGCTGCTAGAACATAACCACACACATCTACACGCTTCAGATGAGATGGGTTTGTTATAACTCGGTGTTGTGGCTTTTTCTGCCGGAGACATCAGATTACTGGAGTTTATTAAACTTTAAAAGAAAATTTAGCGATTGTTTTGCTGCTGTGACACATTTTAAAGCAGCACTGCGTAGCTTTTCTACCATAAATTAAATCATTTTGATGCTACACTGACTTGTAATCAGGTGAATGGTCTCACATTATGCAACTATGTAACACCCACAAGAAGTCACACACCATCAACTATTTCACTGTGAAACTGGATCATATTTTAAGGAGAAAATGTTTTCTGTTTTTTCCTCTGATGTCCTCCAGCTGCTCTGCCTCAACTCTCTGTGATTTACAGAGTTTCCTGATGGACAGTGAAGTAAACTGCTGCCAACTGTAGCTGCTGTTAGCTAATGTTAGCTCAGTTCGTTAGCAGGGCCCCCCAGCCTCTGAGCTCAGAGCTCCGAGGGAGTGTTAGTGTTTGTGTTTTGGTCCACCAGGAAGAAGAGGTTTTCAGGCTCGGTGGCATGGGGGAATCTTTGAGTGCCGGAGCCGGTGTCATGCCAGAACCGGAGCTGGGCATGCAGGCAATGTAACTGGGCCTAATCTATAATACAAACTGCATGGTATGATTGTAAGCAGATAGTATTGTACATGCGAAGGACAAGAATTTGGACATTTGAAGATAAATCATTGACAATAAATGTACAATACAGCAAATAGGAACTGATTTCAGACAGGGTCCATGTGATTTTGAGTCATATTTGAACTACAAATACAAATCTTAGGATCAAAGGCTTTTAAAATCAAGATAATCAATATCACATATTAATGATTCCACACATCCAAATTCACACCCTTACAGTCAGGGGCGTATTGGGGGGTGACTAAAGTAAAATCTGAGAGTTAACTCACCTATTTTCAGATCAACTGTATCAATCAATGAGGGGAAACAAGACAAGCCTCTATGCTTACTACTACACCTCTGCCTACAGTATATACTTCAAATGTAGTTGGTTGAAGGACAAATGGCGTGATTACAGAATACCGATCACATAACACAAGGTCAGCGTATCGTCAGTGTATGAAGTAGCAATATATTTACCAGAATACCAGGCCGTAACATTTCTTTGAACAATATGCAATGGAACAATCATTTCACAAATGCATAACAAAATTGGATAAGGATAAGGTGCTGGTCTTGAGTATGCTTTACAAACATCAATATTGACCCACTTAAAAATGTTTTTGATTATCACAAGGTCTCCTGTGAGAAGTCTTTTTTTCCCAGGTAGTCTTAATTCATGATTCATGGGTTCTTCGCCTAAAGTTTTGAGCATTTGCTCCAAATCGTGGTTGCGAAAGGTTGAAACAGGCCAGCAGATCTGCTGAGTAAATGCCGCAGGTTTTTTTGTTGCTGCTCTCCTTTCCTGTACAGGCTTGTCTGAGCTACAGAGAGTGTATATGCCAGAAAGGGAATGCTTTGGGATGAGCAAGGGCATGTTATTTGCTGGTTGTACAATCTCTAACATTGTGGCACACTGACTTTACCAGAACTACCCCAGAAACGAAGATTAGTCTTTCAGGTGTATGAGAGGAACAGAAGTCATGGAACAAGCTCGCAAAATCAAAATACACTCCATGTCATGTCAGAGCTCAAAGTTTACTTCCATTATCAGGAAACTTTATCACTGGATTACATCACATATATCATTTAATTCTAAGATTAGATGACTAATTAGTCAGGAATACCCTGTCAACAAAACCCAGTCTCCAGCTTCAATTGAAAAATATTTTAAAGGGACATTTCTGCATTAAAATCAATTAAAAAAATGGCCAGACCTGTTGAGTTGTGTACTTACATTATCCCAAATATTTCATACAATGTTCAAACCCAGAGAAATCATAATGTTATTAAGGTAATGGTGCGTTTCATTTGGTTGCCGGTCAATGGCGTCACATCCTCTTGAACTGCTCAAGTTCATAATTTCCAGGAAACACAGGATACGAAGGAAGGATGTCTGCCAGCGTGACTAAAAGTAACATGAATGAAACTTACACTTACATACATTACCTTGACATGATTTCTGTCTGAGTCATACTCCTATGGTAATTCATGGCATTTTTAAATTATGTCTTTTCTTATTTGTTTGATTTGAGAGAAGTAATTGTATACTGTCCATTTTTTTTATACCATAAAATAGCAGGGTTAAAATCATGTTGATGCTGATGTGTAATCAGGTGAATGGTGTCTCTGTTGTACATCTGTGCTCCGGATATTATCACCTGTGAGAAGTACCTAACGCTTTACTAAGTCACACACCACCAACTATTTGACTGATTTTGGTGAAACTAGATCATATTTTATGGAGAAAATGTTTTCTGGTTTTCCCTCTGATGTCCTCCGGCTGCTCCGCCTCAACTCTCTGTGATTTACAGAGTTTCCAGATGGACAGTGAAGTAAACTGCTGCCAACTGTAGCTGCTGTTAGCTAATGTTAGCTCAGTTTGTTAGCCGGGCTGTCCGGACTGTGAGCTCAGAGCACCGGGGGAGTGTTAGTGTTTGTACCACAGGCGTTTTGGACCAGGAGGAGGCTTACAGGTGGTGGGAATACTTACGGGGAGTGAAGTTAGTGTCATACCAGAACTGGAGCTGGGAAAAGACCGAAGAGGACGCTGACGGGGGAAGCTAAGAAAAGAAAAAGAGAGGGTGAGTGGGCAAAAACCTGACAGACAAAAGTAAATCTGGGACTGCCTTTTAGTCGCTGATGAGAGCTTGATGAAATAAAAGGCTGAAAGACAGACGCCAAGCTGGGCTGGCTGCTGTTGGACTAGTAAGTAATGTAATCGTAACAAATACACGTGTCCAGCTGTCCATATTGTCCAAATGAAATCACAACAATACCATAGATGAAGTTACCTTTCTGACCTTGTTGCAGAAACCCTCATTGTATAATGCTAAATATATATTTCCTACTCATTAAGAAGTGCTTTTTCTATGTCAAGACAAGCTGATACAAAGCTTTGAGTCAACAGTGATCATAACCATAACCATAAGTTATAAACACAACAAGCGTTTTATCACAGACTCATATGACAACAGTCACAAGTTTACAAGCTTAAATTACCGCAGTTCAGCATATAGACATCTTTATAAATCTTTGCCCTCTGAAGTCCTCACACGAAGCTGCGAGCCAGCAGCCTAAGGAACACACCCTTTTATTTTACACTGTATCTTTTCTTTATATCTCAGAAGCATTTTTAGTTACACAAGCTTTCATCTTTTTGATGGGCAGACTGCTTCTTGCTATGTCATATAAGGACATGCTATATCTAGGGTGAGAAAGAGGCTGAGAAGAAAGAAATGATGAATGAAGACAAAATACTGTATCTTCTGTAAACTATTAGCTGCTTTCTGGTTGATTCAGTTGCTTTAACGTTTACCAGCAGGTCCAATAAAAAGGTCTGCAACCCTCTTATAACAATAAACTCTCACCAATAAAACCTTTTAATCATCAATCATATGGGGGTTTGATTGTTTTTGGTAACCAGGGTGGGGATGGGACTTCAATTTTCCTCGGGTTTACAACATCGTTTAACAATTAACATAAGGATTTGTCATCTGGTGTTGAGTGACTTTATGGCACATTCTACGAGACGCGTGTACATGGAGTTCAGACTATCACGGGATCAAGTTTTCCTTGTATTGTTTTGCCCTTAAAATGTATTCCCATATAAGAATCCAAGTGGAACAGTCAGCCTGTACCGCACCGTGTGTTTTGCACCCTGGTCACCAACTTGCAATTATAGCAGTTTTAGGGTTGGCTCAGTATGACAAAGGTACGTACAAAAAAAGCTTCAGATTTTTTTATTTTTTTTTTTAAAGCCTTTTGAATGCCCACCACCTCGATTTTGAGATATTAAAACTTTTGGTTTCAGATGATTTAATCAAAAACATATATATATATATGTACTGTATGTTACATAACGGGAAAGAAAGGTCCTGAAGTCAATGACCACATCTTAGGTAGCCAGAACAGCATGTTTAGACTCTGCAGCTGTGTGGACTGTCAACAAGAATACACCCACTTGTGTGCACTCAGGATTGGTTAGTAACAGTTCATGACAGTTCAGTTAACAGCTACATTGAAGTAAATTTAGCATTGTTATTTTTAACTTTAAATTATTCAAATTAACCATTTATTAAAAGCATAATCTGTACATGTTTATTAGTTATTATGTTTTCTGCACTTTTGTAATTGTGCTGTGGACTTGTACTTCAGGTTATCACTAACCTGTAATCTGTCGTGCACGCTATAGTGAGTCAAACACAGACCTGCAAACATGCTCATAGTTTCCCTCAGACAAACTCAGACAGACACACTGATCACACAGGCTTAGACAAAAGTCCTTGCCTCAAGGCCCCTTAAGTGACACAGAATCTTTATAGTCGTCTGGGTTACATGGGGGTGTGTAAACAGACCACTGTTTCAGCTCAATTAACCCAGAAAAATTATGAAATGTACTGCTTGTTGCACAATAGGTCAGGTCAAGGTCAACATTTATGTTCTGTAATCTACAAATTATGGACTGTTATTTGTAACAAACATGTTTCTGTTGGGTAATGTTCTGTTAAAGGTGGGAATACTTTCTCTGTAGTCATGTGACGTTTAGTGAAAAAAAAAAAAGATCACAGTGTAGTGCAAGAATATGGTACAAATATATTGTGCATGGATTTTAGAAAGTGTCTCTTATCTTTAGGTCCTTTTTTAGCATCTTCAGTACAGAACAGAGACTAGCCCTTCAGTAACTCAATGGACTCAGCATGTCTTTCATCTGCCTTTATGGTATTATAGTTTCTAGGATTTCTACATAAAATCAACATTCACTACAGTGTTTACTATTAGAAATGGAAACGTTCATGATTTTAACAAAGTTGAGTGATTACTTCGCAAGCACAGAAACTACAGTTCCCATGAAAACGCACAGGCACAGCAACATGGGTACAAACTCCTTTGGGACTGGGTTTCATCCATATCCATAAAATTCCTCAAAGCTCTCTTCTTAAGCAGTTTTTCCAACATGCATCAGCGGCTGTCTAAAAGCTTTTACAGTGCTCCTTTCTGTTCCTAGGACTTATGGGAATTGGTGTTCATTACAAAAAAGAATAAATATACAACTATATCATCACATATGATGCGATCCAGGACGACACGCTGTTGTGAAAGGATCTGTTCCAAGGCTGGATCCAGTTTTGCTCTCAGTGGGTGGCAATTTCTGTAACTGTGGTAATGCCCTGACTTTTCATCTCTCACCAGGCCAGAATTGGATCTGTTTATGTACTTCCTGGATGCATCAATGTGCTTTTCTGTCTTCTGTCAACAGCTGTGAGTCAACAAATATACGCTGCACGGATAGCTTTGACCTCATCATGTATACATTCAGACATGTTTTGGCACGAGTGCTGTTAATGAATGCTTAGTTGAAGGTGAACTTTAACAGTGTTTTGGGCAGGTCACCACAACCTGGGATTATTATCTGTCATGCTGTTGTTAGTAAGAGTTTGAGAGTGGCCTTGCTGGTTGGTGTTTGCACTTTAACGCTGGCAAACAAACCTGTTCTTCTACGTTCACATCTTGCACGCAGCCCTGTTTAGGCACTCTGCCATAAGTGCAAAGACGAGAACTTGGATGAGCAGAGGGGCGGCGATGCTCGCATGTCTGCGACCTTCACCACACAAAAACATCCAGGTAGACACACGTCGATCTTTAGAGTGACTCAGTACACAAACTCACATGGTTTTTTTTTTTACTGTTTAGTCTGCCTCCTCACCTCTAGACATTTACTTCTGTGTCATAGTGTATCATAGCCAGAGGAGGCTTGACAGAGGATGGTGGAGAAGGCAAAGAAACTGAGCAGTGGAGTAGTTTGGGATGATGCAAGTGAAACTTTAGACTTCTAGATTTGATTGTTGTTCATGAAAAGTCATCTTTTCTGTTTGGCCATCAGCTCCTCTGCCCTCATGCCATCCTCTCTGGTTACACCTTTGTGTTCCGGTTTGTTGCAGAGATTGCTTACTGTTGTCAACTCAGCACAAGCCTATCTGTACGCTCGCCTGATTACAGTAATTGTTGGGATTTGCGTGAAGCACAGTTGATGCCTCGTAATGGAAAGCAAATCAAGTAAGTTCAAAAATGCACACAAACACAGAGGTAAAGCTGTGAATCAGAGGGGTGGTGGTGTGAGGGGGGAGTTAACTGTGTCACAGGGAGGCAGGGGAAAATAATGCCCACAGGACTGTGGAGGCAGGATGTGTATGTTGTCCTGTCATTGGCTTAGAGCAGTTAGTTCAGGTCCAATGAGTGGGATAGAGAGGGACACGCATAAGGCAAACATATCAGAGGCTCTGGAGCCAAACGTGAAAGACAGAAATTGATGAAAACCTGGACTAAAAAGATAAGTGCAGTAAAAGAACACCACCTATTTAATACATACAATATATGGCTCTTAAGAATGTGGTTATTGATATCAATATTTGGACAGCACTGTATCCGTACATGTCCTTAATAATTAACATTCCTCTGGGCCATGTCAATATTCTTTATCACATAGTTATCACTATTCTTTTACAGCAGTAATATTCTTAATTGCAGTCCAAGTTTAGCCTTGTTTAGCCCTTCGCTTTCGCCAGTCCGATCAGAGCAGATGTTTTGCTTGTCAATGATTAACATCCGCAGAGATGTTGTGATGAGAGTTGGCACTGCTGAGAAGGCGTTAATGTGTGTCAAACTGAATATTTAAACTCCTCACTGCAGTTCACCACAGGGCTAAGTTCTGGCTGAGCTCTTAATTGAATGTGGATAAACTGTTGATATGCATCATTAAACCTGATGAACAGAGACTTCAGGGCTGTATTTGTCCATTCAAAACTGCTGTGGCTTTAGCTTCCCTGCAGTGTCCAAGCAGCAGTTCCAAATAAATTCATTAGCATCATGGTCAAAAATACCGATGTTAATCCCTTTTATTATTAATACTAAATTGTTGTTAAATACTCAGTTTTGATTGGGCAATTAGGGCATTCTACGGTCTGTTATTTATGCATCATAAACCTTGGAGAAACACAGCAAACACAATAAAATCATTTTTACATCAATAAAATGTGACATTACAAGAATAAAATCCAATCTAAATCAATATTTTGTGTTAAATTATTGATTCCTTTAGTACGTAGCTGTGTGATAAGCAGGATAATGTACTGTGAGCCAGTCATTGTTGCAAAATAAACCCCGACAGGATGATGTAGGACCCCAATGTGAAGCGTATATTATCCCCGATTGTAGTTTGTAATAACATGGGACCTTGATGTCGCCAGTGGTGATTATGGGACCTCATTTGTGCTCTGAGTGTGAGCAAAGTGACTTACTGTATCAGCAGAAACAGGCTCAGTATAGTGTCATATTTGTATCATAATAAAATCTCAAGTCCAGTGTACCGGGTTTTAACCGTCTGGCATGTTTCCACTTTAAACAAGGAAGCTATCCTGAAAGTTGATCTTAAGAAAACAACAACCCTCAATACTGTTTCGTGAATTGACATGAAGGGTCACACAGTACAGCAAAGATTGCACACAAGCACATCCACGTGATGAACAGGCCAATTGAGATGCATTTCATGTGACTGACTGCTGTTCTCGTGTGCAGATGAGATAAATAGCACACAGTGTTGTGTGTGTGTTGTGTTTGTGTGTGTGCACTTGTGTTGTTTCCTGCGTGACTGCAGGATTAGATGCATTAGAAGTCACATAAGTGACTTGTTTCTGTGATTCAGTGGGTTGAGCGTCATTTCTGCATCCATCTAAAACCTGACCTTGAATTTTATGCATGTTGTGTATTAGCATGACAAACATTTCTTACTTGCACAAGGTGTTCTTACTGTAGACGCTAACTCCTGCAGCGCACTCGGTTGCAGCTGTTCAGCTCGCAGCTGCACAGTTATGCACAAGCAGACACACCCACATATTTCGAATATTCTCTGTAGGTTTTGCATTATGTTACATGCTATTTGGTATGTGGGTAGAAAACCACATGTTGTTAAACCCACATATATGATAAAATGCTGACTTGCAAAGTTACTTGCAATGTATGAGTTACTACTTGGTGTTGGTATTAAATATTAGCATTCATTTTCTGTCAATTGACATTTAGGATGTAGAAGATCATCTTCAATCCAGTAACGTCTTCGTCCTTTGTGTCACATGAAAGAGCACCTAAAGAAAACACTCCATACTGTATCAACCACACTTTGAAATTGGCAGTTTGAGAAGGAACGACCCAAAGAGTTTTTCTAATTGTCATGGAGCGCAAAAATAATGGTCTGTCACTCTCTGAGTTCTCTAACATGTCTGTGTCTGTATGTTACTTTGGAACATGTAAATCAGTAAAAGAAGATGCCAAACATAAAGTCTGATTTTTGAAAAATGCTCTTCTTAAAACAGCTGGGCACTCTAGTTTCTCTCAAATGTCACTCAAATGTCAAGAGGATATTGTGCATTTTGGGGGACTATTTTCAGCTGTGGATTAATGCATGTTTCACGTACTAGTTAGAATTTACAGAACAGGATAGTGTACAGTATGTATGGTTGATTCAATATAATAGTGTGTGTGTGACTAAAAGTCCAAAACGCCTGTACGACAAACACTAACAATCCCCTGGTGCTCTAAGTTCACAGTCCGGGCAGCCTGGCTAACAAACTGAGCTAACATTAGCTAACAGCAGCTATAGTTTGCATCAGTTCATTGTGGTTCTGCTCACTTTGCTGCTTTTATTCACCATAATAAAAGAGAATATTGCCTTATCTTATCTTTTAGGCAGTTAAAACCATGTTGTCAGTGTTATGAAAAGATCATGATCATGTGTAAATAATAAAATGTCAATGATCCCTTCTACATGAGGCTGAATGTAAAAACTGTCTGGCTGCTTGTGCACCCACTTACCACAACATGACACTTACTTACACTTACGCTACATACTGGTTGTGTCATACCACTTCCTGCACTACTAATGAAAGTTTTGTGACATGAAATGTGAACACATCTCAAATTCAAGCAGCCCAGCATATACTGTGATGAGTAATATCTGTAGTTTGTCTGCACCGGTGCTTATTTCTGGAAGTGAAACAGATAGATGATGATGACGATGGGGTCAAAAGCAAACATAGCCTCAATTTCAGTGCCTTCTCTCACCGTGGACAGTATGCATGTTAAACAAGTGTTCGATTAGACAGAAGAAAGTGAGAGGCACTAGTCCTCTCACACATACTCAGTCCTCATTGAACCGTGGCCAGAAAGGTATGTGGCATTCAGTTGTACAACAGTCCTGTCACTCTCACTCATCTCCCCTTCATATTGTCCACACAGAGAATAAAAGCAGAAATTCTTTAAACTTCTTCTTTCCTTCGCTGTTTGGAATTTTGCACTTTCCCTCAAATATCTCCCTTTTTTCAGCAACCTAATTTTTTCTTGTCTTACTATCCATCTCTCCAGAACCTTCTCATTTTCCATTCTCTCGCCCCTGCTGCTTGCCGTCTGTCTTTGTCATTCACTCCTCCTCAGTATTTCCTGACTTGCTCTGTGATATATGAGCCTCTAGAGGCGTTTGTGCTGCTGTGACCCATATTGTTCTACCCTAGGGTGGATTATTGTCAAGAAAAATACGAAAAAGAACGCATAATGAAATCATGACTGTACATTTATTTATTTAATGGTGGAAAAAGGACAAGAAATTACATTTGACGTTTGAGTTTGTTCAGTCTGACTGACACATGATATTCTTTTCTGAAGTGTAGGAATATATTGACTGTGAACAATGTGGTTAGTTTATATGATTTCAACACTATGCAGAACAAATACACAGTATGTATTGGCTGCTTTGCCTCTGGTTTGAATGGATTATTTCTCCAGTGTTGGTATAGTAACACCACCTAGTGGATACAAAGCTAATTTGAACACAGATGAGCTTCACTAAATGCTCGAAAGACATGAAAAAAGGCATAAAAAACAGTAACAATTCAAATGTGGTAAAAATTAAAAATAGTATAAATATAATGGAGATTGTAACAGTGTTTTAATATTTGATATAACAGTGTTAATTACATAAAATTAAAAGCAAACAGGGAAATATCTTCTGTAATCTAATCACATTGATTTTCTTTCTTTCTTTCATTTTTACATTAAAAGCTTCCAGTATTTGGTGTATTTAGCATTAGCATTAGCTTAGCATTTTAATAGCAATTATCAATGAGTAATTATTACATCATTCAAAAAGTTTATACCACCAATTTCCCCTTCCAAATATGTATTTTTGAATGTACATTTTCAACAAGTCATGGTAAATCAAGGCCATAATGTCTTCAATGATGGCAATTTCAGATACTTCTATTACGCAAAAACAAAACAAAAATCACATTATTTGCATGTATTTGTAATGGATGTGGTTTTGACTGTACGCATCACCAGTGGTTCAAAATGCACGGGTCATTGTGTCGCTCAGTTGCAAAATGAGTTGGCAAATCACTTGGGTTTGTGGTCAGTGGCAACACACCGAGAGGCCAAAGAGCAACAGACGGGCTGACTACAGTTTTCCGCTGACCACGAACCCGCAGACAGATACATGAGGCAACGGACGCGCTGACCCACTACCCTCCAGTAGACTTTAATCTCAAATGACTCTTTTTAACCAGGTAGTTTAATTGGCACAGGGGCGAAGAGTCACTTGTTTACAGTTTGGGAGACAAAGTGCTGACAGACCAAACATTATGTGGGCGTTGTCTGCTGTCAAACAAACAAACCTGACTCAACAAAAATGAGTCAATATTTGAGCAGCAGTTAAAGAGAAAGGGGTCAAAACCGACACATATTAAATCATCACAGACTCTCAACATTTACAGTCTTATAACACAGACACACACACACACACACACACACACACACACACACACACACACACCCCTGCCACGGCTTAGCCACATTCCACGATATGCCCACATCCTGATCTACAGACAGATAACTCTACAGCTAGGTCAACTCACTGAAATCTTCACCTTATTTTGTACATTACTCAGTTACAGGAGCCTTCTTGATCTCATCTTCCTCCTCCACCTGTGTGTCCGGGGTGTCCCCCTCTGCACTGCCAGACTCTTCCTGTGTCTGTCCGCCCCATCGCAGTTTGAAGTGGGTGTTGAGCCTCTCCAGGATGTCGATGGAGTGATTTATGAGCAAGGCCAGCCAGGCCAGGCCGAAGAAAATCCACGAGGCCATGAGCACGCTGTACCACTCGGGGTACTTTTTGTCTGGATTACTATCTGTAAAGGAAAGACTCAATGAACAAAGCAACGTAGTAATACTGATACAAACCTGAAAAGAATCGAATGGCCACTCAGGTGGAGGTGGTCACAGTACTGTACCTGCCACAAAGTCTCCAAAGCCGATGGTGCTGAGGGTGATGAAGCAGTAGTAAATGGCCTGGGAGTAGGTCCAGCCCTCATGCTGCTGGAACACAATCATGGGTACGATAAAAAAGAGAGCTGCCCCTGACAGGTAAGACACCAGGTGGACCAAAAAGCGGGTACACCTCTGCAGTGAGATGCGGGAAGGAGAGGTCAGTCATGTTCTGAAAATCTTAAACATACTCAATCATTAGTGATTAAAGATCTCCTCACCCGCCCGGTCTTCTCCTCGAGGAACTCAGAGAGGTTCCTCTCTATAACGAGCATGTACTTGCCAACTCTGTTGAGCACCACCATGTTGAGCGGGATACCAAATAGTGCGAAGAACACACAGAAGATCTGGCCAACAGTGGAGCTGGGACTCATGTTCCCATAACCTGCGAAACTGTAAGGTGTTAGTATCTCATCACGCTGTTTCATGCCTCACTTTAAAGAGCTGACTAAATTACAGAACAGGTTAAATGTGACTGAGATTTCTAGAAATATATTCATTTGCACTGCAGATGCTGATGATTGGCTTTCTGTCATAAAGGCAAACAAAACAAAGATAAACGAGGGTCATGGTTGGGGCAAATGTACAGAAGGCACCACGAGTCTTCATTCTGGGTTAATTATTTGACATAATAAAGCCTGCCAGCTAAAGTGTGTTAAAACACATAGACATTAAAGAGGATAAAATTCATTTAAAAGCCCACCTACTGCTCAGAAATATTCCATAACATAAATTAAATTAAATTAAAACTGCTCTCAAATGAGTCTAATTGAGACATTTTTTGATGTATTTTTTGGGCTGTAAAATCAGTCAATATGTTGAATATGTAAAATCCAACACAAGATGAAAACTCGTGTCACGTGGTGTCGTCGACCTTTTTAAAAGCATGTGTTACAACACATGATCATAAACCTCTCTCATGGGTTTCATCCCATGCTGTCTAACCTATAGTTGTGACCACGGTGGCAGCGAACACAGCTGAGCTGGTGAACTTCCAGAAGCCGTCCGAGGTGTAGTTGCCTTTCAAACTTAAGCCTGCCTTGGACGCATCTTGAACAATCTGAAACACAGATAAAAAAATACTCAAACTCGATGGCGTGTGCCGTGGACTTGGGTCAGACGTTATGACTCACAGTTGTGCAACTCTTGTACATACTGATTTAAAACGACCTTCTAGGACAATGTGGTACAGTTGTGGGCGAGACCCTTCTCGGCACTGTGTCAGACTGAGCAGATATGTTGACACAGTCTGTTACATAAAAGTCTTCACCAGTGTGTGAAATTACTCCAAAAGAAATACATAACAGTCTGAGACTTGTGGCCTTGTTATGATGTAATATTTCCTAAACTCAAGCAGAATTGTTACTGTAGGTGTTGACCTATTTAAAAAAAAAGAAACAGCAGGAAATGAATTAAAATGTAATATCTTCATGCTGTGATGTATTTCAGATTTAACACAATGCAAATCTAGGTTGTTGTTTTTTTTTTTAAACTCTCGCCCACATCACCTGCCAGGATTATCAACAATCTTTTTTTCCATCTGCAAATAGCGTGAAACATATCAGCCCTTTCTCCAGAATGAAGCTCTTAAATCTTTTCCAAGGAAAAGATAGCTAAATTTAACTGCTGTGTAAATCAAGTCAGGGCAAGACAGACGGGCAAAGTAGTACGTGCATGAGAAGCTGGTATTTGCATGAACAAAGTTGCCACACGTACGCACGATAGACAGGATTTAAAATAGGGCTCTTCGTTTTATGACCTACAAGTCCTAGATATGTTTTTTTGTTTTTTGTTTTACATTAATAATAATCACTTATCTCTAGAAAGTGACTGCAAATGACCCTCTGTTGTTTATAACTCTTATCTGTGGTAGATAAGTGGTTACTGTTCTTGTTTAAAGGCCCAAAACTGTATTGCGTAATGGTGCCACTACTGTTTAACTTTTATGCCACGTTGTTGATAACTTGAGTGATTTATTGGAAGCAAAGATAAAAACGCTGCAAGCATGTAAGTGCTTAATATGTGTCTAAATCTATTTTTATCTCATTAAAAGTGGTCGTATTGGCCACTACTGAACACTTAAACTGTTCACTGGTGCTGCTGTTAAGCTTGTGTGTAAGAGGAGTAGGGCTGTGGCTCACATGTAAATTCAGCGGTCTCTCTAGAACCCATAGTTTGACCCGTATTAAACTATTCATTTTAAGATACTAGCAGATATTAACTAAGAAAATTAGTGCAATATGCTGACATCTGTGATGGTGCTGCCTCTTTTCAAGCATTTTCCGTGTCTCCTCCTCACCCTGGGAGAAAGGGTGAGGATTCTCTTTATGAACCTGCTTCATTTAATGCTCTGTGTGTCTGTGCCTCACCTGAGCCACTGACTCCAGGCCTTCTTGGTTCAAACAGGTGTACGTCGCTAGCAGCTTCTTTTTGCTTAAGAGTAAAAGACTGATGTCCTTCTGTCCGAGATCTCCCTCCAACTTCCAGAAAACCACCCCGCCGATCAGCACATAGGCCACGTAAACCAGCCCAAGCATGAGGATGGAGGGCACCCGCGCCAAGTTCAACATTTCCTTTATTTCCATCTTGGCTACCTGGTAAAACTTTTGGATCCAGGCAAGTTTAGCGTCTCAACCTCTGCAGCCGGGCACAGCAAAGGTGTGTTGGTTTACCTTCGCTGCTCCTCGTCTTTCCACGCATTGCATGCATGCAAATTAACCTCCACCTGCACTACTGTTTCAATCACTCCAATGGTCTGTCATGCAAATCTAGTGGAACAAAATGACAAAAGACACCAGCAGAGGTTGGGCTGTAGGTGATGACTACAGGGAAGGTCAGATATTTGGAGTTTCTGTCCATGGTCTATGTAGTCATGCAGTTCACCTTGTCATGTCATGGCAGGGATCAATTCAAGGCCACCTACAGTTAAATCACTTCAGGACAGTACATATCAGTTTGTATTTCTTTCCTCAGGACAACAGTTCTCATACTGACCAGCATTAAAAACAGAAAGTGACAGTTCTTTCTTTGCAAACAGTTCTGGTTTCATTTTGAGAATAATAATAAAACAAAAACATGAGCTCTTCTCCTGTGTTCTTCCAGCTGCCTGTCTGGGATCAGTCCTGGCTGCTGCGTCAGGTCACCTCACATCACCATCTTGACTAATGGGTTTGTTTAAGATAGCCCTCCGTGCTCAATTCACCAGAGGTTACCATCAGTACACAAAGGCAGATGTGGACTCACGCGATCACACACACACACACACACACACAACCACAAACACACACAACACACACACACACACACACACACACACACACTCTACTACTACTACTATTACACTAATGTAGAGCGATAACATACAATAAAAAGTACATAAAACACATAGTTCAACAGTTCTACATGTTGTCTGAGGATGGAAAAACATGACAGGATTCCTACCTGAGGATTGCAATACATGCTAATAAACATGTTTTTATTGAGACTAAAGTTCTCAAAGTTGAATTTTGGACTGAAGTTGAAGATAAAAGTAACCATCTTTCACTTTTACTTCTGGACGCAGACTTAAAAGCAAGAGAATTAAAGAAATGTATAAAATATTACATTTTTTTTGAAGCTATATGAAATATTCAGCAGGTAGCATTAGTGTGCTATTAAACGTGATGTGAACATTTGGATGAGGTGTTTGTTTCTCTGCATATGAAATTGTGGTACTGCATTCTCCTTTTTGTATGTTTAATATGGACTGAATATTGTCTGATTGTCTACCAGCAGCACAGTTTTGTTACTGCTGCAGTTTGGTTTTCTTTTTGTTTCCATTTTAGCCAAATGAGAGTAATTCTTAGAAGTTTGATAAATATAGACTGTCTGGTTTAACTGAGGTAGAATTGTCAAACAAAAACCTGCAATGTTTTTCCAGCCTGTTGTATAACATATTAAACCACTCCTCGACAAGATGAGACATTATTATAAATTAAAGGATTTAGAGAAGGAATTTTACTAAACATTTTTCTGAATATATTCTACATAGTGAATGTTACAGGTCAATAGTCCACTGTCAGATCTTTGACGTGTCTTCTAGTTTGCTGGACGATGTTTCCTCTTCCACCTCTTGGTTCTTGAAGCCTGGATGAGTCAGGCCAATCAGGTGCTCCATTATTCTGGCTCCCATGTTGAGGATAAGAGCAAGCCAAGCCAGGGCAAAGATGATCCAGATACCTGCCAGGCTGCGGTACAGAGAGATGTACTCCTTGCCTGGGTCAGTCCCTATAAGCAGTGACATCACCTTGTTAGAACATAAGCTAGTTTATCTGAGACATAAACATTGACTCAATATGTATGCTTGTTCTCATTTCCCTGCTTCATACATTTAAAATTAAAGCACAGTAATTGTCTCAAATCATTAAAGGATTAGTGTGTAGGATTTAGTGGCGTCTAGCGGTGTGGTTGCGGATTGCAACCTCCTCCACTTACCCTCCTGTTGCAAGCATGAAGAGTAACTACGGTGGTTGCAAAACACGTGCAATCACAAAAAACTCTATCTAGAGCCAGTGTTTGATTTGTCCCTTCTAGGCCACTGTAGAAACATGGCATCTTTAATATAAAAGGCTCATTCTAATGTAACAAAAACATAACAAATCTTATTTTCAGGTGATCCTACACTAATGAATTTATTATTATCATCATATATCTTACACACTGCACCTTTAAAGGGCATTTTCATCTAACACAGTAGACTGCTGTGGTCTTTGCACCACATTAGTGCTTGTTTGCTCTCTCTACTCACCCACCACATAATCTCCAAAACCAATGGTGCTGAGGGTAATGAAGGCGAAATAGAAGCCCTCGCCAAACGTCCAGCCTTCCACGTAACTGAACAGCAGAGGAGGGATGACCAAAAACAGCAGGCTGCCGGTGATGAAGAACAAGCTCACTGCCAGAGCCTCAACTGTTTGCTAAAAAACACAGCAAAACTAAGTATAGGTGGGATTCACAGGCATCAGTTGGGAATTCTCTTTTCTTGTTTGATTACTACAGTAAAGGGTAGCAAAAGCAGAAATGACCATAAATCTACCATATCTCCAGTGCTTTGGTTGCATATAATCATTTCTGTGGGTGATGCATTAGTACCTTGTGTGGAACAACTGAGACCATTCCCTTCTCCAGTCGACCGAGGTGGATGGTGAGACACTTCCCGAGCTGTTTGAGGAAGGCCAGGTTCAGTGGGATCCCGCACAGTGCGTAAAACACACAAAAAACTTGACCGGACACAGTGCTGGGCGAGAGGTTTCCGTAGCCTGCGAACAAGATAAACATTTGTGATTATCAAATCATACAAATCATCAAATTAGAAACAAAAATATCCAAACATGCTCACCTATAGTTGTGACTACTGTGCCGGCAAAAAAGAAGGAGCTACAGAAATCCCAGTTACTGGGGTTTGTTGAGTTTCCTGAGGGATTCACCCCGTTTTCCCAGGCATCCAAAATCACCTGCAAACACACAAAAGATCCTAGAATGACGTCCCACTCAACTACTTTTACATTCCGACATTTAAAAAAAGAAATTGACCTAGTCACCTCACTAATGCTGTAAAACAGTATACTCTATCAATCACACATATTTAGGATCATGACACTCTTATTGATTTATTAGGTCAGGTTACTGTGATACCATTTATTGCTATGTACTTAACCTTGTCATAAAATTGATCTAATTTCTATTTTTTTTTTATTTTACTCTGTAATTGAAAACATATTTGCACATACTTGTATCATCACTACTTTGATAGACAGACATGTTACCCTTTTGAATATGACAAGAAGTTGACAAATTCCGTCTGATTTGATAAAAATCCAGATTAGTCATGCATTGTAAACTGAGCATCTTCTCCTGCTACATTTCAAGAACTTTCCATTGCACTCATGAAACATGAACTTCTTAAATAAATGTGAAGAAATTAAAGGAAAACCTGAACAAATTTCTCCAAGGCTGGTCCGTCCAGGCAGGTATAATTAGCCAAGAAATTCAACTTCTCCAGTTGGAAGTGGTTTCGGTTGTTGCTCTCAGCCTCACGTTCCAGTATCTGGAAGATGGTGGCCCCAACCAGCAGGTATGTAAAGTGGGCCAGAGTCAAAAGTACTGTCCAGCTCACTTTGACTCGGACCAACTGGAACCTCGCCATCAACCTCTTCCAGCACCAGAATGGACACAAACACTGATGCCTGAACTCAGAAAAGAGGTTAATCGCTTCAGAAAGGACAAACAATCAAAGTCTCGGTGAAATACGCAGATCTCATGAGTAGTTCCTCAAAAACTGCGTCCATCACTGCAGACTGTGGCATTTCTCTCCAAAAGGGGGGAAAGGAAATTGTCAAAAGTAAATAAAAGACAGTGTTTTAAATCACAGCAACACGAAGAAAGGTTGATGTTTGGTAAAGCTGCAACTTATCTCCATCTGGATAATCATCCAAAGGTAAAACATCTCCACTCAATGCTCTTATTCTGATTGGTCACTTATTCTCTATTGGACTACTATAGATGTTGATTTATGGGTTTCTTTGGTAACGATCAAACTCCTCCTTCTCCATTAGAGCGACATCTGGACACACGTACACTTTCAGCTGTTTCCACTAATAAGGAAGCGGTGGCAGCATCTTGTCAGCAGAACAAAAGTTAATATTTTACCTGCTGTTGGTTGTTGGAGTGCTGATGCCAGAGCCTTTCAATAGGATTCTGCGTTGTGGGGGACTAATTTAACAAGAAAATATATTTCTACCACAAACTACTGGATTCCTGAATTGACGTGCTTTGCATAAATTGCTGTTGAAATAATAATGATTGGTACCCCAACTTGAGTCACGTCAAGAAAGATAAATCCACATTAATTAAGTATGGACACATCTCCTGAGGCTAAAAGCTTGACTTTTCTAACCCATAGAAGACTGCTAGAGCAATCATCAGACATTTTCACCCCATTCAGGAGTCAGGCATGTTTATGGTCAGATAGAGGGGAAGGAGATGACATTTTGGAACGGTTTAGAGAGGACTACTTGATCGTGGGCCATAAACCAAAGGGTTGAAAGAAGTCTCGTGAGAGATCCTAATGGAGCTCTATGGTTATGGTCTTTATAAAGCTAGCATGTTAAAAATGCCTTAGGATGTAAGGAAAGCATCGACTTTAGAGTAGATGTCAACAACTACAGCTATAATTACCATAGAAATGTTCAGTCCTGCTCTGGTAGGTTGGTGTCCCAAAGTCACTGCTTGCCTGCCTGAAAAGAACTTTCCAAACTCTCATTTGAGGTGGAGTAGCAGTGTAGCAAGAACATAGCAAAATGTGTAGGGATCTCTATGATTGCTACATATCATGCAACATAATGTGATGTGTGTTACTAATATAGTTAATAATTATTAAACACATCTTCAGGAGTCCCGTCTATTCATGAATATATTGAACATGTTTTTATTTTTAGCAACATGTTGTATATTATGTAGAAACAAGCTGAAAAATCATTTTATTTGTTAATTTTTGTTGTTGTATTTGTTTGTACAAATGGTGAAAATCATGTTTTTTACAATCCAGAAATGTTCTATAATATTTTGAGCGATTATGACTATATGATGCTGATGCAAAAATCTTTTTTGGTTTCTGGCAGCTTTAAATTTAGGAAATGCATGTCAGAAGACTTTAACTGGCCTGGCTCGTCTACAAGCCCTCAGGATAGTGCCACAAATACTCAATGCATCTACAGGATAAGGTATTTGCCAATTGGCTGATAATCTACAAACAAGGAAATATGTCTTCCCTTAGTGACTGACTGACATTGCTATCTGACTCTGTAGAGGCTTCTTCGTTATTTACCTATCTGTTGTTTCGAGGGAGTGAGACAGCCCTATCCTCTGACTTGGTTACCATAGTAATGATCAGAATGGTGCCTGCTTTCCTTAACACAAACAAGGAGACGAAAGGTATCCTCATAACAATCTAAGATTTAACAGTATCCCTACAGTGACCTCAAGACATATGCTTGACCCTGTGGAACCCCCATACGTGGCATGCTGGAACAGAAAATTCCTAAAGAAAAAAGGCAGTTGGGTACGCATTAAGGGTATGTTCATTGGATTTTCGCTCCGATGCCTTTACATATAAATCAGTGGACAGGCTGTTAAAGGCAACAGAGAAAGTCACGGAAGGTCTCATTTTTTTTAAGTGATGTAACCGGTTCACAAACTGACAATAAAAAGTGATTAATAGTTACAATTAACATGCTTCAGAACTGTACATATGTCACCTTTAAATATAGAGTTATGCACTTAGTTATCTACCACTGCTATTTAGTCTGAGGTAGAACTGTAATTTCTATGTCATTTGTGTCTAGTTCTGTATCAATTTTGTCAATTAAAAGTAGTTTTAAATACACTCATATCATGAAGAAAGTCCCTAATGTGAGACAAATAACAGATAACATGACTTGACCAAAGAAGACTTTCTCCAAGGCAACTCTGCCTGGATGCAAATTTTGCAGCTGCTTGTCATATGTCAAACAAATCAACGCAAAGCCATGCAAACAGGTTGTTCCAATGTTCACAGGTTGTCTTCTGTTTGGGTAGGCGTGTAGTGATGGCTCTGAGGTGACTGGATGGGTCGATTTAGATTACCAGCCGTCAATGGCTGATACAGTGAATGTCAGGAGGAGTGGGATGGTGGGATAAAAAAACTGATCTGCTGCCTAATGGGAGGGAATTTGTTTTCATGTAGAGAAATAGTATTTAGTACAGAACTGTGTGTTATTCATACAGGTCACCTACAGATAACTGTGTAGTAGTATTTAGATTTAGAAAGACATAAAGAGAACATTTTAGCACTTCAGGCTTGTAGGTCACTCATAAACTAGATTGTGAATTAACCAGTTCAATGATAATGTTCAATATCTCTTCACGTGACACTGATATTATCTACACTGGATTATCACATTAAATGTTACAAGAATTGACTGTAAACAGCCATTAATGATCATTCAGTTCAATGCTCAATAATCAATACCGCATGCAAAGAAATGCTTGTAACCCTATTTGAATTTCAAATACTGCATCTTAAGGGAGCGCTGCACAGACTGGTGGCCTTTTGAGGATGTTTCCCTGCCTTCTGCTCAGTGCATGCTGGGAGAGTCTCCACCTCCCCGTGTTCCTGGAAAGCAGTGAGCGCCGATCCAATGGATATTTTAAGGATGAGATGATCCACTAATAAAACTGTGGCACAATAATTGATTTCCTTTTTTAGTTTGCTTACAACATCTCATACACTGTACAATACTTACAGCCTTCGGGATGTAAATACGAGTGAATTTCCAGAATGGCAGTATTGGTGTAAAGTGGAATAAATTTGACTGCTAATGGCCAGCTTTCCTTGTATCGCTGACGATGCAGCCAGTAGTCTTAGTCATTCTATACCCTTTATGGTTGAAGTTTGTGAAGCATGAAAGCATGAAAGAAAATTATCCACAGTAAGCGTCCGTCCTATAACTGCCATTTGCAAAGGACTAACTGGAAAGGAAGAACTATAAAAAAGAGAAGAAAGTTTATTTCATAAATTAGGATGTTCACGGATCACACACATGGCAACAGCTTCCCACAGGATACAGATCAGGCAGATAGGGTGCCAAAAAATGGATACTATGTGTAGTGTGGGTTTGTCAGTGGCAGCTAACAACTGTAAAGTACAGTAATACACGTTATGGAATATTACAGTTCCTCTGGTTGTTGACATTTTGTCATTATGCAGCTTTATTTTTTATTTGATTTGAAAACACTATTTTACAGAATATTAGAAGAAAATCTGTCAAACTACTGCACATGTATTTACAACATTTTACACAAAATGTGTTACACTGAGAATAAAATGAAACTAGACATAAATAAGAAAAGCATTTGTCACTGCTCATGTCGACACTTCCTGTGACTATTTAAAAAGTCATGACACAGTCAAGTCAAACACATATTGGAGCCAACTGGTTTCCTATTGTCCGTTCCTTCCTCTGATATCTTAAGACAACATTTGTTCAGATCAAATAGCCGACGTGGGTTATGATTTATACTGCTGTCCATTATATCGCTGGCATAATCTCCAGGAGGTTAACAAGTGTGTGTATGCATGTAAAAGACAGGATGTGCGGTTTGTGTTTGGTGGAGAGGTCTTTTTCAAAAAATTACAAATCTAGTATGATTTGGTCCCAGCTGAGATAACTGTCTTCACACATCTTCATTGTCAGTCCATCAACAATCAATAATGTTCAATACAAGTTTGTAAGATTGTTCTATCACCTGACACATGTGGAGGCTGTACAAGCAGTCCTCACATGATTCATCAGAACGTTGTGTTGTTACTGAGGTGGACCTGAAATAAATAAAATAACACAAGGCAGATTAGATATCCAGTTGAAAGTTCTTGGGAAATAAGTTTTGCCAAAAAAAAATATGACAAGACTGTGCACTTTTCTCTGTCTTACAAACTGAAGTCTATTTTCAGAGAAACAATCTTTAAAAATCCACATATTTAGTGCACTTGGGTAAGATACTGAACCCCTGTTTGCTTCCCGGCCACTGGAGATGCACAAGCCAGTGCATTACTAATTTCTGCTCCTGGACGGGTTGTGTCAGGAGGGGCATCCTGCATAAAAAGTCTATGCCAAATTAAATATGCGGATTGTCAGATCTTAGAACAGATGATCCACTGTGGCGACCCCTACACAGAGCTGAAAGAAAAATATAATGAAACTGTGCTGTCTCTTTCTTTATGACATATTCCCTACACTTCCCAGAATGCACTACTGGCTCAAAAGGTGTTTTGATAGGAGGGATAGCACCACACAGGGGTTACCAAACAACCAACGAGAGGGGCTTTCCTTTCAAAACAAGAAAGAAAGAAAGAAAGAAAGAAAGAAAGAAAGAAAGAAAGAAAGAAAGAAAGAAAGAAATGACTTTTTCTGTTTGCTGTCTCTGCTCATTTGGCCATCGTTCTGTCTGTTCACATGACCTCAGCCGTTCTGGCAAACCACAAGACAGCCAAGTTCACTTACTGTCTGCCAAAGTAAGCAGCTACACAAGGGTCAAAGGAGAGGAGTGTGTGTGTGTGTGTATGTCTGTAGGTGTGTGTGTATGTCTGTAGGTGTGTGTGTGTGTAACAGAGAGAAGAACCACGAGAGAAAAAGATAAGTTGGTTGTAGAGCTGCTAAGAGTGTTTAGTGAAACTTGTTTGTGTAAAAAAAAACATCACTGCTGGAATAGGATGACCTGAATCTTGTCCAAAACAATTCTCACAAATCATTTTTAGCTTATCAAGTGTATATTATAATAATATAAAACATACAGTGCATGGTATATACACATGAAATACAACTCTAAAAAACTCAAAATAAGACAAACTTTGCTGTACGGTGAAGTGCATCACACCACCAGAGGGCAGCGTTGAATACAAAATGCATATTGTGTGAAAGTCTAGGGTGTGTAATATTTCTTGCTTTGTGTGTGTGTGTGTGTGTGTGTGTGTGTGTGTGTGTGTGTGTGTGTGTGTGTGTGTTCTACCTGTCCTGTTGAGGAGGTTTTGCCTGGCTCTGACAAAGGCCAGGATGTCCGCATCGGCCTGTTGGTCTCCAGTCAGGGGAATAGAAGAGGATGAGAGCTTGGTGGTGGACAGGGCCCTGAAACAGACATAAATTTAATGCAGTATGATAATATCAACGTAAATTCTCCATAGTTTCTGTACCTTATGGCAAATCATTTACTTTGTGTGTATGTTGGGGGAGGGCAGGGCTGACCTTACCAGTCTGAACACCACGGCTGTAAAATGTTTTAACAGTTCTTGTTCCAAAAAGCTTAAAGGAAACAGTTCCTCATGTCATGAAGCCTCTGTATGAAACAATAGTATCTCTGTACTGCAGCTGGTTGCTGGAGATGGTCAAAAGCATATATATATATATATTATGCATCAAGTGTTTTACTGTGGTTGTAAAAAGGTAGTTTCAACAGCAGCGTTCAAGCGAGACCCCAGGTCTTTGATTTGTTAATAGAGTTTGGAGACATTACTTCACAAAGAAATAAAAATTTATGGCCACATTCATAAGAGGAGAGAAAACACAGCGCAGCTGTAAAATCTACAGGTCCAGGCTGTAACGTATGGACTTAAGAGCTACTGCAAACATGTGGAATACGCTACTATATTCTTTACATTTGCACATAGTGTACACATGATTCTTAGATTAAAGCGGGCCTAATTATATTATATATAATTATGTGGTAACATTACATTATACTGTCGTATGTGATTGGTTTTCACATTTGTTGTAATGAGACCATTACAACTGTGTCAAAAATAATTTCCTAGACCATGTAAAGTGATACTTTTAATGACATCTTTATGACAGGTCCAAAATGTATCACTATAAAGCCTGTCCTTAATCATGTACCTCCACTCAGATGAAGGAGTCACCCTCCTATCCAAGGACTCTTCATGCCAAGCTGGGACAGCAGTCAAGGGTGGTACGCTTTTGGGGATGAAGCTTCTGAAATTCACAGAAATGTACAATTTTATGATGATGAGAGCAAAGTGTAACGTGTAGTATAATGCAGTCATACCTTACAGTAAATTTAAAGGATTAAGTGAAACTGGGCTGACCTGAGATCTTGAACAGAAGCAGTGGAGCTGTTTGGATTTGGGTCTGGGCCCACCGGAGAGTATCTCACTGTACTGCTCACATTAGGTGTGCTATATAACAAGTTACAAGAGCATAATCCAACAGATGATCATTATACAGCATAATGTCCTTATGAATCACCATGACGTACTCGCTGTCTTTACTCAATGCCATTCTCTCTTTGTTTTTCAGTGTCATCACCAGCGTGTGCCTGATTTAACCACAAGAGGGAGCAACAATGCAAAGAGGTTTCCACAGGGTTCACCATGTCAAAGGCCTTTTTAATACCACATTAGTACAATTTAATACCTACTTTATGATCATACCTGCTTATGTATGTATGCTGCAGTGATAAATGAATGTAACCTGAACCCACACAAGTTGTAGAAAATGGATAGATGAATTAAAAATGAGACAGTGAGCTTTCTGACAGTGTTATATTACTGCAACACACAGCAGGCAAGAGAAAATATATGATAGAGTCAAGACTTCACAAGACCTTTTGAGCAATTCAATGCTTTTCAAGACTTTTCCAGACCTGCAGATACCCCAGTGTAGTCTGAACAGAGAGGATGGTCAATGAGTACACACAACCTGGACAAATAGTCTGGACAAATACTTTGTTTCTGTGAATGTGACATGATATCCAAACATTTGTCAAGGCAGACTTGTGGCAGACATGAGATGTCAAATACTGACTGTATCACTGCTAAATAGCTAATTAGACTGTAAACCACTTCCCCTACTAATGTCGCCATGAAGCAAACAAACACAATGGCCTTTCAGCATTTGTTCAATATTTGTTCCATGGAAACAGACGCAGAAGAACTGCAGGTTGTTGGACATTAATCAAATGCTATTCAGGCACAGATGGTGAGAGGGTAAAAATAACGTTAATGAATTGTGTGGAAATGAGTCAGCGACGGGAAGTTGTTTCTCTTTGTAACTTGGCTGCTTTCTGCATGTAACCAGTCAGCAGAGACGCAAATTGAACGCTTAATGACATGACCATCGCATCGAGGTGCACATCTACATCTGCTGGAGGGATGGAAAGACGGAAAGAGAGACAAAAAGTCAGTCAGTGTCTCACCGAAATCCTGGAGTGCCAGGTGAAGATGGCTGCAAGGTTCCACTTGGCGGTGCTGCGTGACATCTGGCTGCGGCTTCTGACTCAGAATCCTAGTAACATTGATTGAGAAATTAGTGAAACATTTCTGGTAAGTAAGCACAATAGTCAAAACACAATGTGGCCATATGTAACAAGGGGGAACAGTCAGGTATTTTGTGTCCTCTCGCTCTGTCATACCTCTTGCTCAAAGTTTAATCAGCTACATGTGTACTGTTTTCCAAAAACAGAGCAATAAATGGTCGAACAAAGCTGTTGAATATAAGTATACTGGCAGGAAAAACCGCCTGCTTCCTGCTCAGAAGACCAAAACTGCATATGGAAGGCCTGTCTGTCAGACTTCCTCTTCCATTTGTCATTCAGTGATAAATTCTCAAACCTTGCTCAGATGTGAGTGAGATATCGTTCTCCATTCATAAGATCAAAACCAAAAGACTAGATGCCAGCGGTGTCTGCTGGTCAGATGTTCCGCTTAACATCTTCTTTGTGGTTGGTTTCCGAAATGTGCGCAACAGCCATCAAAGACGAGCAAAGTGTGTGAGACCAGAGACTTAGTTGTCTCTTAGTCTGGATTATTAATAATTTGGGAATTGTTAACTCATCTTTCTCTCCGAGATTTCACAAGCGTCGTCTTTCACTATACTCTACAAGTCTCTTAAGCATTCATGCTCGCACACAAAATGACTTTTTGGGACTGAAATAAGCACTGACTCACTTATTATCCCCCACTGTGTTGCTGAGAACCCTCCTGAACATGTTGTCATTGTTAAGACTGCATTGATGCTCTTGCTGTCTTGCCTCTAAGCTGCTCTCCAGGCCCTTGTTTGGGCCACATGGAAAACTCTACAAATGTGTTTCCGTGTACTCGCCTCCTACGTATCTTCCCACCAGGGCCCATTCAACGTGATGCAAAACAGAGGCTGGAAGGGTCACACTGGTGCCATAAAAGCCTCCGAAGTCAAGAGACACATGCATATCAACTTGCACACACACACTAATGTGTCTATAGAGGCCAATATTCAGAAAACGCACAAAAGAAAACATCCATAAATATGGAGACAAAAAGCCTTCCTGTCTAATGTCACTAACATGTCTTTGACACTAGTGTTGTCATTATGTCATGCTGACAGAAGCTTTATGTGGTGTTTTCACATAGATAGGTAGAGAAAAGTAAGGTAAGTCACCTGCACACTGGAAGCCTCCTGGCTCCACCACTTAAGGAAGTCCTTCTGGAGCTTGACCTTCGCCCTCTCCAACAACAGCTGCAGGTGCTCAATCTCTGTCCTCAACGCTTTCAGACGGCTAATGGTGTTCTTGTACCTGACGGGACATACTATTATCAGCGCCAAATTCATCTTTTGTCCACGTTACACAGCGTCTGCTGTATCTAATCAATCTAAGCAGGGTCTTGGGAGAAAACATTTGGTATAGTAATACATTAAAATCCACTTTCACTACACTCACGCCTTTTTTTCCTGCTCGATCTGTTTGCACAGTTTTTCTTGCACCAGGTCGACCTCCTCTTCAGCCTCTGTGTGATTCTCCATTACACCTACGGTGGAGATGGACAGGCAGAAGGCATGACAAATGTTTTAAAGACAAATAAAGATGTGGACATACTGCAGATAAAATCAGAAATAGAGAAATACAATTTTTTTTTTTGTTTGTTTCAGGTCCAGAAGCTAGCAAGCATGTGTTGTGTACATACGAATGCATTTCACTTCATTCTAAGACAATGTTTTAAATACTTCCTGAATACGTCCTGGATAATAGAAGCCAGTCTGTGTTCTCTGATGCTGGACTCAAAATAACAAGAAAAGCATTTGGCGCCTGAACTGGAGGAGATGTTTGTGTGTTTTACAACCGGATTTCTTCATCAAAGCATTTATGTCACTGATCAAAACAGTCAGAGAAGAGTAAATGAAGGAGTCGTAGAGTCACGACGCCCAGTCTTTGGTCACTAAGCTTTCAGTCAGCAAGGCCTACTGCAAAGGCTTTGAAGTGGGCACTGCCTTCAAGAGCACCCACAATGTGTTCACAATGTTTACCACCCCGTTCTGAATGGAGTTCACTATTACAAAGATGAAAAACAGCGCTTGCATTGGTGACGGCTTGATTCATCCTTTCAGTTGACACTTAAAGAGCCAAGTTGGAAGTCAGAGGGGTAAACCTGGATTTTCAGTTATTCTAATGTCAATTTTTCCATGATGCATTTAATTGCTTCAAGTGTACATGCATTGTTTAACAGCTGGTGTGTGCATAGATGGAGTTAGATATTATGCTGCTCTTCTATAGACACAAGGTTCAAGTTTTGCTGTGGGAATAATCCATTGTCAGTTTGATCTTACCATGAGCTGCCCTCTGCCTCCTCTGCATCGCTAACTGCGTCTTCAACTCATCTGAGAAAGACAGAGGGAAGGAAAAAAAAATCAACCAACTCTTCAACTTTATTCTCGTGCTTGTACATTACATTATCACTATCTTTGTCTGTCTTTGGATGACACTTAAAGTTCACACTTTTACAACCGCCCATAAAAAAATCTTCTAAAAACCTAAAAAGCTTTCTCACATAGTATTATTCTGAGGAGAGATGTACATCAAAGGATATAGGATGATTTATTGCGAGAATAGACTGTTCCTGAGGGTGCTGCACAATAAAACAAAGTTCAGTGTTCAGTGGGGATACAATAAAGTCCACTTTGAAAGTGACCTCATACAGATCCCATAACACAAAGATAGTGAATATGCAAAATGCTGCATGCGATACGTGCCATTATCAAGTGTGAGAATAAGAGGCCATGAGTGGAGGAGTTGGAATGGTGGTGGGAGAACATAAATCATCACAGACACAAGTAGGGCTGTCAACAAATACTAATATCAAATTGTAAAAAAACAGATTGTGGAAAAAAAATCTACCACATCGATTTGTCTTGTATTTTTTCGTACATGCCTGAGCATATTCACTGAGTGCACTGCATGACGGACAAGAGTCACACAACACCACTTTCATCAATTGAAAATGAAAGTGTTAAGGAAGTAGGAAGAAAACCCAACCAGCAACAGTAACATTATAAGTAAGAAGTATAGTGAGAACTTTCCATCAATGTTTTGTGTATGACCAAAGATGTAGAAGTAGTATCACTACTGCAGGCAGTATTCGTGTCCTGTCACCTGATATTTCCAACATATTGCAAGATATTTACAACGCAGCATGACTGTTAACTGTTCAACAAAACAACAGGAGCCATTTACAGTGCCTTGAAAAAGTATTCATACCCCTTGAACTTTTTCACATTTTGCCACCTTACAACCACAAACTTAAATGTTTTTTATTGAGATTTTATGTGATCGATCAACACAAAGTAGCACATAATTGTGAAGTGGAACGGAAATGATACATAGTTTTCAAAATTTTAAGCAAAGAAAAAACTGAAAAATGTGGTGTGCATTTGTATTCAGCCCCCCCTGCATCAATACTTTGTAGAGCCACCTTTCGCTGCAATTACAGCTGTCTTACAATTACAACAAGTCTTTTGGGGTATGTCTCTACCAGCTTTGCACACCTAGACACTGAAATTTTTGCCCATTCTTCTTCAAAATAGCTCAAGCTCAGCCAGATTGGATGGAGAGCGTTTGTGAACAGCAATTTTCAAGTCCTGCCACAGAGGCTCGATTTAGGTCTGGACTTTGACTGGGCCATTCTAACACATGAATATTCTTTGATCTAAACCATTCCATTGTAGCTCTGGCTTTATGTTTAGGGTCATTGTCTTGCTGGAAGATGAATCTCCTTCCCAGTCTCAAGTCTTTTGCAGCCTCCAACAGGTTTTCTTCCAGGATTGCCCTGTATTTAGCTCCATCCATCTTCCCATCAACTCTGACCAGCTTCCCTGTCCCTGCTGAAGAAAAGCATCCCCACAGCATGATGTTGCCACCATGTTTCACAGTGGGGATGGTGTGTTCAGGGTGATGAGCAGTGTTAGTTTTCCACCACACATAGCGCTTTGCATTTTGGCCAAAAAGTTCAATTTTGGTCTCATCTGACCAAAGCACCTTCTTCCACATGGTTGCGGTGTCCCCTACATGGCTTGTGGCAAACTGCAAACGGGACTTCTTATGCCTTTCTTTCAACAATGGCTTTCTTCTTGCCACTCTTCCATAAAGGCCAGATTTGTGGAGTGCACGACTTATAGTTGTCCTGTGGACAGATTCTCCCACCTGAGTTGTGGATTTCTGCAGCTCCTCCAGAGTGACCATGGGCCTCTTGGCTGCTTCTCTGACCAGTGCTCTCCTCGCTCGCTCTGTCAGTTTAGGTGGACGGCCATGTCTTGGTAGGTTTGCAGTTGTGCCATACTTTTTCCATTTTTGGATGATGGATTGAACAGTGGTCCTTGAGATGTTCAAAGCTTGGGATATTTTTTTATAACCTAACCCTGCTTTAAACTTCTCCACAACTTTATCCCTGACCTGTCTGGTGAGTTCCTTGTTCTTCATGATGCTGTTGTTCACTAGTATTCTCTAACAAACCACTGAGGCCTTCACAGAACAGGTGTATTTATACTATGAGTAAATTACACACAGGTGGAGTCAATTTACTAATTAGGTGACTTTTGAAGGCGATTGATTGCACTGGATTGTATTTAGGGGTATCAGAGTACAAGGGGCTGAATACAAATGCACACCACACTTTTCAGATTTATATTCGTTTAAAATTTTGAAAACCATATATCATTTTCTTGTTCCACTTCACAATTATGTGCTAAATTTTTGTTGGTCTATCATATAAAATCTCAACTAAATACATTCAAGTTTGTGATTGTAAGGTCACAAAATGTGAAAAAGTTCAAGGGGTATGAATACTTTTTCAAGGCACTGTAAGCAGCACAGTTTTTCAATTGGTGCACCAGCTCCACTTCTCAGAATCCATGACACGAGAACTACCGTGTGCAGCAACAACAGTTTTAATCATCTTAGTTTCAGTTAGCTGCAATGACGCGTTTTCCAGTGTTGTTCATGGGGAAGAGATGACTGGCTGCAGTGACTGACCGAGGTCAAGATATGTGTGTCTAATCCACACTAATGGAGTACTTTAAAGCAGTATGTCAAGAAACCTAAGCTACAGAAGTCAAGCTCCAAACACACTAGATCCTAAAATTCCAATAATACAACTCAATAGCGTCTTTCATTAGACCAAGAAGAAGATTATCTTAAGTTAAGATGGGACATACTGCTGGGTTACACACTTCCACAGTCCTCAGAATGAACTCTTGTGACTCCAGTGAGCCTGGAAGCAACATGAGGCAGGGTTTTTGGGTCACTGCCTCTCTCCTATGGCAGTAATACTGTTGACATATGGGTAAGTAATTTATGTCTTTTCTTCTGTTTTTGCTGTCTCTCTTCCTTTAATTGAGGTAGTTAATTGCCCTATTGAAGATATTTAATCAGTGATGCAGTGCTTCAGTGGCAAAGGACAACTGTAAAACAAATTGACTAAAACATATTGTGTAGGCCATATTTGAGGCAATTTCTATTGAGACTAAAAGGCCACATTGTTTGTGTAAGAGCGTTTAGGGTTACATTTACGCCAACACAACAAAATGAGGTCATTTCACATTGAGATCAAAGATGGTGATAGTGAATGACCAGAATAATTATGAGGCAGACTGAAAGATAAAAGAGACAGGGAGGCAGTATCTTCTGTGGTGAGTTTCCATTACAGTCCCTCAGGTCTTATACACATGTAGACAGTGCTGTGCTGCAGCTCTTTTTGTAACATGATCCTGTCGCCAATCTAGAAGCTGACGTCCAAACTCCAAAAACGAGAAATCCAGATGAAGTATCGCTTTGCAAAAAAAAAAAAAAAAGGAGAAAAAAAAAAGGGGGGTGTAGGAAGCTACCTTTCCATGCAACACCTCTCATGGTGCCATAAAACAGTTGGATTAGAGAAGAAGAAGTTGAAGACACTCAAAGTGTTTAAGGCAAACATCTGTCCTGCTGAAGTGACCTTGAGTAAAGCTCAGTCTCTTATAGCAGTCCTGGGGTTAATAAAATATAACATTCTTATCACAGACTTCAAGTTGAATTTTATATCAGCTCTCAACGTTCCACTGATAAATGCTTCAAACTGTTTGCAAACTGCTTATGCAACACACAGACCAGCTCATCTTTTAAAACTCCTCACAAACACTTTTTTAAGTGTAGACCACTATTGGGGGTTTCAGTAGACAGTGGAGAAGAGAATGGATGATGTGAAATGTTACAAATGACACACAGAGACATATTGTGGCCATAATGATAATCATAAATGGCCATTTTTCCTAATGCCTATAGAGTAAGAACCAGGGTTTGGGAACCCCTCACAAGCCATGTGTCTTCATACAACGTCAGTAGTATGAGGTTAGCTGAGAATTTAAATGAACTGAGATGCCTTTCAACAGATACAACATGAATCACAACTAATGGATGTACAGTCTCCTTCTTTCACATATAACACAAAAAGGATTAAGAAATATTTATGCCGTGAGTTTGCCATGTCGACAGGATGATAAAGTGCAGGGAGCACGTAGCAGCAACATACATAGCACATGGGGCCAACACTACCTGTGTGGCTTACATCAGTCATGGCATGTACTAAAGCTTTTCAAAAAACCCCAAGGCCAAGCAGTTACACATGATGACTATATTTGTCAGGGTCAAGGTACAACAATTGGATGTGCTTTCATGCCTAAATTATTCCCAATCCTAGATTACATTGCAATATTTTGCTCAAGCGATCTTAAATATGGGGTGAGAATAAACTCTGTTGGCCATACTGCAAAAATTATACATATCTCAGCGATGACTGAAGAGTCAAACATTACAGACGATTCGGTCAGGACATCCTGTTGAAGAACTGACTGCAATTCCAACAGTATTTCTGACCATCAATGACAAGAATTACGTGTCAAGTAATAGTGGTGTGCGGTGTGCTTACTGCAATACTTCATTACACTCGAGTGCTCCTATACCCCGTCCAGGACAAGACTGTGGGTTCAACACCAAAGCCTCTTCCAAACCATGCAGGGTTTCCCCCCACAACGTCAGGAGACGTGCCGTCGTCTTAAAGGACTGGTTTCAAGCTACAAGCCTCAATAAATATTTGGTGATTTTTGTGGCTTGGAGGTTAAATGTGATATTCCACACAAATACCACAGCGAGCACGAGATCTAAGGATCATACATACTATCCAGCTTCTTAATATCTGGGTGGGTGTCGATTCAAGTGTATTTGAAGAATGAATGCATCTTAAAGTCAGTGCACAGAGTAACATGAAAATCTTGGAAAAGTGCAGTAAGTATAATTTGACTAATAAACAACCACCACAAGAGTTGCATTATATAAAAGGAAACATATAAAAGTTTATTAATACTAAACTGAGAGTAGAATTCTGTGTTTTTATTGGACAGCTGTGTTCATGACAGTGTTGTCTTAGGCCCTAACCTAAACCAGGAACATCACATAAACCACTCTAATGAGCAGCTGATAACATTAGCACTGCAAGTAAATCTCAGCAACAGTCATGTAAAATCTAGTGGCCGTTGGTTAATAAGACCACATTCTGTGCAGAAATCACGTTACTTTTATCCTGCGATATTACTTCGCAAAGGCTTTGGAACAATCTTCTTGGCAATGACGCACATTGTAGACTCCAGACCTTTCTTGAGATCTATTCCAAAGTTCTTGGGTCTTTGGGTCACTCCAGCAAAAGGTGAGCAGAGGATGAAAGCAGGACACAAAGGAGTTACCAGATGCTCCATCACATGTGGCAGAGAAATCAAGAGATGCTGCTCATTTCCAGCTGCCCTACACCTTTCACGCTGTAGAAAATGTGCATCGCTGAATAAATATATATCCTCGCACTTTTTGGACCTAAGGGCTTGGAACGCATGCTCCTCTAGTGGGATTGGATTCCAGAGCCATATGCTGTGGCCAAGAACAATACTGTAAACCAGGGAAATGTTTAGACATCAAGGTCTCCACGGGCTACCGCCTCACTCTTTCTCCCCAGATACTGACCCTCATGCTGGGTACATCCATCAGGAAAAGCTGCACAAAGCTTTTGTCTATATTATGCTGAATGTTTCCATGTTCTACATTAACCATGAGACACAGGTAGTGTAAAATTTCCACGCGGGGCTTCCAAGATGGCAAGGAAACACACAGCTAAATATTATGGTACTACTTTCCATCCAGAAGAGGCAACCACGTTCCACTAAAAACACTGTCTCTCATCTAGGAAGAATGCAGCTCCGTGTACCTAACAATGTAATAATATCTGACAGCATCAAGATGTTTTTTGGGTATATTTCCAAATTTGAATGAGTTGAAGAATCCAAAATGTTAAATATTATCAAAAAACAGTTGAAGAGTTAATATTTAACATGATGTCATAGCTGAATTCTGCATGATGCACGGCTGTGTCAGCACCTCATGGACTGAATGATGAAAAAAACTGAAATTCCAAGGGTGGTAAGTGTATGCTGGCATGTATGAGGGTAACAGCCCAAAGCTACCAAACCACCAAGTGTGATCTGAGGCACCAATGATGCCAGGCACTGGTGTGAGGCAAGCCTATCCATTTCAATGGCATGTGAAATGAGCCACAAACACACACAGTCCAGGGAAATTCATAAATGTAACTTGCAATAGTAAATGCAAACCAGATTGAGGCATAATAACACATTTTTAACTGCTTTCAGTTTACTGGAAAATTCAACCAACGTGCAGTGAAGTCATTTAAACTTACTGCCACCGGTGACAGAACTTGTCTTTACGTAGTCCTGTGACTTATTATGATACATTACCGCGTAAAGTTACTTGCATCAAGTAAATGTGAGGCACTTTCTGTTATATTTTAAATTGTATTAAATAATCAACAAAGCAATAAACAGACACCAATTACATTTACTCTCCCTATTGTAACAAAGTTTGTTCTGTCTTTGTTTACACATCAGTGATTTTACTTTTCCTTCGGCAATGTCCTATAAAGTCATATAGTCACATAAAAAATGTCTGAAAGGAGCCAAATAAGCAGAATAGAAGCTGTTGGTGTGACTGCAGCCACAGGAGAGCAGAGCTCCAGAGACCTCCATGTCCAGAGAGGAGACACAATGCAGCGTGTCTGACCTTTCTACTGTCTTTGATCATCCCTGTTGTTACTGCAGAGAGCTGCTACTTGAAAACTATTTGAGGAACACAGCGAGACAAGACAGCCTGAGTGGACTGGGTTATTGAATGAAAGAGCACAACGCTGACAGAACGCTGCTCAGACAACAAACAGTAACTCTCTCCAGAGGAGAACGTCAACAACCACTACAGTGTGTGTGTGAAAACTGTGTTTATGGGCTACAGCCACTGTGGAGTTGATATTGTTTACATCTTCGTGTTTTCCACCTTGGTGATGCAGATGCTTATTTATGATTGATAGTCAGTTGTACGTATAGACGGTTTGTCGGTTTGTAAATCTGTGCTCAGTGGTGCAGCTGGGGAATGGTTTTCACTAGTCCACTAGTGTGTACACTGATATATTAATGCAGTTTATTTTGAAGCCTAAAGGTCTAATAGTTCTATCATGCAAAATTCTCATCATGTAACATTTTTTCTTAACCCCTCATCCCCCTTTTACAAATGTAACTCAGTAAAATTTACTCATTACATTTCAGCTGACCTACTTTTTACATTCTTTACAATAACAGCACCTTTATCTCTTTCCATCCCTGCTCAAAGACAATCCAAGGTGTCAAAGCGTTGACACACAGTAGTACGCACGTATGTTTAACAACAGAGAAACTCCGGACAGAAGCCCAGTGGATTTCTTGGAGGTAAACTTCATAATCAGTCAGCACTGACTGAAGCTAGGGTTTATGCCAGGCCTCATTTTGGCATAGTAAGGCTACCTGTCAAGGACATTGCCCAGAAGAACACATGGGTGTGCTTACAGAGTCATCATAAAACAGCCTGGGCCAGGCTAGTAAAAAACACAGGTTGGAAGACGGGGTGGGTGGAAATCAGAACGCCTCTTGGTCCTGGAAACGTTCAGGAATGTGCTGAACGACATTTCTACACTCCAGGGAAACAGAACCCTGACAGTGATGTGCTCATAAACGATTTCCAGGCAGGTAGGCTGGTGTCTTCAGGGACCCAAAGAAGATTAATGGAAATTATCAGCTTTCTTTAGGGCTCGCACCACAGCTTTTGTTTGCATTTAGGATAATGATGATGATGAAAATGAAACGTAAAATGGAACGTTTTCACAGCTTCTAAATGTAATGTGATTTCCGGAGGGCAACTTACATGTTGAGACAACTTACTTATTCTGTCTCTGGCTTTGTTCAGTTCTGCCCCAAGTCTTTTGGCTTCAGCTGACCTGTTCAAAAGACTGCAGGTGTTAATACAATACAGCACAGACAGACATTTTATGAATTGACTGTGGCAAAGTAACAATAATCATGCCCGATGCAAGATCTCTTTCATTTTGCAAGGCAATAAAGCATCTGGAACACCACATCTTTGTTACTCAAAAAACAAACAAGCCCTTACTTGATCTTACCAAGTTTTGAATGATATGAATACAGTTTGAAAACCTAGCAGCCTCTGCAGGTGCTAATAGTTATAATGAAAATAAAACATGGCCCACTGTATGTTCTTTTCAATATCCAAGGTATAGTGCTTTCATGCTTTATTGGGGTGTCACTGAAATAGAGCGTTTACAGAACTAGTAAGTTATGTTTTCATTTTGATTATGGTTTCACTCGAGTATTTGGATGTAAATCTACACTACAAAAATGGATTTCATCAATATTTTTGGGGCTTTTTCACCTGTATTTGATAGAGCAGCTGAAGGCAGACAGGAAAGTAGGAGGAGAGACGGGGGATGACATGCAGCAAAGGGCCGCAAGTTCAAGCTGAACCGGGCCGCTAATTAAAAGTTTTTCCGAGGTACACCAATGGTGGTGGCCAACAAATAAGGAAGTTGTTGCATGCACGTTATAAGCATGTGTAGTGTATGTTTGTGTGTGGTCTATAAGAGATTTTAAAATGACCTGTCACACATTTCCTGTGTGATTTAGGAGAAAACATAATTAAATGGAAGCTTAAAATGAATACCCCATATGACACTGCTCATATTGCAGAACAAGGCAATCTCTGGCAATATCGGGATGTGGATTTATCAAAACTGTCTACACCACTAACCTCTGTTTGAGTAGGTTCTTGTTGTCTTCAACGGTCAGGTGATCCTCGTGGTCCCTGATGAAGGTCTCAAAAGCCTCTTGCTTCCCCATAGACAGCTGTGGACCTGAGACAAAAAGAAGATCCCGCATTTTTCATATACTTTATTGTAATAATCAGAAGCTGCTACTATACAAACTACCATCCTAACAAGACAGCATGCTTGTCATGCTGCTGAAATAAATCTACTAACTATGGGAAGTTGTATCAGATCCTGTTGTGCACAGAGTGAGACATGAGCTGTGCACGTTGCCACATCCACAGGTTCTCAGCTCCAATCTGGCAGCCAGATGCCAACTAGAGCCCCCACTGATATAGCTGACCTCCCACTTATTATTAATTGCAAACCTGAAGAACTATTAGCCTTCCATTCCCTGTTTAAAGAGAACATAAACACAAATATAAACAGCAATTATGAACACGGCAGCACTACATAGTGGATGCCACTCACCTAACTAGGCAACCTAACTAGTAAAAGTGATATAGTCCTGCTTCAAATACTTTGCTGTCACCAAAGAGAAAGAAACCAGAACAGTTCATGCTGATTATGCAGTGTTTTGCTTTTCTTATCTGTGACACTCCGATTTCATTGAAAAAATGACTGACTTCATATTTGCCTAAACTGAACATTCACATTGTGTGATGGGAAGTGATAGGGAAGACACTGTGCCAAATGTGTAAGGCAACGCTGGACTCCCCTCATATGGAGGCTTCAGTATGTGGTAGTGGTAACCTAGAGGTTGCAGGTTCATTCCCCAGAACGGCAGGATACATTTGAGGGGGTAAAGTGAAAGGCAGTGCCTACCTCTGAATAGATACATATGAGGGAGAAATATTTGGCAGTAAAAATATTTTAAAGGACATTTCATGTTGCTGATTAAAAAATGAGTATAGTATATATATTCACAGCGTATATTTTGTGTCATAGCAAGAAAATCACCGGTGTAACTAATTACCCTAACAATGAGAATATTTTAGAGAAGTTTTAGAAGTAGCAGTGAATAGAGGGCTGTTGTTATTAATATTGCTGACTATTATTAATTACACCTGTGCTTTTCCTTCTATGTCAAATGCTTGCTGTGACAAAGACCTCTTTACTCTGAAAGTAGACACTGAATCATGTTGGCAGGTAATTATTCAGTGTATGTTGTCATGTTCCTTTACACATATTCAGAAACATGCTTGATGTTGCCTTGTGGTGATATGTTGCCTCGTGGGAGTTTGGTCGTGCATGTTAGTTCCTGGAGTCAAGAGAAGCAACCGCAGATTGATCTGCCTATCATCAAAGCTCTGTCTCCACTTGACAAATGAAATTTATAGTAAAACAAGTTTGTGTCTCCAACAAACCAAAATGTTTTTTCCTGTATGCAAGACTACAATAAATTGTGCGTGACCTTATCTTATAATAGAATAGTAACCACCATTATTTTGCAAGATTTCAGTGGAAAACCCAAGGCTTCACAATAATGTCCAATAAAAAAATGTTGTTAAAATGTGTGGACTTTGCTGTGACAAAGCTATTCCAAGCAGAGGCATAAACAGGACAGTAACTCGTATGAGATTAATTGTAGGACAGTCAGGAATTTGTTTCTTTATTTTTGGAAAGTCTTGATTGAAACCAGCAGGCATTTCACAGGCATACAGTGTGTCGCAAGATCCAACCTCAACAAATCAAGAGGTTTCTTGAGGGAAATGCACTCCATTCGACTCTTCATACAACATTCCAGGAATATCTCGGAGTGATATGACATCATATTATGTTGTACTAACATAATTTGTGGGGTAATGAGATCACATGGACTTTGGGCCAACTTTCCTAATTTTTCTTTTCCGTGCTTCAAGTGCTGACAAACCACAGAGGTTTTACAGGGGGAGGAATGTGTCGTGACTATTGTTGCTGTTTCAACAAATTTTAGAAATGAAATACCAGCAAAATGAAGCATGATGGTACTTTTCCATCAATTTATAAAGAAGAAAAATGTCTGACACCAATTGTTAGCTGTTTGCAGAGAAGGTTAGAACTGCTTGATAGAAAAATAATATTTCTGGTCCGTTGTGTGGTCCGACTGTGGCCTCCTCTCTGGGACCTGGGACAGTAGTATTTCACTTACTGAGATGTCCCTATTGTCTTAGGCTTCTGCAAATGAAATGTGTGGACCTGGTAGAATCATCAGCGTCATTACATGCTAGCAGGATTTACAGTAAGACCTAAGTCTCCCTGTAAGTCTGAAGCCTCCTTTAAGTTTCTGCCGGTCATCACCAGCCTGAATTACAACAGGAACACCTTGTCTATCCATTAGCCAGCCTTACACTATAATAACTGTCTTACGAGCACAAGAAAAAGACACTGTACATCTGTATCTGTGAAAGAAGATGATAAATTAGGCATCTCACACTAGCATAGTAGAAGAACTTGTGTGCAGACTACTTCTGCAGAGACAGTGGTTATCAGAAAGTTAAAAAACTCTCTAATGTTCATGTTTGACTTTTTGTTGGCAAAGCTAAGACCCCAGTACAGAGGGATGTATTATGGAAAGAGTAGAGTCGATTATGCACCATTCAATCAGCATGAACGGTTTCCATGGAAAGGTCATCATCATTACATTTACAGTCAATCTTCAGGGGACAGCAATTACCCTCTCTGTAACCATAGAGGCTGTTGGCTACAGCACCAGAACCCTCAGATTAAACCTAAATTAAAACATACATAAACATTCAGTGACCCATTGAACATAAGGAAAGGATAAGTGTAGTGCATTTGTTTTGAATTAGGACAGAGTAAAGAACAATGCGCATATAGTTTAGTTATGAGTTTCCAACTGGGTCATGGAAAATAGGCACTCCAGATGTGAAACATATGATATATAACAAAGTGCACTGTATGAAACAGCTGTATCAGTTAGTGTTCTGCACATTCTGTGTATTTAATAGGAATATCAATATGTAACTAAATGTAATGGCCTCTTTTGACACGTCAGCATTAACTGGTGCTTTAAATAAACATCCCTGACACCAGGTGTCCTCCATGTTGTGAAAGTCAGAAACACTGAAGTGTGAGAAGTGTCTTCTCCGAGCCTCCTGGAACTGCTCAATGTGTTCTTAAAGTCTTCCTGGACAACATCAAGTGTTTCCTGCTGGTTAACAGCTGATGGAAGGTTGTTCTGCTCACAGCGTTGGTTTCAAACAGAGCAGAAAGAGACAGAAATTTCTCATGAAGTGTGAGAAAAGTGGATGAACATTCCAGAGGGGACATGTAACTGCTAGCAAGGGACTGCAGGATCTGGGAATTTCTGACGGGGGTAGCAACCTTTTCACAGAAAGTGGACAATAACATACAGTAACAATACTTACTGTTGGCAAGAGTGCCTAATTTAGTCTAATTATATAGTCTGTGTTTATGAGTGATGTAATCAGCTAACACCATCTCAGGTCATTACTCTGGTGCTATGCTGAACTCCCTGAAACTGATTATCTTGCATTTTTCTTCAGAACCGTCACTTTGACCTACCAGCAAAATCCATTTCAGTCATAATTACTTAATGTATGGTTTACATTTGAACAACTAAAATAGCCATGGCAAATGTGAGCACCCCTGAGTGATTCACTCTGTGGTCATTGAGTCAAGATGTGTAAAGGTGATATACTGGCACCCTTTCAAGGATTACAGTGAAGAGAAACATCTTAAGCACAAACCACTGACCTGACTGCACCAGACGGTTTGTTACTAAGAATGGGAATCAAGAACTGGTTCCAACTGATAAGCTGATTAGCTGCAGTGGCGTATTGGGAGGTGCTGGGGGGTGGGTGTGTTTATTTGTGATGAACTGCTATGAAATAACCGTTTATTTCTCTGACTCACTGGCTTTTAGGGGCGGCAGTTGCTCAGTCTGTACGGATTTAGCTTGGGAACCGGAGGGTGGCTGGTTCAAGTCCAGTATGGACCAAAGTATGGAAGGTGGACTGGTAGCTGGAGAGGTGCCAGTTCACCTCTTGGGCCTTGAGCAAGGCACCAAAACCTAACTGCTTCCTGGGCGCTGCTCTGTGTGGCTGCCCATCACTCCACCATCTCTCCACATTTGCATGTCTACGAGCCCTTTGTGTAAAATATACATGTGAAAAAATACATGTGAAATAAAGAATTTCCCCTCAAGGGATCAATAAAGTATCTATTCTATTCTATTCTATTCTATTCTATTCTATTCTATTCTATTCTTTCTCGCTACTGGCCATCGCTCACTCTTATTCACCGTCTACGTTTGACTAGCTTCTTGAAAAGAACGTAATTTCTAAATCGCATTGCAGTCAATTACAACAAATTATAAGCTGTTTCTAATTAAATAGCTGTTTCTAGTTCTGATGTGATACATTACTTAATATTAATTCCACTAAATGATGATACAACTCAAAAGCCTTGGAGCAAGTCTCAAATATCTACTCTGCTACATTAATCTATATTCTGTGCGATTGATGCAAACTTCATGTGTACTAAAATACTGGTGGGGAAATAATATTAATGACTCTGTCTTCCTCTTGCATATGCTCCATATGGAGCCGACTACTTCTAAGCTATTTTGTTCAGACTGCAGGTCATGTATGTATTTATGTTTCTGGTCATTAGGGGTGGCAGACTCTCATTGTAAAAATGTGCACACCAAATGTACAGTAGACATAAAGCCCACTTTTCTTTCCAGATCATATACTACACTGCAATATATAAAAACTCATCCAGACAGCATCATCAAATAGTTATCACCATTGTCTAAGTATGTGGTGTGTGGTTATAAGGCAGCAGAAGCCACACAGCCACAGGTCATCACATGCCATGAAATGGTGGAGAGACTTGTGGGGCCAGGTGAAAACAAATACTCTGGCGGGATGACCCAGATGATCATACTTACCCCATATAAGATTGCATACCATTCTGAGAGACTAATGCATATGGCACATCATTTATCAGTGGTTTTATAAACCTCAGCTTCACAGCCATCAATCACAGTGCTCCGCATTGTCCCTTCGACGAATGACTGATCGGCTCACTAATTCTGACTGGACCGAGTTCAAACATGTGTTTGTTTTTTAATAGGCTCTTCTTTCAGAGACCCTGTTTGCAATTACCCCTTTGCTGGCCTTATTACTGCACTGGGCACCATTACACAAAAATGTTGAAGAGGATGAGGGAGCTGTGGTTAGCACAGACAGCAGCGCAGCCTCAGTTTGATGAGTTGCTGGCTCATACCTCTGTGCCCGATGGCTATGACCAAGCTCGTTATGAGGGCTCAGGTTTATCATCACACTTAAGGCTCCACTTAGCCAAAATTAAACAGGAAAAGCTAAATAAATGCTGCCGCTGGCTAGGGAGCACATCTCAGTGCTTGATTGGCCTGACTTTCAAATTCCTGTTACAATTTAAACCAAGTTCAAGTCTAAAAAAGGTACAAATAGACGGACAAAGCAAGAGGAGTTCCAGTCAGAAGCCTCTGCGACTTCTGCCATCTCCTCCTTATACTTTCTCTTCAATGACATTATGATTTCATCTCGAGTGGGTCGGATGAGTAGAACCATTGTGTAGTAAGGTATTAATATCAACACTTCCTGAATCAGTTGCAACCAAACTGTGACTTAACTTTAAATCTCAAATCTCAAGCAAGATACGGAATCCTACAGTATCTTCCACAGACCTTTGAGTTAGGCCGACGTTGGCAAAATCCTGTCACTGGGGTGTGCGATCCTTAGAGTTCGGCTTTGATGCTGATGCTATTTCGCTAGCAATAAGACTAAGATCTAGCTTTCACAGCTGCATTGCTGATCTCTCATTAATCTTTTATTTCTTCATTTATCTTCTCTGTTCTCAGTTGTTCATGCAAATTGTTCTATTATTTGCCACTATGAGTCTGATAGTGGTCAAATATTACATTTCTACTGTGAACACACCAAACTCACACTTCTTACCTATTCTATTTAGAAATAGAAACTGGTCCTCCTTTTTGACAAAGACATTTTCCACCTGTGGGTCATCCATGAAAGTGGTGACACTTGACAGTATCGTGTCACGTAGCATGTATGTAAACACGTGGGATCTATAGGGTATCTGGGATGGAGCCAGCACTATCCTCAGTAGACAAATCAGGAACTGCAGTGCATCTTATTAAAACATCGGAATTAATGATTTCAGAAAGTCATCCAGTGGGTTGGATTGGTCACTTTGGGGGGCCCTGATCTACTTTTTTAATGAATGTGCCATGGCCAAAACACATGGAGATAACTAATCAGCTGTGACGACACTCAGTCCATAACCACATGTAATTTGCGAGTTACTGGAACTGCATGATTTCTATGTGCCTAACAAAATATATATATTGCAAATATCCTCCAGCATGTTTACTTATATGAGCTATAGTCCTGTATTAGTATAAAAGAATATAAAAATGTGGTATTTAGCATTTGGTTTTAACTTGGCATGAACAGACATCTGAATGGAACAGTGTCCCTTGTGTTTATATTGAAGCGTTCTCAGCCTTTGGCCTCTGCTTCATGTTCTTCTGCTTCAAGTATTATAGGTTTAAAACTCATCAGCAACAAATTACAGGTTTAATATATTGTACTGTCTAATGTTGCTTTGCTGACATGATTACACTGGGCCACATGTGACCTCTAAAAGGAAACTCCTAAATGCATGCAATCCTGCTGATGACATTGTTTAGAAATAAGACAACGCAGGGAGCTCTGGGATGTCAGACTCTTCGCCATGCAGTAAAATCCAGAAATCAAGGATTTGTCATGCCCCACAGGCAACCTCAACAGGCACACTGGAAATCAGCATGACCGCAAAGAGCTGCCCACATTCCAATAGAGAGAGATCACCTGTCTGCACTTTTAGCAGCTAATTCATCACAAAGTCATTGCTTCTTCCAAGTCAGAAAGACTGACTGTCACGTTTAATGGAGTCAACATCTGTGAAAATTTTTGTTTCATTTATACAGTAATTAATTAGTTCCCATGGGATGCTTTTGACCCATTATTACTATTTAGTAGCAGTGAGCAGCCACAGTGCAGTGCCAAGGACTCAACAACTCAATTTCTGAGTGTTAACATATCCCTAATATGTATGAGTTTTGGTAAACACAGAGAGAACATCCACATAGAAAGGCCATAATGAAAACAAGTATGATTCAAACCTAGAACTTTCTTGCTGTGAGATGATAATGAAAACCACTGAGCCATCCTGCTGCCTAAATAGTACAGTCATAATGGGTTGGTTCACCCGAAGTAATAACAACAACAATAAAAAAATCATGAAATGAAACACAGTATCTAACCATGCAGATTGTTTTGGTTTTATGTCCCAAGGTTTTGAGATATCCATCTCTGAAAATTCTAACACCACCCCAATACAATGGATGGGTGGGTGTCTTGTTGTCTGCAGAGCTTACAGCAGGGAATAAAGACATCTAAAAAATTCAACAGCAGCATCTTTTTCCAGAGTAAGTGTCCCTGTTACTCTGGATAGTCCAAATTGCTGCTGACAGTTTTCATTACAAGTACTTTAAAAGATCCCCATTGTCTTAGGGTGTATGCAAAGTTTGATATCTTAAAACCAAGGAAAATAAAACCAAGAGTAACTACATGGCTAGCTACCACTGTGTGTAAAAAATGCTGATGAATCATCCAGCACTTGCAATTTTGTGTCTAATGAAACTCTGTCTTTCTTTTGATCCCAGAGCGAAGGGTCTGTTTCTGAGGGCTGGTGTCGTGCCTCATCAGAGATGGTTCTGGACTCACTGATTGCTGTACAAAAACAAAACTTTATAACTTTAATCAGTGATTTTGGTGAAACTGGATCATATTTTATAGAGAAAATTTTCTGGTCTTCCCCCTGATGTCTCCCGGCTGCTTCACTTCAACTCTTGATGATTTACGTTGTTTCCTGGTGGTCGGACGGCTTTAGCATTACTTACTAAAGTAGCTTATCAGTAACTTCTGTAGCTGCTGTTAGCAGGCAACAGAACTAGACTCGGCAGCCTTCCAGGGAAGGCGGCCGGACCGAGATTGACATTTACCTGTTGTTCCTGATGGAAAGATAGCTTATCTGGCTTTACTCAGTTAGCTGTGCAGTTAGGTTAGGTTAGCTGACTCAGCCCTGGGAGCCAAACCAGGCAAGAAAACCACTTCTGTATTGTATTCCCTGCCGTCAAACCGGCCACGTCTGTCTGCTTGTTCGGTCTCAGTCTAAGTCAGCTAAAAAGTTCCAGAAAGATTCAGCTAATAGCCCTGCAGTCCCCCTGTGTTTGTGCAGTCAACTGTTTGGAGGTAGCGGTGTATTACACACTTAACGCTATTGTCAGCTTTAAATGCCAATCAATATCTGCAACAAATTCCTCCCTTGCTGCCTGTTTAGTACCTGTTTCATGTTTTATGCTCTTAAATTGCTATGGTAACCATGCTCTGTGTAAATGTATTGAGTAACAGAGCAAAAGGCAGCACCACACGTCACAATTCAATTTGGACCCCATTTAGCATTGCTTATAGTGCTACATGTTAACCCTATCACAACACATTTGGAGGTTTTACATTTAAAATCTATGAAATTCAAAACATTTGAAAACATTGCTGTGTAAAGAAAAAACGCACCTCTTTTCATGTACTGTATAGCTCGTCCCGCATGGTCTGGAGAAATAGTTTCTGTGCTTCCATCCCTTGACGATGGCCGTGTGGACACCCTCAAGGCACTCTGGGAGGCCAGGTTCTGGCCATTGGTGATGTTAGCGAGCTGAGCAGCAGCATCCTGGGCCGCTTTTTTCTCCTTCTTCAACATCTTAACAAGAATACCTGTAGGCACTTGGTTAAGGACTCCACTTAACTTTACTCTGGAAAAAGTACTGGTTGAAAAAAAGATCCTTCACTTACCCACACATGCATATCAAAAGACCTACTTCAGTACTGACTGACTGTGTGGAATGTGAATCTACCACTGGTGGCACTTTTCAGGATATTAGAACAGCTAGACAGTTCTTCCAAAATTTAAATCAGCTAATTTTGGACGGAATTGTTCTGAATATACATACTGAATCCCTAAAGGCAGCAAGCTTCATTGTGGGCTTTTAATAACGAGTGCTGACATGTGCTCAGCATCTGATGTTACAGGCTCAGGAAGATGTCATGGTCTGGGATGAATCAGTGGAGAGAAGAGGAGCCAGGGAGGCTGCAGAGACTCCACCGAGATTCCACAAAATCTTCTGCCACTGATGAGGTAGTATGTATGTGTTTGTCTACTTGAGTCCAAGAGTAGTGTGTGTCGTAATGTAGCAATGTGTCTAAAGGCCGTGGTGCATTCGTGTAAAGAGAGGACGGAGGGCAAGAACTGCCACTTAGATCCTGTTCACACTTTTTTTGCCATGACACATTTCACTTCTCCATATGCAGTGCCTCTATGTATGTGGACAATTTTCTATAATCGTTCCCCTGTACTTTGCTTCCAGCTTTACAGTACTACACTGTATGTGATGAAATGCCTCTTTCTCAAACTGCTTTCAGCTGGCCTAACACATTTTTTAATTTTAACTTTCAAATTTGATTATCAAATTGACGCCTTGTTGCTATGCCTCATGATTTGCAGAGTGACTTTGTTTTTTTTTTAAGATTTTTTTTTTTGGCCTTTTCAAGTTTTTATTGGATAGAGACAGCTGAAGAGTGGCAGGAATGTGGGGAGAGATATGGGGAATGACATGTAGCAAAGGGCCACAGGTCGGATTCGAACCCTGGGCCGCTACTGAGCCTTTGTCCATGGGGCGGATGCTCTACCAACTGAGCTAATCGACACCCCTGCAGAGTGACTTTTACTGTATAACAGGAGCACACTGCTGTTTCCACTACTGGTGAGAAAAGAGAAGACGGTGCTAGCAGAGACATTTTTTTTTTTTTTTTTTGCAATCAGAACTGCTGACAGAGGGAAAACTGCCATTGTGTGAACTTCAGTTTTATAGGAAAAACATGATCAAGACAATTTACGGTTGCCAAGATTGCTTTTAAGATGTCAACTGAGAGCAAGAAATCAAAGCTTGTCACAGGTTAGCAGGTAAATGGACAATAGCTTAGCTGCAACCTCTAGTTTTAATCTTTGTATACATTACATACATGAATAAAACATAAAATATTCATTCAGCTCCTGACCTATGTGTCTGTTTTTCCACTATAAATGTACGTGTGTTTGATGTCCTAATCACAACAAATAATTTAGGCAACACAGTCTGTTCTTCAAGCATGCTATCATGAGATTAGCAGACATCTAGCTGTGGCCAGACTGAAACTGTGGTGGTCAGCAGATAATTTGGGATGTAAGAAAAAATGTCATTATTTTGGATGATGAATGGACGTAGTTCTGAGGGAGCTGGAGACGTTAATTTATATTCCTGTCAGCCAATACAAAGGGGATGTCAGTGGGAACAATAACATACAGTTTCCAGTGAAACCAACCACGCAGTCTTCTCAAAACTGCCAAAATCTAAACCGAACACAATTCCAAATGACCTACAGTAGCCAAGTTTTACAGAGAAATATGACTGTTTCTGTGGCTCCTATGTCATTGTTTCATACAAGTCATTACTTCAGACTGTTGTTCACCAGGTTTTTCCATTACTGAGATCATCTGATCCCTTCATTTATGCCGAACACTACCATAGACTTCTAGTATATGATGAAAATTTCTCTTGGGGGTTGCATGTTAGATCTGCGGGCTGCTTGACATGCCATGCACTCAAAATGTGGTCATACACAGCTCATGATGTGCATTCAATCTCTCCTTCTCATCTTTCTTGTCACTCTCTATTATACTGTCCAATAAAGCAGACATCACAGGAAATAAAGAAAATGCCTTTAAATTTACCACAGCTGGCAAAGGTGCAATGCCAATCTCAGCGCTGCCACAAATTGCTCCAATTTCAATGTACCACACAATATAAGTAATAAAAAAAAAGGCTACAGTACGATGAGGCACAGCTAACAAATCTGTGCAGCGACAATAAACGTGTTCATGGTATTTATAAGGTGACTTATGAAGTGACTATATTTTCTTTGTATCTTCGAAAATGTAGAATACACTATAAATACTTGACACTTTAAATGATCCTTGCACCCAGTTGCTAACAAGGATATAAGTCCTGTCAGCATTGGGCTTTACAGAGATGATTAAAGAACAGAATGCCTTAGTGCATGAAAACTGAAGTACTGTATGAGTGGTCATTGAAGTCCCAAAAAGTTGCATGCTCTATTGTTTCCAAGAAAAATATCCATAATTGGATGTACAACAGGTACAACTGTTACCCAATCGATGTGCAGTGCACAAAGATCTGAAAAATGTGAGACTAAAGCCAAGTTGTCCATAAGACACTAAAGGCATGTCACTAGTTTAGCACTACTAACAAGTGCTAAAGCAGCATTCTGTATTATTTACTTACCTTTAGAAAATTGAGTCCTTTTCTACGTCAAATCATTTAAATGTAAGACCAAAGTTCTAATCTGTTTAATCAAGAGCCAGACAAACATTTCCAATCTGCAAACAGAGCGATTTAGGTAATTTCATTCAATCAGCATTCATTTGCATATATGCAAAAACACTTTGCAGCTGGCGGCAAACCTAAACTCTTGGCTGCGTCTATGTTTGACAACTTGGGTACAAAGTTCTCACAAAACCCACTGTGGTTGAGCACAGCTGACTCACAAACTCACAATCGAGTGACAGAAACCAGCAAAATATAAAACCCTCTCACTTCGGCAGTGATTGTCATACTGGATGATATATTTGCATATTCATGAACACCGTAATAGAAGCAGTAATGATGATTACATATCCAGCTTGTTGAGTCCCTGTTTCATCACACCCAGAGGTATACAGAGGATATTGAGGTAATACAACTTTCAAACTATGAGGTTCAAAAGAAGTTTAATGTGTTGAAATGTCAGGACAGAATTCCCTTTTCAAAAGTGATAAAATATACTTAATGTTTTTTTCAGTAAGCACTAAAGCATAATCCCAAGCAAGGTTCCCATCTCTGCTATCCCTATTTCCTCCACAGCCTTTTCTGACCAACAGTAAACCTGATGGCACTGAACGAAAAGTCAGGGGATCACCGAAGTCATCAGGACGCATTGTCTGGGGAGAACAAATGACAGTGCCAAATGTTGTGCATATCCGTCTGGCAGATGTCGACATAGTTCACTGGCTGACCAAAATTGCCATCCCCAGAGCCATGCTACTAGTGTGGCTAAAAATATTCATAAAGCAATAAATAAATTTCATGGCATTATTTTGATTGAGTGTAGTTTTGAGCACTAATGTCTTAATGTAAGAAACCATACTGAACAATGGCCAGAGTTGTTAAAGGAATCCAGAAAACCCTTGCCAATGCAGTAAACACACTGTGAGATAACTTTTGCGCCTCATCACGGTTGCAATCACGACATGGTATTAGCCAAATCTGTCTTGGATACATTCGACAGCAAGTGAGCCAAAAGAAAATGAAATGGAATAATCTGCTGCTTGTGAATGCTATCATTCATCTTTTCTACCTGAAAATGTTGAAACTTTATGTCTCTGGATCACTGCTATTGCACTGGTGTTGAATTAAATAAATGGACAGCTAACTACTGTCAAGCCTCTTTATGTCAGTCTGCAAAACTTTGTTTAAAGAATAAGACATGGATGTGCAGTAAGATCCTAAAAATAGTACTGTGGTAAGGACAAGCTTAAATACTATTAAAAAATGCAACCTTAAATCTTGTGCACTGTATACTATTATAGCAATGCATGTTGTCTCAGGCACTCAGGTAGTATATACAGCAAGCAGCATTGTTTCTAGGGGAATTTAACTTTGGCTGTGTTTGTGCTACTGTATGTTCAACCAACTGATCTGAATAGCAACTTGCTGTTACAGAGCGACATGTTAGTATTGTAAACCTGAGACTCCCAGAAACCATGTAGGGTAAATACAGTAATAATTGTAAAATGTTCATAGTCAGAAAGAGTTCAGGATGTTTGCTGCTAAATTACAACCTTAATAAAAGCTAGCAAAAAAGCTGAAAAGCTAAAACTACCAAATTAATGTCATTATTTGACAACACGTGTGTGATACACACAGCTTTCATTGTATTTCATTGTATTGTCTTATTTTCATACCACACTAGACTGACCTGAAACCAGTCGTTACTTGGAAGATAGGGAGGTAAGAGGTATGGTATGCTTGAAATATGGGATGTACTGATTCTGTTCCTTCCTATTGATCTGTAGTAAGGAACAGGAGCTTATTTGGGCAAATGTAGTATGTATAATATAATCAATACAATTTGGGAAATTCTAAGATCTCCCTGGTGCTTTTATGTGGCATTGCATGTGTGTTGTTACTCTCTAAATCAGCAGTGTTTGTTAGTTCTCCCTGTTGCTCTATCATCATGTTAGCGGTTTATGTGACATCACGCAAGCCGAGTCAACTAAGCACTACCAGGTGCCCCACTCCCATGCAGGGTCAACCATGCATGGGAACACACAGGGGTAGTGGGTAGCGTACACCCTTTTGTTTTACAAGGAACTCTCCCATCATTAACCCTGTGAGGACTCGGTGTCAGTCTGGGAACAGTAAGTCTGTAGTACAGGAACCAATGGCTCCAAGTAATGGTTTTAACAGAGCAGGGGGTAGGACAGTTCAGACATGGAAAGCATGCTGATTAGCTAGCGGATACAAGCTTAAGTTGTAGAAATGGTCTGAATCTAGATAGTTATTAGGGCTCTGGCTGGAAATGATGTCACCCCTACAGGTTTGGTCAACCCAAACTATAATGTTACAGGCTGCAGACAGACCACCCTGAATGAGGGATTGACAGTTTAGGCTACTGAAACTTTATATACAAACTTCACAATGAAAGAACATAGAGTTGATATGGTAAGTAAAGCGTGTGCATTACTGGCCGAAATATATGCTTTTAAACACGCACAGTACCAATTTTAGCAATTACATTTACATCATGTGAAAACCAGTGTATGACATTTTTAGAGGGAAAATCTACAAAGAGGAGAGGATTTCACATTACTCATACTTGGTCCAAGAAACACTACGGTGAAATATCTGCATGATAATATTCTATTTATTTTGGAGAGCTGAGTTTTTGCGGCTAAATAATCAAGCAGACATCTCAATTTTCCGACTAATGTGCTGTGATCTAATGACAAGCTGCAGCAAGAGGGGCTGAGGGAAGAATAATCCCATAAAGCCATTAGAAATATCATATTCAAACGCAAATACCATAATTATGATTAATAGTAATTATGATTAACTGCAGTCATTAGTTGAAGATCTATCTGAACATACACATTAAAACAACATTTCATGTGTATTTTAGGGCACTGGTGATGAATACAGGACTACTTACATTTCATAATTTATGTGTTTGTAGAAGCGCTGTAATCCAACCATGCAATAACACAGGCAGATTTACTTTTGGATAAATATCCCTCTGCTAATGAAGTACTATCAACAGTAAGTGTAACTGTGAGGCTGGATGCAGACACAAATTTAAAACCTATCCTACTAAATTTATTTTTGTGGATTCTTCCCCATTTTCTATCAATTTGGAATGCAAATTCCAAACAAACACTGCAGTCACTGTCTCTGCTAACTCTACACTTTGCCCCGGGAGGCTATGAACAGCAGTGTGCTTCCACTTTGATACATAGTGTTGCCAGCTGCCTTTTTTAACTTTTACCTTTTCACTTTCATGCTATCTCTCTCACTTCCACTCTTTCAGGTGCCCAGACCAACCAGTCAGAGTCACAGCCGATGTAAAAAGGACCTTAAATCCACACAAACAAGTCCAAGGTATCAAACCAAGGATCTTTACACCTGCACCACTGTGCCACCAGCATTATTCTGTGCACTACAGCAACTCCCTATGCAAAGTACAACATAGCTGCAACATGTCAAAGGATACTGATCTCATTATTACGTTGCGTCAGCGTCTTCTTTAATTCGGTCACCTCTGCTGCACTGTGGTGGCTGTCTTCAATGACTTCTTCCCTCGCTGTGGCTGCTGGTGATTCTTGCCCATCACTGCACCTATTTCCTCTTTGTCCTTGCTTGTCCATGATCATTACCTGTACAAAAACCATAGAAAAAAAGACAACCGTTATAAATATATAAAAAACATAGAGTTAGAGCTGCAATTCATACCTTAAAACTAATATAAAAATTCCATGACTTATCCATGATGTATTTATATATGTCATGTGCTAAAAATAAAACTTATATAGACAGTATAACAGTTGGGTTTGTTGTTGAGAAATGTATAATGACATGAATGCTGCAAAATACACTGTGGTGTCCTGGAAAGTGTTGCCCCTCTGAATTCGGTGATATTCCCAAAATGTCTTTAAATTCCGCTCTTCTCCCTGTTTGCAATATAACTCTAGAATTTCAGTGATACTCCAGGTTTATGGACAGGTGGGAAACTTGTTAAAGGATTAGACTTTTTTCCACATGGAACAGATACAGTAGAAAAGACAGGTACAGAGGAGGGGTGAAGGTGGTCCCACACAGTTTTGGGGACATATACTGCATGGAAGCACAGTGAAGTGACAGTGGAGTTTGTGCTGAGATTCCCCAGTTTTGTAAAATAATTTTGTGACTTCATGCCATCCCTTACAGTGTGACAACATACATACATACAGTGCTAGTCGAGGTTATACTGCACTTCTAAGCTCACAGTGCTGACAAGATAAAACTGCAGATATGCACTCTTGTGTCTGAACATCACCCTAAAACAAGGACAAGCACAGAGTTGAGCAGGAAAATGGCTAGCCAGCACAAGGGAAAAAGAATGAAGAAATTAAATTCAAAACAGATCCAAATTCCTACAGAATCACTGGAGTGTGACTGGGGTGATGCTCGGAGGAATGTAAACTGACCAGGATATAGAGTGTGCGGAACATAACAAACTGAAAAAGAGATAAACAGACATTCAAGTAGGATCTGGAACTGCTTCTGGTGGCTGCTCCAACTCCAACCAAACTAGAGCGCGGGAGCAGTACAAGCACCGCAGTGTTTTCCCTGCACTCATTTAGCAGCAGTGAGCCATCGGCTGCTGTGTGAGAAGTGTTGAATAAAATCTATAACCAATATGACTTTCTCCAAAACAAAGACTTTAAGACCTTTTGTGTTTTCTACCAACATTTGGCAAACTAAATTCAATTACAAGTTTTTTCCACGGCTGTCTGCGTGACAGATTGTCAGTGGTCTGAGCCAAAAACAAAAGTCCACACTCCAATGAAATAATAATAATAATAATAAAACAGGAAACAACTATGACACTGACTGAACCACCCCTTCCAGGCAGTTACTTTCAACAATTATTGAGTGCTTTCAGTATCGATTAATTAGTCTATTTCTAAGTTGTTTAGTATAAAAAAGCCCAAGGTGACATTCCAAATACTCAGTTGATTAAAAACAGAGAAAAGAAGCAAATGCTCATATTTCATCATTTCAGCACTATAAAACAGAAAAAAAAAGAGAGTTCAGACCATTGTGTTGTATGTAGTTATGTCTTGGCTACATTTTTTAACTGCTGTGCAAATTCTTGAGAAGACCTGTTTTTCTGGGGTTTTTTGTGACATTACACTTCGCCTCTAATTAGATGGCAAATAACTACAAAACGCAGAGCGTCTAGACAAAAGTCAGGCCGTGGGAAAATCAACAGCACTGGATAAAGTTTGGCATCCCTGGATCTTTAAACAGTTTCACTTTCTAGTCATTGCCTTTAGTCTTAGGCAGACACTATCCAGTTAGGTTAGAGTAAGGCTTCTGTGTGAAATCATGTAATTCATCAGCTTTTTATGTAAAAATAAGTTCACAAAATACTACATGTGCAATTTCATGAGACAATCACCATCTCCAGTAATATTAACCACATTAAAATAGAAAAGGGATTTAAAGGAATTAATTCAAAACTCGGCCTCAAAAATTTAAATTGAGTCATATCCCAAAAGAGACAGTAGAGGGGGCAACGAGGAGGTGACTGGTCAGCTGGTCACTGCTGAGATGATGGATAAAGGGAAAAGTGCTGAGATTAGTTGAGTTACAGTGCAGATAAAACTCAAGCACTGACTAACAGAATTAAAACTTGTTTTAGTGAACAAGCCTAGCAACCTGAACTATGAATATCTTCTACTGTCACGCTAGCACAGTCATGGCACGGGGATCTTGTCATGAAAAGGAGAGTAAAACACAAACCAACAAAGGAAATACAGAGAATAGACACAGATCAATGGTTCAACAAGGAGACATGCTTGCAGAAACTAAACATGGAGGGACTGATGCCGTGAATACATTACCTTCAGCAGGGAGAAACAGTACTGGATTTTTCTCATGTCTGGTCCCAATGAAAGTGTCAGGTCTGGATCAGGGTCATCAAGAAAGGCCTTGACTAACTCTTCCAACCTAAACACACAGACACACATGCGCAGAGAATTTCTAATAAGCTACCAAAGCTTAAACCAGCGCCACATTCCATTTTACATTCCTCCATCACACTTAGCACGGGCTCACCAGGCACTCAAACAGTTAAGATCTATATTTGAGGGGCGCTTCTAATATTTAAAATGTGGGTCCGGTCAAAGAAAACTATTTACTTAAACGTGTGTTCCAGCTCCACTGGGCTGGCCTGTTGATAAACTATCACTGGATGTTAGTCCAAACATTGGTTCTTCAAGCTCTGGAAGCGGCCACTGGAAAAGACCAGGAGGCAACCATCCAGCCGGATCCAATGTAGGCACGACAACGCACGGTTTTTATTTTCCGCTGTACCGTGTGCACTGTAGAAACACGCTACGTTTACATGACAAAGGGCTTAAAACAAACTTAGCGGTCTTGTTTCAGGGCCCTGCGAGACATCAGTGGTTTTGTGATACAGCATTTGATTCTGGAGAAAGCCCTCCATTGCCATGTACAATATTTTGTAAGAGAAAACACATCATCTTCCAAATGCCAGCATTTGATAGTTTCCAAATAGTTTTTCCAACGTGTGAGGTGATATGTTATGTCGCAAATGTTGCAAACTAATATGGTATTTAGAAAAATAAGTTTAAACTGGATTCAGTTTGTACAGTATGTGAATGGATTGATGCTGAATCTTACAAAGTACTGCAGGCAGCATGAATAGCGCTCTGGAAAGGCAAAAATCTGTATGCTTGAGGACATATGTGCGTTTGGAAATGTGACAAAAAATAAGCCAGGATATGTGCAATCACTCAGCGCTGGAGATGAGTCAAGGCATAAACTGGAGCAACAAAAAAGTCAGCATGTCCAGTGACTGTGGTCACAACAGACATCATTAAAGGTTTGACCACAAACAGAGGGAAATCGAGGATAATCGCCCGGGTAGAGAGGAAATAATAAAAAGGCGGACTAAGGGGGCCAAGGGGCAGTAAATACATCAGCACAGGACGGGCGAGGTGCCAAGTCCTTGATGGAACCTCTGGCCTGAACTCTGGCCCTGACTGGCTGGGTCCCCCCTGCCATTTATGAGTATGAGAGCAGAAATAAAGCAGTCCTGGGAAACACCATTAGATCTGGTTAAGCCTCAGTGAATGAGGCTTCACCTCAGCATTGGTGCATATCCAACAGCATAAGTTATGTAGGCACTTTAAGCAAACCCCAAATACAAATCATGAAATGTATTTGCCCAAGAATCTCCGGGTATTTAGCATTACAAATACAGATTAGAGTCCAAAAAAAGACTGTCTGCTCTGTTCCCTGTGTCTGAGGCACGCTGTAAACATCCTAAAAGGCTGACGGGGCCAACCCAGCACTATACACGTCTGCACTGTCCTGAGATGACTGGCTCACCAAGGTCACACCGTGACACACACACACACACACACATATTGTACAACCCCCGATATCGCCTCTAGAACATTCTGATTAAACTCAAGAGTTTGCTGAGTACCATCATCTGTTATCTGTGAATCTCAAGATAGCATCAAAGATATATAGGCTACGTTGAGAGATGGCTTGGATTAAAGGAACAGGATGTGACATACTTCTGGATCTCTTCCACAGTTAGCTGGTCCTCTCTCGGTTTTCCAGCCATCATGGCCAGCTCTTCCTTCAGAGACTGGTTCTCCCGCTTCAAACGCGCTATTAGCTGAAATACACACAGAAAAAGCAGATACACACACATTGTAAAAAAGCACTTAAACACATTCGTACCTACAGTACAAAAAAAAAAAAGCACACGCAAACAGAGGCTGTTTCGTTGCTGCCAACTGATGAGACAATCCTTCTGAAAATGATCTTGCGGCTTATCTTCTTGATGCATTTTGAGCACAAACTTAAGTGATTCCAGACAGGCAGGAAAATGCAGGAAGCAAAACATAGATTAGCATTAAACAGCTACGGTGGCATAAAAAAAGGGGACACATAAAACCTTCTGCTGCTGTCTGTCCACACATGTTTGGTTAAGGCCTTGCACACTGAGCCAATGGGCTGGTTGTTATTAGTAACCGCTCTCCGGGTCTGGTTACTGTATACGAAAAAGCAACATCTCAAGTGCAGACATAGCTTCTTAAATAAGCACTGAAATAGCAATCTTAAGTAACAGCAGGCAAATCTATTAATGTCAGAAATCATAATTAGAGGAGAGATTATTTGACAGCACCAGGATGCCGTTTTTTAAACAACCTAAAGCATGATTTCACCGATTAACAGTGACAGCATGTGTTTCCTAATCTGTGCACCTGAAATATGGCATTCTCTGAGCACAAGATGGCTCGAGAGAGCCACTTTAATGAAACATATTATATATATACAAAAGGCTATTTAAGGCATGAAAGGAGTGTGTTCAGGCTCTGGCCTTGATGACATATACTCTCTGATCTTTGTAAATAGGCATGTGGTTCTCTCTTTCCCCTTTTCTGAAAGGGTCCATGTCCAGAGAGGTCAGTTTAAGTGGCGTCATGTCTAGGTAAGGATTAGCAGGCATCTAGCTACCTAGCACCTAAAGGATTAGTGAGTTCAGATGACAGATGAAGTGGAATTACATGTACGTAGCAGAAACCATAATTCAATTCTCACAACATAAGCTCCTCTGATGGAATATAACTATTTCAAATTGGTTATTGGTTTTCCTGTGTGTATGAATTTGGACTGACTGAATAATCAACTGGACATCAATATGACTTACTAAAACTGGAGCTGCAAATGTTATTTGTTGGAAAATGTGATCATCAAGCATCATAATAATTTGAGTGGTACACTGAGTTGTAACAAAGAGAGTGCCTTTTTTATTCTGACACTATATAACTTAAACGTCTGTAGATTTTCACTCATTTTGGTGAGACTGGATCATATTTTATGGAGAAAATGTTTACTCGTTTTCCCTCTGATGTCCTCCGGCTGCTCCACTTCAACTCTCTGTGATTTACAGAGTTTCCTGATGGACAGAAAGCTTTACTTGTTGTTGAAGTAACTACTAAGGGCCCGTAGCTGTTGTTAGCTACTTAGAACAGTTAGCCATGCTGCCTGGCCTTGAAGCTGGGAGCCCAGGTGAGGTGTTGGTGTTTGCACCACTAGCAAAGGAGCTTTGGAGGATTTCAGGCAGGGAAGCCAGTAATGGAACAGGGCTCAGCAGCCTCTGCAGATATCATGGCAGAGGTGAACAGACCTTAGAGGATGTTGACGGAGAAAATTAAAAAGAGAAACAGTGATCAAGGAAGAGATTGCGAGACAAGTGTAAATCTTGGACTGACTGACTTTAGTTGTTGCCGAGCTGGGCTTCTTGCTGTTGGATTAGTAAGTAATATTAGCTGGCTGCTATGTGTTATGTCTTGCAATTGCTTGATGTTTGGCTGTATTAGGAAAGTTGTCAATTCACAAGTTTCTGATAATAAGTTTGCACATTTACAGCAGTGTAGTGAATTACACTCTGAAACTGTAAGGACACCAAATCGGAAAAAAGACACCAATTAATGCATAATGTTGCTGAAGGCACTCACTTCTTGACATCACTAACAGCACTTTTCATATTTATTTCTTTGTTCTTGCTGCCACAGACCTGTTAAGTGGGATTAAATCTTAAATCCCCTGGTGCACAGCAAGAGGAGTAAGAGGTTAGAGGTGAGCCCACTTGACATGTGCCCTCATTTTGATGCTGAGCAGTTACTAGTAGTGTGCCTTAACTTGAACTTAAGGTGTTATGATTAAATGTGAAAGGGGCCACATACTTAGCAGACAACCCACATGGACTGATTACCCAAATAAAACCTACTGCTCGATATCTCTGTAGCTTATGAGATGTTAACAGGGCATTCATTCATTTGCCAAATCCCTTGAAAAAGGGGGAATCCGTCCAAGAAGAGAATGAGTCTTTCTACATTACATCTAAACAGAGACGTGTAATTACATGTTAATGGTTGAGAAAATAGGCCAACACCAAAATCAATGGATGGTATAGTTACTGAAAGCAAGCCAGACCAGTTGTAATAAAAAATCTGCACAAATCACACCGCAAAACAACACACAAAACCACCTAAAAAAACAAGTGGCAATTGTTCTTTTTCTCACATGACCCACTTCTTTCTTCAATATAAATCCCACTTAACAATCACCACTGAATTTGACCGCACCGCAAAATACTAAAGCAGACTGAATGGCTGGAACTGTTTCAGCTGCAAAGAGCAAATACAACAGAAAGTGGCGACTGTGTGCCAGAGTTACACAGTGACACTCCTGACACAAAGTTGCTAGGGAGCCAAAGTTCAGTGAAAGCTAAATCAAGGTCAAAGGTCAGACTGAGTCATCAAAGCAAATAACTGCAGCTTCTGGCAATCACAACTTTTAACTGGAAAGTCAGAACCAGTCATACAGTCAGACATCGTCAACTCAAGATGCTCTTGAGCAGAAACAGACCTGCAGTGTGGTTTGGGGTAGGTGCCACCTCGCTAAAAGAAAATCTTATCCCTAATCCACCCCATATCATATTTTTTAACATTGAACATCATGGCTGACCATCCCTCACCAGAGCCACTCCCTGTATCTCTTTTTTGGAGCCCATGGTCTGATGTAATTCTCCCAGCTGCATCCTGAAACGCTGACCGCCAGTAGTTGGTCAGCGGAATCGTGCAGTCTATTTCAGAGCGCCGAGCCCACACTGGTACCACAGCACCGCGGCAGGCTTCCACACACTCTGAATAAAAACTGACTCATGTGACTGATGATGCCAGCATATCCTATGGAAACCCATGTCAGTGCAACGGTGCAAAACGCAGATTGTTATGGACGATGGAAAAGGGACACTAAATGAGTTACTCTCTATGTGCTGACAAACATGTTACAGAATTAGGTTTGAAGCATTACAGAGACTTGTACAAACAATTCTAACTTTAAATTATACAGCTTCTTCTTGAATACATACTATCCATCCCGTGCAGAAAACCACCCACAGTAAACTGTAAGCACTTGCGGTATAACCATAGGTTACACCTCAAATGCATATGTATTATGTAGTCTGCCACTCACAAACATGCTGCTATTATGGGGCCTCTTTTAATGAAGGAACAGGAGTCATAGTTTCCCATTACACCTAAACGTGGGCAAGGTCTTTTATCCCCCACAACAAAATGATAACACATGGGCTGAGTTCCATGCGAGGCACCATTTAGGCATTTTAGACCAAGGCAGGGAGCTGTACTGCACCAAACCACTACACTTCCAAACTCCCTTCTGTCCTAATGAACACCAGCCACTTGGACAAGACAGACGAGGGACCCAGGGAGAGCAACCACCCGCAGGAATTTTCACACCCGCTTCTCAAACATGTCTCACTGGTGGGCTATAAGCAAACCTCTGTTTGACTCACAGGTATGCACTAATCAGAGCTGTCTTCTCAAGCAAGATGTTGTGTGTATCTTTAAGTAAAGAAAGAGTCCTGGTTCAGGAGGGTCACTCAGCCTCTGATTACCCTCCGCTTAGCTGCATAACAACACATAAAGATAAACTTTTCTGACCCTTTGAGATTTACAGACAGAAGCCTGATGGCAATTCAGTTTAAACTCCTGCACACGATACTCAAATTGAGTACCCACTTGAAATAAAGGTGGTGGAAGTGTCTCAGATGATCCAATAACTGCTGACAAAATTCCTCTGACTGCAGACCGGGATCAGCTTGGTCTACACAGAGGATTATGACTGACCTTAGTGCACTTAGAGGAGCCAACAGAGCCAACCTTATATGGTATGGTCACTGTGGCTGACTTCATTATGATCACAGGTCACTTTCAACACCTCATTCTTTCCCTGTCCATGAGAGACATGTTAAATGTTTTGTCTGGTCTGGCTGGTTTCCTGCTGTTCAGGCTTTGAAGAAGTGCATTTTGTAGCCTGTAGGCTACAGTATAGGACCATTAAGACAGTGTGTGGTCTGAGCGATGTACCAAACACTGCCTGCAAGATTGTGAAAGTCAGACTCCAGGTTTCAAATCAATTACCACAGCCGGCATGTCCAATAGACAGTGTGCCTTCAGACGGGGCAGGCCAAAAATGAGAGTCTGAGTGTCACCCCAAACCACAATAAATGACATCATTCTAATCTGCAAACTGCACTGCTGGCTTGACTTTTTTTTTTTCTCAGTAAACCAGGAAGAGAGATAGAGGCAGAGACAGAGAGACGGGAGCAACGAACGAAATGAGAAACACACTAAAAAGTCATAAACGGAGACAAGAAGTTTGCCCACGGAGTTTGGGTTTGCCTGGAGCTGTAACTGTGCCGGACCCAATTGGGAGCAGCCAGACACTGTCACAATTACTGGGCCGGCCGCAGACTCTCTTAAAAATACCTCTGTAGGGTTTGCAAGTGGCCAGCCAAGTCTCAGCAGCAGTAATACAGTAGCAGTTGATCCTGAGGCAGGTCATGGTGGGAGGGGAGGAAGCGGATATAGCCGTGATGACTTACTACTGTATATCCCCTGAGGAGCCCAAGCAACTACCAGGTCTGCTTCCTGGCACACAGCAATAGGGGAAGGTGTGATAAGTATTGTAAGAGGAGAAAGTAAAGGGGGGGAAATATTGTCAAGGGCTAACCTGGGTAAAGTGCTCTGGAAATTTCCTTTTACTTATATAATGTATAATAATTTGTAACAAAAGGCAGATATGGAAGCTAGTGTAAGGTCTATGTAAAGAATTGTGGCCTCTGTAACTTCATACTGTATCATGCAACGATCCAAGGACTTATTTTTGCCAAATCTTTCTCTGTTCCTAATCCTACTCTGGCCTCTTCTCTAACTTACTATTATAACAATGTATTCATAGTATGCAGATACTGAATATAATGAAAGGCTGACCACTCGCATTTTAGAAATGTTACAGCGTGTCCTCAGATCTGCAACATCTGGGCAGGAATTTCTCTGTGGTTACATGCGTGCAATGCATGCTTCCTAGCATGAATGTGTGTAAAGACATATATACACACCAGTCTCCAGCTGGACTCTTTCTCAGAAAGGCTGTAAGGTATTGGGATACAATACACCATAACAGAATTGGAGGCATGTAAACAAGAGGGAGAGAGAATGCAAACATGACCTGTGAGCAGTCTAAATAACGCAAGATGGACAGGCGTCCACGTGTTGAAGGTGGAAAACTGCTTCTTTCGTAATGACTGACTGACACTGGAAAAAACAATTTGGTACTGGAAACCTAAAGAGGACACTTAAGCACATGGTGGGTTACACTTAGTTACATTTAGAAGCTGGATTCTCACTACAACTCATTCATGATCAATTTAAGGTCTGGAAGCTCTGAGGAGGGTCTGGCCATAATGAAACAGCACATTAAGACGTGCTTTCTGTGTGATTGTGTGGCTAAGCTATGGTATTTGAAGTGACTGGTGAAGCGCTGTGAGTGCCTGGCTGTCTCACCAGGGCAGGATCCAGTTCTTCATTCAATATTGCCTCGTTCTTGATGAGGGCCACGCGCTGAGCAAAGCGGCACGTAGAGATGGACTCCTGGAGAAAACGGTTTAAAAAAATGTTTTAATAAAAGTTTTTCTGCCTGAGGGAAGACTTTTACTCATCATCAGTCTCTATGAAGCAGTATATACTGGACAACATGCCAGAAGTATTTACTGTCTTAATAAAAAATGTAAGAAAATATTTCTTTTGCTTGGTTTAAATACCCAGAGAATCCTGGTAAGACTTTAGGAGAGAACATGTTTATCCACTACTGAGCTGAACATGAACATTGCCTTCCTTACATCAAGGTTCCTCTTGTCAACTGCCATAGTGGCAATCATTGTAGTCATGCAGTTGCCTCCGAGGCTGTCCCTCAGCACAGAGGTCAACATGGAGTTCCTGTAGGGGATATGGGATCGGTTCTTCTCTGACAAAGCTATGATCACCTGAGGAAGAGAGCAGTGGAAAGGGCTGAAGATGGAGATAAAGAAAGCAAATAACATAATAACATCAGTTTCCATCAGTGTGGGCTATTACTGATCATGCACGGGCATTAATCATACCAAATGTCTGACATAAAATGAAATGAAAATGAACTACTTCAGCATTAAAGAGGCAATGTGTAATATATGGCCTGAATTACTAGCTCATGAAACATGAACTTGAACATGAATATTATGAGCAGAATATGAAGAGGTAACAACTATGCCATTCTGTCGGCTAGTCAGCTAGCCTCGACCCACACTTTCTTGTAATAACAGTTGTGCCTCGAGAGGCGATACTGATCTACTGTAGCTTTCTTCAGTCTACCCTCAGTGCAACATGAGGACAAAGAAGAAGAGAACCAGGCGGAGCAGAGATGCAGAGCTGCTGCTAACTGCCTCAGCAGCCTGGAGGAGCTCGACAGGGGCAGAGCCAGCGCGTCTTGAGAAATAAACACCTGCAGTGACGTCAGATTCTGCTCTGATCTGGAGCTGCTTACAGGCGAGAGGAGAGCTCATGCTGCATTCACATGACATGAATTCAGGCAGATATTCAACACCTCATGAACGCCATGGAAAAAACAAATAAACAGTCCAATAGAATGGCAGGGCGGCAAAACACCCACGATTATATGTTGTTCTGGTCATGTTGTATTGTTTACAAAGACTTTAATAGAATATGTTTAATAAAATGCTTCTGTATCTATTATTTTATGTAATGAATGAATTATTATCTTCTTGCTGTCCAGATTGCCCATAATTCGTAGGATGGCCTATGAATTATGGATGGCAATGCCATTTATCAATACTGTTGACAGTATTCTCTGCTAGCCTCACTTAATTTTACCATCCTGCTCTCAACCACCAAAATGATTTCCAGTTTGCCATCTGCCTCCATGTTAATGCAGCATTAGAGTTGTAGATGTTAGACTATCTAAGTTATGAAAATATGTGTCTTTACTTTACACTAAAGTTATCATAACCCTCATCAATGTGAACTCTGTCCAGAAAACATGCTTTTTAAAAGCTTTTGCTTGCGGGAAAACTTGACATAGTATGAACTCAGACTTTTTACAAATCATCATCATGATGAAGTTATTTCAGCATCTTTTTGATCCATTTATTGCAATCAAAACACAACCGCTCATACTACTGTAACGCAAATAAACACAAATGATCCCACAGTCATATTGTAACCACTTGAAATTAATGTTATAAGGGTTTGGAAAAGTTTGCCACACATTTTTGAGGATACTTGCAGGTTTATTAATCATGGAGCATGTGGCCAAGAATTACATATTGCTCCTTTAATCTTCCTGTGCTAAATCACAAACAACCAAACACAAGAATACAATATATTATTTTAAATAAAAAATATGTCTCAGAAGTGGCTACCTGCTCCAAGTAGTGGAGGGAAAGGTTGATGTACTTGGCCTCAGTGAGCAGCTGCCCATTCAGTCCCGTCTTGCTAACCCTATCCGATCCAGCCAGGTCCACCAGGTGAAGCTTGGAGCGCCGCAGGGTGGCCGAGCCCGGCTCACGTCTGCATAAGTGCACAGTGAAAATACAGTGGGAACGTGTGGACGCCTGGTTCATTGGAGTCTGGAGAGAAGAAGAAGAAGAAGAGAGTAGAGTGGTGAGAGAACATGCTGTAATAAGGTCTGTGTGAGAGTATTTTGAATCCTCTAAAATCTGTACACATGGTGGACACACACACAGAAAAAAAGGAGATTTTATTCTCCATCTGCGGTATTTTCCATATTCCAACAACAAAAAACATGTTTCCTTTGATTCTTATTTTTTCTTGCTCCCGCTGGTTTGAAGATCAAAGCCACACCATGTGTAACCGATGAGGAGTAAACACATGGTGGCGGCTTTACAAAAGCTGAGGTTGATTTTCAGATGGTCACTGGAACAGCAGAAGTCAGGTTGAGACCAGGAGGAGACAAAAATAGAGTATGAGTCACTGTGAACAAACAAACTTTATTAACTAGAGGAGGATGGGTTACTCATGGGGTTCTCAAAGAGAGAATAAACAGGAAATGGACATTAACTGCCAAAGTGCTGATAATAGACTTCTTTTTGTCTTCTTCTGTTTATGCCCTAGCACGTAAGCATCTTGAACACATGATAGTGATTTTAAATAACAGCTTTTGATGACAGTATTTCTTAACTTGAATTAGCTGCTGATCAATGCTGATATTCTTTTCTGTCTGTGGAATGATCATTGTTTTAAGATATGGACATGACTTACTCTTTCTGTCTGCTTGAAAACATCATCATCGACATTCCAGGTTGCTCATTTTAAAAAGGTGCTCTGACCCTGACTTGTTGTTGGCGTAAATGTGTCAACACCTGCCTGTTAAGGTCATGACAGCTCATGACAGATCTTTCACTATCTTAACCCACCGCTATCATCTCTTTCCTCAGTCCGAATTCCCTTCACTCTGCACATGTCCAGGTTTGCTCCTCAGGGTATCCCTTAGAGTAATATGAAGCAGGCCTTAGATGTTGAAAGGGGTTGCATACCAAGTAGGATTGAATACAGGGTCAAATGTAAGGATGGAGTGTCCATGTTGGAGAATCAGTTTTGCAGTCTCCCCACTGACAGCTATTTTCCACAACAACCAACATGAAGCAGGTCAAGCCTTGAAAAGCGGCTGGTACTGTGATAAGTTTGTCAAATTCCAGACAGTCCAGCAACGAGTCCTCACTGTAGCAGCCAATAATAAAAGAAGTACTGTTAATGTAATAAATGCCAACAATGTAAGAATTTTTACATCTTGCAAATGAATGTGCTTATGCTCCATTAAGGAGTTGGAGGCAGGGCCAGAGATAAGTCAAGTGGTAACTCAAGTACCAAAAACAAATAAATAGTTCTACAGAGAAAGTAGAGTTGTAGTAGTGTTGTCAGGTTTTAAGCAGTTATTTGAAAGAGGCATGGAAAAAGTGTCATGGAAGTGTTTTTATTTTATAGCCAACAAATAAAACCAAAAGTACATTATTACATTTTTCATGTTTTTTTTTTTAACCCAGTCAACAATGCAACAATTTTTTCAACAAGCACAAAAGATTATTACGTTATTGGTCATTTATTATATTATCAATTTTTGTTACATAAGAATGGAAAAATTACATTATTGGCTGCTACACCAGTTTCTGTTGAAAATGTTTTAAAGAAGGTTTGATTCAGCTTCATGATCATTTTGGTGGATCTCGTTTGTGGTGCTGTTGAATTGTATTGTATTGTGCTGACAGGTGTTTCTATTATTTTGTCCACCCAATTTATATCAATGAGGGTTATTTATATCAAAATAATAGATACACCTGTCTGTATAACACACAGTTCAACAGTACCACAAACGACATCCACCAAAATGACATTAAGTTAAAACATAAACATAAAACTAAACATTATAATGTTCATAAGGGATTTATTGTAGGACTGTTGTATTAGACTGTATTAGTTTTTAGCTTTTAGCTTTTAAGTGTGACATATACTGCAAGTGGCTGTTAACGCATGTACTACAGTGGAAATCGATGCCAGCACTCAGACATGACAGTTAAATATTGGACGACCGTTAAGTATACAAATACACTGGCAGCTGTCCTCAGATAAGAAGTGACCGTTCTTATCTCTTTGTGTTGTTGTCATTACTGAGGCATTTATCAAGACTGAGCAGTAGCTGGGAGACTGTTTGGGCAGGTTTTCAGATGTGTGTGCAATATACACACACACACTGTATCTTTAAGAGTCCGAGAGAGCACATCAAGTACAGTATACGGTTACGGACAATGTGTTCATGTCCACAGAGGGAACAGTGTCCACACAGGGGTATTAAAGTATATCTTTAGTTGTGAAAAATAAAAACAGCTGGACAATGCAATCTCACTGGAGTCACTTCCTTTATTCTCCTGTGTTCTCAACTGACCACATGTTGATCTTACATGCACCACATGCTGACCACACACAGTGCTACATTGGGTCAGCAGAAAGGGCCAATCTGGTGCTACGAAACCTTAAGAGATTGCTGATTCAAAAGATTAAGAGTGCAGTTTAATGTTGACCACTTGCTATGCACCTTACTCACCCCCACATGTTCAGGAGGATGTAGAAAGGGGGCAAAGATCCAGGCCCTGCATCCCCACACATTAGGAGAAGGGAAACAGGGATGTAGAAAAAAAAGACCATATGGGAGGAAATGTTTCCTGGTGAGGTTGAAGGAAGGGTGAAGAGTTGAGAAGGTGTATTTTATTTCCTGTCCAATAAAAGTGCACAGGGGATTACCATGTCTCAAAGCAAGTGAAATCATTGTCTATAGAGTGTGGCGTGAATGTGTCATCTTTTATCCACATGGGTGGGAGCAAGAGAAGAAAGAAAGCGTTACTGTTAACTTTACTGGAAGTCTACGTGGAGCAAGGACTTCGGGGATGATTCTGGCAGCGACAAATTGACTACGTTGACACCACTTTGTTTGCTTGGGGGCTCAAGAGAAACCTTCTTCTAAAGAAGTTCCAGAGAGGACAAGTTCACAATGGTCTATGTGTGGGTGGAGTGGACTGGACTGGAAGCTCCCTGCTGAACTGTGAACGCCTCAGTTGCCTGATCAACAAACTAATGGAACATCCAAGAATGTGTTTCCACTGAAATATACCCCCATGTATAACAGCAGAGGACACTATGAGTGTGTCCTCAAGGTAGATGAAAACATTTGAGCAACGGGCTATGTTCTGTGGAAGTTCTAGAGAAATTCCATCTTTTGAACTGGTTTTGTTTCATGGAAGAATCCCATCCACATCAAAAAACTGACTTTGGAATACTTGTTAAAACTGAAAGTCTCTGATTGAAACCTGATTATCTGGTTCACTTTTACTGTCTGTTATTTACTTACAAACTAGCAGCAGGGGTAAACAAGGTGAGATCAGGCCTTTGCTCCAAATCTCAGGTTGCAAAGCAAAATCTGACCCACCGCATCTCTCATCAGGGGAGTCTGGGTGTCTGAGTGTAGAAAAGAACCACCGCAACATAAACAGAAATTACAGAGAGAATGCTTGGTTTTACTGGGAAAAAACATGGTAAAAGGGACCACAGGGGACCAAAATAATATTTTTGAAGGGTCTTAAGGTAGCCTTTAGAGGGCATATTGCATTTGTGGTTGAAAAATACCCTTTATGCCACTTAGCCTGGGAGTGGCCATGTATTTGTGCATACTGTTTACAATCCTCGCTAAGAACACCGCACATATGCTGTGTGAATTAAAAAGTGGAAGTTATATCATACATTTTAGAGAAGAATCTTTATGTTAGCATGTGTTTCCCACTTTCTTACTTCTGCAATCATACGATTGGTGTCACCCAGAAAGAGCAGATTCAGGGCCTCCTCCTCATTTGCTGACTGCTGCAGTGACAGATTCCTCAGATGGATGTTCTGGTCTGGATCCTCCATGATCATTACTTTTCTGGAAAAGAAAAAAAAAAACTTGTTATAAGGAAATTCCAGCAAAATAAATGAACCTGAACTTATGAATAAAAAATGACAAAGCTGGACAAATCCAGTCATAGCCCAAATAATCCAACATTGAAGCAATTATGAAAAACTAATTACGTCAGTTATGTCATCTATTTACCTCCTGTCGCTTTGGCCTCGCTCAGCTCTAAAATCTAAACAAACCACATCTGCAAGTCAGTGTGGGCTGCGACCCGGTTTGACACGTGTGCTTTATCTATCCGGGGGTTCATAACTTGATAACAGACAGGGCTTGCTTTTAAAAACAAACAGGTAATTGGTTCTTGCCCACATCAAGCACTCAGAAACACAGTGTGCTTGGACAGATGGGGCTGAAATGACTCCTATGAGCCTACCATATCATTTCCATCACGCTGCCAGGGTTGTGACAGTATGGCTTCTGGATTGAACTGTCAAAGAGGGTGAAATGACTGGAGAACAAATGTAGATAATTATGTTAACATGTGTAGGTAATTGAGGTCGTTTGATAAAACAGTATTAATTGTAACGTGATTAAAGGGCTGTGCTGAGGCAGGGTTATTTCCCAAACAGCCCCTTCAACCTAAAAGAGGATTTGATTATTGTATTTTTAAACAAATATATAAAAAATGATATAGACGTTGAATTAACTTACAGACCTCTGGGTATTTAGAGGTTGGAATGCTGGACGCATGATGGAAATAATGCACAGTACAAGAAAAAAAATTAAGAAGGGGTAGGCAGTGAAAGACAGGAGACCAGCAGTTAAAGAGAGAAATTTGTCAGTGCCACAGCTTCTCCTTGAATCAGCAAGTGTGGCCACAGCATGGTTAACAACGGGCACTGTCTATTTCCAGAAGACTGTGATTTGTGGGTATTGAAACCTTGAGCTGGGTCCTCCACGAAAGGAGAGAAGAGACTTAAATGGAACTGGTACAAGGAAATACAAGGAAAACATCAAAATGATGACCAATGACCAAGATGATGTTGCGCCTGGAAGTCCAAAGTCTACTTTGAGATGAATAAGTATTGAGTATGAGAAAGAAAAAAAAGACAAAATAAGATCATACACAGACAAAACCTCCAGACAGATGGAATTTATAATTACTAAGAAAGATGGACAGAAAAAGAAAGAATGATGAAACAGGACTGAAGACAGTCTCTGAGACAGGGCACAGAGAGAGAGAGGGAAGCAACAGAGGACAACTGAGTGAGAAAAAGAAGTAGATGGACACACACACACACACACACACACACACACACACACACACACACACACACACACAAAAAAAAAATTTCCCTCAGACCAGCTGCAGCAGTGACTAGCTATGAAAAGCCATTTCTCCACATGACCCTCTTGCTCTCCACTCCAGTGGCAGAGTCTGCCACCAGGTTGACCACATCCATTGCTGTCCCACAGTCGCATTATGTCAGTTGGCAGTTTGTAGTGAGGTGGTAAATACTACAGTCTCCATATTTCACCACACGCTGACTCTGAGCCAGGCTGACAAACGGCTGTTCAGGAATAAGGCTCAGCTGAACCCACAAGTGTCTGGGAGAATAATAGAACCAGGGATGATTGGTCTTTTCAACTTTAAAATAAGTGTATCTATTACTTCTAAGTGAATATTTTCAAGGCAATACACTATTTGACAATGATTTTTTACATTTTTGATTGTAACAGGATGTCTGTAACATCAGTGTGGCACACGTTACAGTAATAAAAAAAATATTAAAGCACTGACGGTAGGTCTTCAAGTCGGGATGCTTCATGCCGGGAATCCAGGAGGTCATATCCCATCTCATTGTAGATCTCCAGGTAGGAGATGTGTGTGGTGTAAACCATACTGCTGTCCTGTGGAAAGAAAATATAGTGTGTAAAATTGGACTGGGTGGATGAAGATAGAAATATTAATGTTTCTGACATAACTGTTCAAATTTTGATGCTTTGCAGCGTAAGGAAATGAATGATGGTAGAGACACATTTTTCCTGGATGTATCAATGTTTGTGGTCTGTATGTATCAGTGAATGAATTGAAAAAAACAAGCTAACCATGGTGTGCTGACCTGGCTGAAGCGCTCAAACAGGTAGGAAAGGGTGCGGGGAATAATGCCACGATCACTGTAGCGCTCGGCCCCTCCCGTGATGGTGAAGGTCTTCCCACTGCCCGTCTGACCATAGGCAAATATGGTGCCATTATAGCCAGCCAATACACTGCACAGACACACATACGCTTAACAACAACATTCATGAACACCAAGAACATAAACTTATGGTAATACAAAGAATAGATACTGTTACATATTATATAACAGTATCTACACATATTATGTATTTTTCAGATTTTTTAAGAAGCAGATTGGCAGCATGCCATATTTAGTTGGATCTATTTACAGAACATGAAAGAAATGGAATGTATAATATTCCTAAATATGTTTTAAGTGTATAATCACCTGAAAATAAAAACTGTTATGTTTTTGTTACCTCAGAATGAGCCTTCTATATCTACAGAGGGAGCATGGTCATGTATCTACAGCAGCCCAGAACAGACTAAATAAACACTGGCTCTAGGTAGTTTAAGTTTTGCAGCTACTGTAGTTTCTCCTTCACGCTTGGAAGGGGAGGATGAGGTGAGGGATATTTAGCCACTAGATCCTACACACTGGACCTTTAATAGGAAATTTTAATAGAAATACTAATATTCTTACACATCTAATTTATTCTCACTGGCCAATTGATCATAGGTGGCAAAACAAGCACATTTTACAAGTACAGTAGATGTTCTTAGAACTGTACTTTGGGTCATGGAAGATGATGTTAGTGTAAGTCCATGAAAACATAAGAACAAGATCAAAACAAATAGATCAAACATAATATAAAAATAAATATATGGCACCAAACATCAAAAAGGGGCTTAAAGATAATTGATTGTTAACCTTTAAAAATACAGCCTAGCAGACATCGACATGTTCCGATGACATCACTATCTTGATTTGTGTGCAAGGGACTGTCAAGTACGGCTAAGCAGACACCAAAAGACTGAGTGAATTGAATCTGACACTTTAAATCCGCAGGAAAAGATGGCAGTGAGTGCAAAACTGCTATGGCGACAGACATCTGCCGGTGAGGGAGGAATGTCTCGCAGTACGAGTGAAGGAAAGGGTCCAAACCCACTCGGCTAGGCAGGGCCCGGTAAATTTTGGTTTGGCACTCAATTGCCCTTCTGCACGTGCACAGGGCCATGGAAACCAATGGTATCTAGTTCTGTGTGAATGAAATGAACATCCAGTATGATGACATTCATATGAAGTAGGATATATTGGCATGAAAAAACCCTCCTGTTCTGTAGCCTTGGAAATAAACCAGGACGGAATAGTAAAATGAGGGGCCTCTGATACGTGAGCTGGGATCAAAGGTGAGGATAAACTGCTCTTTGAGTTGCCCAATTGCAAGGAAAAGGATATCTTGACACTATATTTTTCAAGATGAATTATAAATGAACTTAGGCCTCTCACTTATTCTAATGGAACTGCCAACCCAGTATTTGAGCAGTGTGTGGGTTTCCCTCCCTCTGCGCTGTACAATTCCACACCCTGCATGAGAAGGGTAAAGGAAAAACTGCATGTCAGTTTATATAAAACACTACGTCCACTTAGAGAATGGTGGTTGGTTAGTCTGACTTGGACGGCCACTGGGCGTCCATTTAATCTAGTGTGAGTCATTGCAGTGATTGGCAGCAGGGAGAAAAGACACAGGCTCAGTGTTTAGTTTAATGTCAGTGCTAATGATGCGGCCTGGGCCCTGCTGCTGAGGCTTGGGCGTTTCCCAATGCTTGTTCCTGTTTACACCTCAGCTTTCCTGGAGATTGGCAACTCATCGTCCAGAAGATCCTTGTTCTTCCTGTTCTTTTTCTGAAACGCAGTATGTCCAGACATCTGAGGCAATTAGGGATAAGTTTAAAACCGAACTTTGAACTTGGGCTGCAGGTTTCACAACCATGTGAAATAAGACTGCAATGCAGATAGAAGGTTTGCCTTGCCAGCCCAACATCATTACATTGGCTCTTCCTCTCCTGGAGCTGTTAATACTGGTTTGTTTTTAAACTACTGTGTTGGGGTTGAAATGACTGGTTTCGGTTACACCACAGCAGAGACAGGGACTAGTGTGCAAGTAAACGAGTTAGAGCTTTTAGCTAAACTTGAATTGTGCCAAGTATGACAGAATACCAACCAAAACACCAACCTGACAGTTATTGCTAGTTGAGAGGATAGGCGCCTACGTGTTTTAGTGCGGTGACAGCGAAACTGCTGCGATTCAAAGTGACTCCTGAATAAATGTTTCCTGCCTACAGGAGCTTTAGGGAAAAAATATTCTGTCAGTCCAGATTTGATTCTGTTTCTGATTTTTGTGACCAGACTTGCTTCTGTAATTAGAACCAACATAAGCTTCATAGTTATCAGCATACTGACTAGGTTTCACATATCTTAGTCTATGTCAGTCCCAGCTGAAGTGCTTTTCATAATCTCTTTCAATACTCTTTGTAGCGAGGATATGAAGCTTAAATCTTGGCCTATTCCTGTGATTGTGTTTGAGGGCAACATTTTCTAATAGGAAGTGTGGGCTGAACAGGAAGAACAATTCAACCCATTCACTCTTGTCTTTTAGTCGCTGTAGTGAGACTGGATTTAAAAGGCTAAAACTTGGAGGAATTCAGAATGTTCAGTGTATAAACAGGCAACCTGCAAAGGGGACAAGGAACTGATAGTGGACTAAGAAATGTCTGATTGTGGAGACACATTGGTCATGGCTAGACAGAATGACTAGTTCCCTCTAGGCTACAGACATAGCCATATCAAAGACTAAAAGACGCCAAGCTCAAATTGATATGGCAAGACATAGTCTAGTTGTGACAGAAATCTTTAACCTGATGTTGACCATCTGTCACACAAAGAGGGGACTGTTAAAAGGTTGGTTGGGGAGGGCAAACTAATACCCAAGTCAGTGAACCTGTGTGCGCCAGGTCAAACACAAGTCCTTAGTCAGCCAATCCAGACATCTCAAAATGTTGTTTATACGTCTTCTAACAGCAAAGATAATGGAAAGCAGTTGTCTGATTCCACAAATAGCTCTTATTGTGACTAAGAAGGCCAGGCTGAAATGTTAGGACTAAATTGATTTGGCGAGGAGAAGGAGAGAAAAAAAAAAACTTGTTCACATAACAACACAACTTGCATTCGATCACAGGAAATTCCAAGTAAATTCTTTCTCCTCTTGGCTGTTTTTTTCTTCTGGAAGTCAGTCCAGCGTCAGACTAAGACTAGGCATGGGGTGAAGCTCTGACAGACACTGAAAGAGTTTCCCTTTGTTCAAATGGAATGAAAATTATGTGTAGAGCTATCTTAGTGGTGAAGAAACAAAGAACTGAATTCTGTCATTGAGACAAGGAGAATGAAACGTAAATGCAACTACATCTAATTATGTTTATTAAAACTGAGTGAGATTCATGTATATAAATCTGATATGATGTTCAATTCCAACATCCAATTGTAAAGCTTCCATGTATCTACTTTCCACTAGTGGAGTTCTAACAACATCTTATCTTAGTTTTTAGTTTTTTTCCCCAACCAGGTAGATCCTGGAACTTAACTGTCACAGTGTTGCCAAGTGAAAATATCAAGAGGAGAATCTGCTTCCTTCAACAATCAATTGAATATTAACTTAATCCATTCAAAAGTAACTATATTGGTTGAAATTGACAGTGGTTTACCAATGAATGAGAACAATGCTTATGCACTTATACTTAACAAATCAAATTGGCCCAATGTATATATATATTAGCATTTTACATTTAAAACAGGCACAGGTGAACCTCCTATTTCCATGAAATCAAATAGCATTGATGAATTACTTGTATTGTTGATCACGAGGGACAGATTTTTCAGCAGGTTAGTCTAACGAATGTGGTACTATGGAATGACAAATTAAACAACAGCTAAAAATAAGCAAGCAGCTAGAGTACATAGTGTGTTGGGCCTTGCCAATGTTCTCACACTCACGATGGCACAGTGTGCCATCTTGCCTGCCAGCTCCAGTCCACTTAGTGGTTTAAGTATGTAAAGCACGCCAAAAATCACAGACACCCTCCATTTCCATCTTAAAGAAAGCTGAGCCTTCCTGACTTCCTGTCAACAAGGCTGGCTAAAGCCTGTGTGGCCCGACCACAGCATGCAGAGATGAGCATTGCTGGGTACAGGTGGTTAGTGATCGCTTCTGAAATGTGTGATTTGTGAATGGGATGATTAAAGGTTGTAGTTTTAAGGGTTGACAAATGGTTTTAAAGTAATTACAGAAACTTTCAAACGCTTATTTAGATTAGTCATTTTGTAAAGTACAGTGTCAGGAAGATTTTACCTGTCTGCAACCGGTTTTGCAATGTTTTCAAATATCTCTTCTTGTTTGGCTGCTTGATCAAATACCTTTTGGAACCTGGACAAAAATGACAAGAACAAAGACAGTACCGCCATGACACATTTGGCAGAACAGAACAGGTCAGAACATCTAACTATTGTTTAATTTATTACCATGACATGTGGTAAAAATGGAGGCATCCGGGGCTCAACACAGTCACCAAGAGCAGTACTGAATAAGCACACAAGCAGCCTATTTAATTGCCTGAGTGCATGAGCAGGAGTTTAGTCATTCTGTTTTCTAAAACAGTCTCAACCCATCATGTTTTATCCCGCAGAAAGATGAGAGCGATGTGAGAGGAATCCGCCCAGGAAGACTGTTAAATGTGGAAATTTTATTTCTATAAGGGCACAAGGGAACCTCCATGGACTATTTTAAGACTCTGTGGTTTTCAAAGGCTCTCAGTGTCCACTGCTGTCTAACTCCCTAACTGTGAATTTAGGGCTTGGAAGCGTGGCATGGGCCCTGCCCAGAGGGTATATAAGACTGTAGCTTTCACCACCAGCATTAAACAGATGTTCTGGCCCTGCAATGACGGTACTGGAGGATGAATTATTCATGGGAAAAGTGCTTATGCAACTTTGAGAGCGTAAATTTGTATGTTGATATATTTATTCATTCTAAATTCTACAGCACTCCTGCAGATTTTATCTTAAACATAATAGAAATTAAGAGCTGAAGCAGCCATCTGCAAGAGTCTTGCTTTTGCCAAGTTTTGCATGAGAGGCCGTCATTGTTTTGATGTTCTGCACGAACCTACTGTAAGACTGCTATACTAATAATACTGATATTAAGTCACTACATGTACTGTATGCACTTGTATTTTTTAATAATCCTGTTTCTGTTTATATAACACACTGCAGCTGCTTTTACTCAGACCAGATGGATCGATCTTGGGAATGAGTTTTGAACAGCAAACATTTGAACACCAAATTATTTCCATTATGGAATAATCTGCCAATTGTATTTTAGATTAATTAATTAGTCTTGATTAATTTTGGTCTATAAAATGACAGAAAATAGCGAAAAACGTCCATTCTAGTTTCTGAAAATCCAAAGTGATGTCTTTAAATGTCTAAATGTCAGTCCAAAACCCAAAGATATTCAGATTAATCCGACATTTTTGCATGAAAAATTACTCTAATATTAATCAAGTAGTCAAATAATGATTACAGCTCTAGCAAATATAAAAGTTTTCACTGGCTGTAAGTCTCGGTACTCTACAATGATAGAGAGAAGTATAAACATTTGTAGAGGTGGACTCCATTGACCCCACCAGTTGAATTTAAGTCAGCCAAATTAGCTGGCTGATTAGGGAGCAGCTAACACTTTACCTGAACTTGTAGCACTCCCTCTTGTTGTTAACAAAGCCATCAGCCAGGTCCCTGGGCACCACAAACTCCAGAGAAGCACCTGTTTGCTCCTCATTGTCGACAGAGTACACCTGAGGGAGCCAGAGACAACAGTACAGTCAGTCCTAGAGTGGAACAAGGCGTACAGGCTGCTGTTTATCAGCACAGAGCGAGGTAGAGTGCTAATTTACCGCAAGGAAATATTTAGGGAGTATTTGAGAGTAGCCATTTACAGTAAGCATTCTTATACTGTTTTGAAAGAGCAGTCTAATATATGTTCTATGACTTGTATGCTGTTATGGTACCATAAACACAAAGACAGCACATCATGTTAGGACTAAAATATCAGTTTGGCCACTTGTGGTTTGGATATTGCAAGGCTCAAAATGAAGAAATGGAATTTATGAAGCATATATCCTGTGGAAAGCAATAGAATTGAACAAGCAATCATGATCAGTGTAGCCAAGTTCACCTCCGCTCACCAGAGCCTCAGGGGAGACAAGAAAAACTGTAGAGCATTAAACCTCGAGCTAAAGCTTTAGCAGTGGAGGACATTTAAAGTGAAGCTGGCCTGGGTCAATCTAAACACCCCCACCCTCTGTTTTTGAGCTTCCACATATGTTCTGGCATATGTTTCCAATGGACGCTGATGCAATTACAAGTCCCCGGGGTTTCAGGAATAAAAGATAAGACCTAAATGATTGGATTGTTTTTCACCACCACTCCGCCTGCAGTATCGCCTCCTGATCACCACTGTTCTGTTGCCTTCATGTGGACATGTGGAGAAACCTCACACAGCCCCGAAGGAGGTAGCTGCCTGTGCTCATTTCATTTTGTTGGATATTGTCAGCTCAAGCTAAAGTGCAAGAGAAACCCTCAAAGTAATTTGATTATTTCATCCATCAGCTGCTGTGCTCAGACGATGAACTGGGCTTTAGAGAGAAGAAAGTGCTGCCAGGGGTGTTTCACATGGAAATAGGCTTTCTTTTTTAACATGTGCATCTAATAAAGACGACCCCTGTCTGATAGTAAGTGAACATTAGTATGCATATGTGTAAAACCCCAACCTCTATTAGGTTGGTTGATATAAGCTTGCCACTGTTTGACTACTTAAACAGTCTGGCTCAGTATATTTCACCATGATGGCTGTCCAACAGATTACACAACACATTTTTCTGGACGACTCTTCACTGGTTGTCACACAAGTAGTTATTTTCTTTAAATGAAAACTTTGAAAACTGGTATCAGTCCCAGAAGAACACGCAGAGCTATACACAGATAAAGTGTGGTCATTTTACTAGGCACAAATGAAAACAGTTTATTGCATAAATATTGACATGTCATGGCAAGATAAGCACAGGTGTAATTGAAAACAGCAATCCATTGTGATTGCATTCAGGTGTGCTCCTGGGCCCTGGCACTATACTGTAAATTATTAATCACTGAAATAATTTGTTTAATGTCATTAATCATACCTGTGCTCTTCCTGCTATGACAAGCCAAATTGGATGTGGTGAAAAAGTTATTAAAAGTTTAAACACAAAGTTGTAAAGGCAACTTGAATAGTATTATGTGCCGACAGGTGTGTTTTTAGCAGTTGAACCTGTTGTTTTGTGATAAAAATATGTTTTTTTAATATGGGATACTTAACGTAATGGGAAATATAGACCAGCATGCTTCGCTAGCATTAGCTATGTTAGGGTTAAATAAATAAACATACTACCCAGCATTCATTTTAATACCCACTCTTAGTTGTAAACTTACCGTCGCAGTTTTCTTAGTGGGTTTAACACGACCAAATATCTGAATCGTGTGTTTCACCATTTCTTCCGCTAAAAACTGTTCGGTCTGCTTGGTTTTCTCTACTCATATAGCTAGCTAGCTAGCTAGTGTAACTATAGCCGGTGTTCGGTTTAACGAGCAACCCTGTTAACTGGTAACCGTGAGGCCAATGCGTCTGCTGTTGCCGTAGTTACGAGAGCAGTTGAAACAGAGAGACACGTAGCTGTCCCAGTGAATGGCTCTTTGTTTAGTTTGTTTTCATTAACTTTGCAATGTAAAAAAAACGGAATGATGCTGTTTGTTCGCGTCGGATGTCGTCAGTTAACAGGGTAGCACATTAAGCCGAAACACCGGTTAGCTCGCTGGCTAACGCTAGCGTTAACCATCGATGTTGCGTTGTGTAGTTTGTTGTAGCTGGTTGCTAGGTGACGGTGGCCTCCTCCGCTGTCACGACAAAGATCGTCTATACTTTTCAAGATGATTCATCGGAGTAAAACAACCTTTCCAAACATCCTTCTCCTCTCTGTTTCCCCAATTGCCTGATTATGAGTCAGAGATGTCCAGGGACGTGTGTGTGTGTGTGTGTGTGTGTGTGTGTGTGTGTGTGTTTGTGTAGGAGGGTGGGCATGTGAATAACATTAAACACATTGTCAGAAGTAAAAATAAAGCAAGGATTCATAGCTAACTTCCTCTGATGTTTATTCTTCTCCACTAAGCAGGTGTTGTGTATATTCAAGACAAAAGGTCACTGCAGGTTCAGTGACTCATTCAGTAGGCATATTGACAAGTGTATTCAGCACTGTAGGCACGCCCCACACATTAAGCAAATGACAGTTACTCATGGTGCGTATAGGTGCCTACCACAACTTCCAGATTTGACAGCTGGTGTGTGGTAACCATATAACTGCTTCCTCTATAGGTACTATAAATGTTGTATGAAAAAAACTTTAAAAAATAAACAAAAAACACAACCAAAAGTAGCAGCAAATCATAGCATTTAACCAGCTTTCCTTTGATCCACCACAAGCCAAAATTCTGTGTTTTGGAACTGAGAGATTAGAGAAACCAGAGTGTGTTAAAATGAGAAATAAGAGAGACCAGACTGCAGCATTTCGTGTGTGTGTGTGTGTGTGTGTGTGTGTGTGTGTGTGTGTGTGTGTGTGTTTTAAGAGTGGGGCAAATATACACCCAGTGGAATGCAACAGTCCTATAAGATACTAGCCAGTTTGCAATTAGACACAAGCTCACACGCAAACACACATATATACATAAACGTCATGCTGCACCTGCTAATGCACAATATAGCATTACTGTATGTGTCTTCTTTATTTTACCTGCACTGTATGAGACCTGAATACTGACAGAGATGTGCAGCGGCTTTTACAGGGATCCACCAGGAAAACATGCTCTCACTCACACAAACTCATAAGGAACACAAATTCACTTATCAGCTGATTTACACAGAACCATATGTCTTGTGTTTGGGAAGGTGGGAGTGGAGGATGGCGGGGGGTTGGCTTTGACCCTGTCTCTAATTTCAGAATATGTGTGTCACGCTGTTTCTGGTATTTCACCTGAACCCTGTATGTTCCCCCAAATATAACCCAACCAGGAGGCCTCCCCCCCGGGGCTGCGCACCACACAACAGTGTTACCGGGAAGGCTGTGTGATTTCATGGTGGCATTCAGGAGAATGTATCATGTTTGTTCCAACACATTCTTTGGTGCCACAGACAACTACTTCTTGTGTGGTTTAAATAGAGTTGTGTGTGTGTTTGTGTCTTGTTTTGCATGATTATAACTATACAAACTGCTGATTTCAGAGGACCGTTTGGTTTAAATTTGTAGATAATCATATATCAGATTTGCTATTAAGAATGTGTGGTATTATACAGCATTACTCTTAGACCATTGTGTGTGTGTGTGTGTGTTTGTTATGGGCTACAAGTTAGAATGACCACTAAGCTTGTTAATGTCAAAATGAAAAATGTAGTTCAAACTAACTTTCATAAAAATCTAAATACTTGAAAAGCCTTGTCCCCTGTGTGTCTGCTAATACCTACAGTACTTGTTTTGATCCCAAAGCAAACATTTTTATAACCCAAACTTAAATTATTTCTTAATTTTAACTTAAAATTCCATGCAAAACTTATTAGGATAACCTAAACAGTTAGTCCACTAACACAAGGATCAGCATTCACTGGAGGATTGTGTGAGGATAACCAATTGGACAGGATGTCTTTCACATGGGTTCCAAATGGGCTAACATGCAGCCCTGCATTCCTCCAGGTTACACTATGTGTGTGTGTGTGTGTGTGTGTGTGTGTGTGTGTGTGTGTGTGTGTGTGTGTGTGTTTGGGATATTTTGTGTTATGCAATGGGCAAGGGCTCTGTGAGAATATAGTGTAGCCTTTCAGCAGATCATTGCAGATGCTGATGGTGGTGTGTGCTGCCGTTTATCAGGCAGGTACTCCTAGCCATGCATGGCTGAACAAACGCTGTGTTAGTAGAACCCTGCAGCAGTAAGACAGCTTCAAAGAGGCACCTCTTTTACAGAGGTTTCAGCTGGCGTAACGCACCCTCTGGCAGCCATGTTGGAGGTCCGCAGCTCATGGGCAACACAGTTTGAATAACTGACTAAAACTTGGAACACCAGTTCTTAACAGATGCATGTTAAAACAAATATACTGTAGGTAATTCTGCTAAATGAGCCCAGAGAATAAGACTAAGCTGTTTGTTCAGTTTTCAAGCCACAACCCTGCAGCACCTTGTAGCCAAGAGCAAAGGTGGTGAAGACATTAAAGTGTTTTGTGCTGCACGATTTGAATGGGAATGGAATGTGGAAAAAGACATTTTTTGGTTTCATTCATAGGCTATTAAATGTATATATATATATATATATATATATATATATATATATATATATATATATATAATATTTATAACATGAACTTTGTCAGTCCCAATGACGCCTGGGTGCTCTGATCTGTAATGGCACCTACCTGTCAATCAAAGTGGCCATGCTGTTAATTCTGCATAACTTTAAGCTTTAATATCCTTTGAACAGGGTGAGTTACAAAAACATTCACGCACAGTTGTCATGAACAGGGAAATTAGCTATAGAGACCAAAACCGGCTGTAAACATGTTTATTTCTGCTGTGAAGTTGGACATTTTAATATGGGCGAGAAGAGAATTTCTTGCATTGTGGAGACTGGAGCCATTGACAGTATAGCATCTGGAATACTGCACAGTTAAATTAGTATGGGAACCCTATGTTGACAATATCACATGCATTTTCTCTCTCATGGAGCTCCTAAAATTATCTGATTGTGAGCTTTGCTTTATCAATTGTGTTTTGAGTATGACACATGACAAACAGTAATTGTTTGCCTATTATCTATTTTTCCCTCTCTTTCTTATCAATGGGAAATAAGAGGAAACTTATTTCTCATGAAGTCCATGTTAGCCAATATCAACAGTAATCTTAAACAAATACGTATACTATATCACATGATATCAAGTGAGAGCCATTGTATAGAAAATGCAGCCTTTTCAAAAAGTTCCTTGAGTTCCAAGAAGGAAGCAGCCACGTCCACTTTCTACAGAACAATTACACAGTGTAGTTAAATCTGTTTCCTTGACAGAAAAGTGTACGCAGTAAACACCAAACAAGGGCTGGACTGGGCTTGTTAGGGAGCTGTGAACTCTTTTTTTTAATATCCTGTTTTGGTCCAGGAGTTGTCTTTAGCTTTAGCTGACATAGCTGTGGTTTCACCCCAAAAGAGGCAACCAACTGTACTGCATGAGCCCGACGCACGGAAACGGACTTGAAATCTGTATGCAAGACATTTTTTCACAACAAAATAACTGGCAAAAACACTGTTGTCTGTTTTTAATCTTCAAATGTGTTGCAAGCACGCAACCCACACTTTGGCAAAGGGAAGTAATTGAAAGTTATTTCCTGGGTTCTTATCAATAATTTCCAACAATTCTTTCCTCCTCTTTTATCTTTTCTATTTCCTGTGTTGGGTTCACAAGAAGATCAGGTGACGGTAAAAAAATATGTATGTGTCATAATGGAATTGTCCCCACAGATGATGATTACACATGCTGACATGTGCGAGCATGTGTGCGCACACACGCACACATACACACACACACACCTACACACATACAATCACACAAATACATGCTTCATCAACTCTGAAAGGACTGAGGTACAGTAAAGACTGTTGTTTTGATACAGATAAAGGTTGAGGCTACTTGCTTCAACCACGTACATTTCAAAACTTGTAGAACCTTAAAGGCAAAAACAACTTGTGCTCCAGCAGCAAAAAAAAAACCTGTTTTTTCAGTCACCTTTGCCAGCATTCAAAACCTTTGTCTGTAAGCGCCGGCCTGGCAGTTCATCAAATAGGTGTGCTCAGTGTCAGAGGATTTCAGCCTGCATGGCTGGGAGTGTATGCCGCGCTCTCCTGACAGACTACTCGGTTTGGTTTGTGGTTGTGATTTTGTTTGGATGTTTGCGAGATGACTTGGTACCCACTTCAATGCACCAATGTACCATAACAGCAGGATCAAACGTGTGTCATGCAGTGGGGATAGAATCTAAAAATAACCCTAATGGAAAAGCAGATAGAGGAAGAAACAGTTGTTGCTCCTGCAAATATAATGATCTTAAACAATATGTCATGTATGTTGCCATCACATCAACCAGTCACCCTCGAATAACATCTTGAAAAACCTGCTTTAGACTACATTAAAAGCAGGGCATTAGCATGTCTCCTCTTTATCAAGAGAGGAGTTGTCTCTGCAGTTTCAGTCCTCGTTATAAAATCCAGCCTCATTAGATAAATTCACAGAAGTGGATCATCAGCAAGTACTTGCCAGTGCTTGCTTACAGCGCCAACAGTATCCTGACAACCAAGCACAAGCAGTACACAAGCAGTTTGTTTCTCTGTATGCCTATCTGTATGTACATGCATGCATGTACTGTAAATGTGAACATGCGAGCACGCACAAACAGAGTACGCACTCCACAGCTCCTAGCTAATCAATCCCTTATGAAGGCATCTTGGCATCCCATTCACACAGGGTGGTTTAGATTTTGGCCAGGCCATTATTACAGACTAGGGGAAGATGATGCTTCAGTTAAGTAGCTGCCTCTCAGTGGCTTAGTGGTTGAGGTTAGATAGATTCCATAGGATGATATGTTGCTCTGCGACTGTATGTGTTTGTGTATGTGCGTGTGTGTGTGTGTGTGTTGTCCCAGTTCTGTCTGAGGGTGGCCACAGAAGCTTAGTGGTAGAATGCCAAGATGCTCCTTTAACCAAAGAGACGATTAGAGACAAGCTTCTGCTGCTATGATACCTTGCTTATACTGTAAGCCACTGAGTGTCATCGCACACACGTGAAATATGCACATGCTTACATACGCAGTGGTGAATGGAAAATCATGTTTTGAACACAGGGTACATTGTAAAAACAAAACATCAAATGCAGTGGTCCCATCAAAAAGACGCACGCATAACCCCACCTTCAGTCATATTGAGCTCTTATGGGAGATGGCTTCAGTAACATCTGCATACACCACATTTACACAGCTATATTGAGTCAGCCTGGGAAAAAGGTTGATTTTTAACGGCAGTGCGTTTGTAAAGTGACTGAGCGCTCGAGTCAGAGAAGGAATGACGCTAAGACAGATATATTCAGAGCGAAGAACTGTTACGGTAGCTGTGGTGAAAGGAGGTCGGCCCATGTGACCTATACATGTAAGTTTGCGTGTAGGGTGTATATATCCTATTTTGACCACGTCACCACTGCTCTTAAAATGTTTAACATAGCAGAAGCAATCATTTCTTGAGTTGCAGTGCACCAGATTATCCCGTCCAGTCACACACCAGTAACATTTTATTTTACTTTTACACACACACAAATCTCAATAAGACACAAAAACAAAGTAATGCAATAAATGGAACAAAGGTCAAAGATAAAAAAAAGAAGTGCTACTGAAGAAGTGTTCAAGAAATTCATAAATCACAAGAGTTCAGGCACCCAAATTGATCTAGGCTATGTTTTCAGTTTCTGTGCTCAGCACAGGGGAACTGCTTTACTCTGCTTTCATATGTCAACATTTGTATTGTATCTTGGAAAAGTAGCATGGTGAAACACAGTTGATGAGAGCAAAGTGAGACTAAAGCAAAAACAGTAGAGTTGCAGGCAGAAAAATGAAAACAATGAGCTGAAAGATGCTAAAATGGTGTACTGTACTGTTGAGTTGAGGGGAACTACAGAGTTGATAATAATTATTTGTGGGTTTGTCTTCTTATATTACACAAAATACTGATTAGTGCAGCTCTAGTGTCAAGACTAAACTGCAAGTCTAGCTGCTTTTGACTTACCACCATCCTCCTACCTGACTCTGTGTGCATACTATTTACATTTGAGTGTGTAATATCAAAAAAGAATAATTTACAGTACAAAACATCTAATATCCCTGTCAGTATAAGGACATTGTAAATATATCTCTTAATCTAATTTCAGTTGTACCCAGAAGCGGCACTAACCAAAGTGCTGAGTGTCTCAGGCGGTCACCAGCTGTGGAGTTCATGCTATTTAAGTCTGGGGTTGCAGCAGCTCTCCTGCCTTCCCCTCCAGTGCACAGTTTTCTGGTCAGTAGCTGTGTCCAAGGGAATTCTTTAGGGCTTTGGTTATGTGTTATTCTCTGAGGCTTCTGCCTACTATTATGCTTGCTAGGCTCAGGCATATCAAACTTCAGTCTGCATTCTTGAAATACTGTATATGAATCTCCAAGACCAGCAATATTGTGGGATGGATTTAGGGATGAGCAAGAAGTCACGGACAGGGTGACATTTAGCAGAATTTTTTTTTTTTTCTTTTTTTTTTGCTCTGTTGGCTTGTTTGTTTTTCTGTCAGTTTGAAGAACAGTCAAGGAAATATGAAACTGAGAAGCATTTGCTTTTCAATGATTTGTTTAGGAATGTTTTGTTTTTGCTCTGCAATCTAAATAAGCTCTGTTTCACTGCAGGCAGAAAATCATGTACTCTCTGCACGAGGCAACCTGAATGTAAAATATAAACCAGAGTAGGAGGAGAAAGCTTATTTAATATTTGGCAACATCCATGAAAATGCTCTTTACAGCAATAGTTTTTCATCTTTTTAAAGTGCAAAAAGATTTTTTTTTTCTTGCCAGTATTTAAATGTCACAGTAACACAGCATTCCATTCAGTGTTTCTGCTTTTGCACTTTACAGTGACTAACTTATATTATTAAAAGATTATCTTAGTTATATTTCCTGCTGTCAGTGACTATTATGTCATCACATAAATCTCTAGGCCTCCTGATAACAGCTTGATAAATACTCATCAAAGTGCTTCCAAAACTATAGATGGCATGTACAAGTGAGCCATTTGCCTGGAAAATCTGATGCATACCTTCTCCTTTTATAGCAACTCTCATGCTTGGCATTTTTAGCAAGTGGGAATTTTTAGGCCATCCGTTGCATAATAGACATCATGTCAAATGTTTTCAGTGATTGTAGCCCAGCAAATCTCTCTTGACTCATACTTTAGACCCTTGGAATTCATCTTGAGCCATCTGTTTAAATAACTGCTAAACATCTTTTTTTTCTCGAGTCATTATTTCTCCATTCTTAACTCCTCAGACATTTGTATACATTTTTTCTGAAAATATCTTTTGGAAAAGATGAATTTAGGCTCATGCAAAAGGCTGTAATTTGACGAGTGAGTGACCAACACACAGTTTGTCCTATAGCTTCTCATACACCTCTTACAGTACATGCTTGTCAAGTGACTCTCCCTCCCCACTCCTCCCCCATGTCCATTCCTTCCATCCGCACCATCTCTCCATCCCAGCTGCATGTGGTCAGGAGTTTGGACAGTGGGCAGGAACATGGCTGGGCGGTCCTGCTGGCCTGGCGGTGCTTGACGGTGGGGAGAGTGGGAGGATTAGGTCCTCCCTCCATGGGTCTAAAAGGCCTGGAGCTCTGAACACAGAGCTAACCACTCTAACTGCACAGTATAAATAGAACAAACTTGGGTTTTAGAGAGCCCACATCTTCACTTCTTAACTGTCAAGCAGATAGAAGAGCAAGAGCACAGAGGACAGAAAGAAACAGACAGAATGTGTGTGTAATAAAAACACAAGTAATGTTATTGTGAAGTGGAATTTCCTTGTGAACTTTTGTAGGTAGCAGGAAAAGAAGGAGAGGGAGTACGTGAATGGAGAGAAAATAAATGGATATGAAATGAGAGACAGGGTTGAAAGAACGCTGGAGGAATATCTTGCAGCTGGAATGACAAACTTAGTCACTAAAAGAATTGTAATGTATTGGAAATACTGGCAGAATCTCCACAGTAAATCCACTTTCTCCACCTTTTCCAAGCGATGACCGGCCAGAGCCAGTAACTTTCTGTCCAAATCCATTTTCCAACACGAGCCAAGTCCAGGTGATGGTTCAGCACACACATACAACGTTATGTAAGAATAGCGGGAATGCTCTCTGGCTAACTGTAACGAGCTGAGTGGGAATTTGACATGAGAGCCCCTGCAGATCTGCAGAATTCCTGCTGCCATGGAGGATTCCAGCATCCAAATTCCTGTCCTCTTCTGTGTGGCAGAGTTACAATGGGATATCGTGCGGTGCTGAACTCTACTACCTTTGAAGTCCTATTCAGGACTGTGCGTTGGGCTACCGTTGATGCATGCCATTCCTCACACAATAAGCTGTGTTATGTCACTGTTACCCCTGGCCAACCCCGTGATGTGTCACACCAGAGGAGGCCGATCCGTGCTCACATAAACTCAGCCAAACTCTCATTTTTTTTGCTTTTGAAAAATCGGATTGGACGCACAACAAAAACCACACCGTGGTCTCGAATGCTTTACGATGCAGATAATGTGTTTTTTAAAAAAATAAAAAATATGATTGCTATGCAGTATTGACCACTTGATTACATAATGCTATAAATGCAAACAGTGTGACTCCAGCAGACAGTACGTCTACAATGTGTTTGTTTGGAATCTGTAGCACAAACAGGAATGGGGACAGTTCAATGAGGATATTTCCATAGCAACAATGAGTTTGTGTATTGATTAGTAGCAATGTGTCACTTTCAATTAGGTCATACTTACAAGATTAGTGTGTGTGTGTGTGTGTGTGTGTGTGTGTGTGTGTGTGTGTGTGTGTACGGATGCTGCTTTATTTTGGTTTTTTTCTCTTGGCCAGAGGGCATTGCAAATTCCATTTCATCTCTAGTTGTTCTTGAAAAATCGATATTTTCTGCCAACATCAGTGTCTGTGTAATGACTATGCTGTGAAAAAGCTTTTGAAAATCTCACACGCGAACTCAATCTTACCAACCAGGGAGATAATAGCTCCACTGCTCAGCAGTCCAAGATGGATAGAAAGACAAATGTAGGGAGACTTTGATGACAGCCAGGAAATAAAAGGGAATGTATTACACAAGGCAGAAATAGAACAGAGAGGCGTCTTATTGATTCTTAGATTTTGTATTATAGTCATCACATATAGGGAAGGGAGGAAAAAGGAGAGTAATGGAGGCAGAATGGGAGTCAAAACACATACAGATGACTTTGCATCCTTCCAGGGTGAAAGCTAATGTAGAAGTTTTGTTGGACGTGTAACTGAGCTGCACTTTCGCCTTCTGTATTTCACCCTCCATCAGAGAGGTTACAGAGAGAAACTAGATACTATATGTACACACAGTATCTGTGTGTGTGTATGTGTGTTAAAGGAAAGTAGACTAAAACCAGCAGAGCACGCAGTTTGATGGACAATAGAAAGCCTCTGTGTTGTGTTAGACAGCCCAACCAGGTCAGCTGTTCACAGCATGTCAAAGTGAGGGGAAACAGGAAGCTCGCTGTAAATGAAAGTGATTCATTTTGTCAAATTGTAGCCATGTGTCTCTCCTGTAGGATCACAAAAACTTCCAAACGATATTACAGCTACAGCGTATTGGTGCATAGTTTATGTATCCCGACACAACTCGGAATACATTTGAATTACAGGGCCATCCTGTTTGTTATGCATGCTTGAGCCGTTTAAATACAAATTGGGTATACATGCTGCTCATTTCTCAAAACATGTCATTGCATTCATTTTGGAAGGGCTGATTTTAGGAAGCCATATACAGTAAAACCACTGTCTGTCATGCAACACAGCGGCCAAGCATTTAATCTTCCAACAGTTTTAAGTTTTGGCAGAGACAACACAATACACGTCAGTCAGCCGTGTGAGATATATGTGTTTACTTGTCTGTCTTGACTGTTTTGCCAATGCTGATGGCACACATGCTGTTTTTGTTTTACTCGTGCACAAGGCGGCCATACGGAGCATGTGTGGTGTTGTGTGCATAACTACATTTTATATGATGTTTTTAATAGTTTAAGATGTCACAGAGTGAAATAAATGCTTGTAAAACATTTTGTCTGGACAGACTTGGATTCCGCCTTTTGTTTTTCAAAACAAAACAAGTAGCCTCTGGTTTTAATTGTGTCAGAGTCTGATAAGCGTTCAGAAATGACACATACCAGAATACTTATGCTAGAGAAGAAAAAAAAAGAAAAAAAAGTTGCAACTGTATATTTTTTTTATAACATGTGGCATTTTACCACAGTTCATCCATCACCGTGGAGTGATCTACTCCACATGAATATTCTTTTAGTTAAATCCTGAGGTCAGACCTCTAAAGCAAACTGACATGAACACTACTGTGAATAAATATGGCCAGGAATATTCAGAAATGTGTCATTTGGAAGACATGAAGTCATTTCCCTCATAGCGATGTCCTTTGATTTTCCATCGTCACTCACATAGCTGAGTGGACACACTTACCAGAGTCATTTTCGCCAGTCGCATTGAAAGTTTCAGCCATTTATTCAGCTGGTTCCTACCCAGGCAATTTGAGGTAAGTGCCCCTGGTCAAGGACACCGAGTCATTTAGACCTCACAAGCAATCTCTGTTCTGAAGGCCAATCATATTATGCAGTTATGCAGCACCTTGTAGTGTGAAGAGAGTGTAGACACTCAATAAAGGTGCTATCAGGCATGTTTACCATGGCAACAACGTTTATTTTTACTTTGATCCAGATGAATATAAAGTAGAGACTTACTGACTGACCTGAATATTTCAACCTGGTTAAATTATTTTGTGATATGTACTTCTGAAAGAGATCTGAATGGGGTACTCCAGCCATTTAGCGCTGTCCGTATTATTGGTCAAACTCCAAAATCACTGGATCCTACACTGCCCATAATGCAAATCAACAGCATCTGTCATTAGGCCTTCTATGCCTGGTAATATGCTGCAATCCATTATACTCAATGTGCAATGGAATTCCAAGTCAGAAATGTGGGATCCATCTAGCCCAGGTTCGGCCACATAAACACTGACCTCTACTAGCCTACTCCTCTTTTAGATGCTTTTGCAGTTCAGAGACCTGCCATACAAGCATCAGTTTGCTGCTGGAGTCCATGTTTTCCCAGATACACTGGGAAAGTCGAGAATACCCGCCAGGTTCGACTTCTGAATTGGAAGGATCTTCATGACCACCTTCATGACATATCAACTGATCCTCATGTGTAAAGTTGGTGAGGTTGCCCTTTGGGTTTTCTTGAGTGTTCTGACTTTTCTTTATTCACCTTTGAGGCACATAGAGAAATATTTTGATATTTTACTTTGAGCATGTGTAATGTATACCCTATAAGCGGGATCATGTGTGCATTTCTGCAAGTTTCACTGTACACAAAAGCATGCGCGCATGTGTGTATGTGCATACTAAGTGGACATGTGTGAATTCAGTTAGCGCCATTTCTGTTCTGCCAGACACCCCTGAGACCCAGAGGTGTCGACTGGACCTTTTTACATCTGCAGCCCTGTCAAATCAAGACTGTCTACAAACGACCTGGCTCCTGTCTGATAGACGTTCAGAGAATCCTCATTGTAACTGCATCTGTTAGTCTTGGCTTTCTTATGTCTGACCTGAGCAGGGATATAAAAAGTATACAGTTACAAATTATTTGAATGGTTTGAGGTGTGCTTGATTTGTCTGCCTGGACACTCCAGCAAGCTCAGAAGTAAGCCTTTCCCTTGTGAGATTGTGAACTCCAGCAGTCCTCATGTCTTCCAGTCTTCTAAAGAATCCCACTACACTTGAGCAGTGACTTTTCCATGGCCCGTTCCTCACTAGTCTCGCTGAGGTCAGTAAAAAACCTGGAACAACTAACTCTGAGCCTTGGACAGATATTCCCACTCACTCACTGGGTTCACTGGAAAAATACTTTTTGTGGTGGCGTCACTAATGACACTGTTCATTGTGACATTAATTATATAATATCATATATGTCATATATTTGTGTTCCAAACAATAGAATGCTTAAGATAAGTCCGAAATGACTCCTGGCACCATAAAGTAAACATTGTGCCATAATGTGTGTGTATGTGTGTGTCCACATGTTGCCAAGTCTAATTCACTGACTAAGTTTTGGGGGTCAGGCTAAAAGGCTCAGGTTACAAGTTAAAGTTACTGACGGAGTGTCATTATCTGACATGAATCTAACTCCCCTATGATATACTATCCGCTCTGGATTATAGATTTGACCTCCCTTCGGTTTTGCCAAATTGAAGAGATTAATCGAGGCCTCTTGCCTGGTTTTCTCCCAGGGGCTGAATCACTGGATAATGTCATCCCGGCTTTGACAGGCTGGGCTGCGGAGCTTCTTGGACAACTCTTTCTACTCTTGAAACTTTAAGACACACACTCACTATCTGACACACTTGACACTTAGCTTGACACAGTAGCTGACATTTTTTTCTGACCAGAAAGCGAAACAACTTAATGACAAAATGCTGAACTCACACTATCTTACATACTTGAAGCAACATTATGTAGAAATGGGTATTTCCAGTTTCACAATGATAAATATGGACAGCTGTACACACATTTGTTAAGACTATATTACTTATGATCAAAAACTATATATAGGCAAACATCAACACAAGACATAGCAACGAGCTAATATTACTTACTAGTCCAACAACAAGAAGCCCAGCTCGGCGTCTGTCTTTCAGCCTTTTATTTCACCAAGCTCTCACCAATGACTAAAAGTCAGTCCCAGATTTACTCTTGTCCGGTGGCTTCTTGTTTGGTCACTTCTTCTTGGCTTCCTCAATCAATACAAACTGAGCTAACATTAGCTAACAGCAACTACAGTTGGCAGCAGTTTACTTCACTGTCCATCAGGAAACTCTGTAAATCACAGAGAGTTGAGGTGGAGCAGCCGGAGGACATCAGAGGGAAAACCAGAAAACATTTTCTCCATAAAATATGATCCAGTTTCACCAAAATCAGTCAAATAGTTGGTAGTGTGTGTCTTAGTGCTGTAAAGCGTTACGTACTTCTCATAGGTGATCGTATCCAGAGCACAGATTAAGAAACAGAAGACGTATGGGACACAGAGTAGGAAAGACAGAGACACCATTCACCTGATAAAAGTCAGTGTTATTTTATGGTAGACAAGTTATATAATGTTGCTTTAAAGTACATGAGAACTTAATATTCAAAATAGAAGTCCAATGACCACAAAACAGCGACCTTTAACCGCTACGCTATTCTGTGCACTTAGAGCTTTGGAAAATTGTTTGTGCTAATACCGTGAAGGTATTTGGGGAATCCCAAACAATGCTGGTAGCATCTGTGTTCTACTTTCATTTTGACACCATATGGCTATATCTTTGTAACACTGGTGCTGGCTGCAATCTTAACATCTAAACAGTTTACTGGAAACCTCCATACTTCTTTCAGCTGTATTTAGATAACATGAAAAGGATGGGAAATATTATTTCTATCAGCCCCTGAAGATGTTTGATGTCTGATCACTCTGCCAATTTACCATATCTAATGTTATATTCCTTGACTCTGTGTTGGTTTCTACAAGCAAATTGCCTTATTTAAAGAGGAAGTTAGACTGAAGAGAAATGAAGCATCAGGGGTTATGATATCCTAACTTTTTGTCCTCAGTTTCAAAAACAAAGGAACCTACGCTTCACCAGGGTTATTTTGCTCAAACCTTAAAAAGTTTCCTGTGGCGTCACAGAGGACGTTTTTCCAGGTTCAAGCATTCCCCATGACAAGTAAACTAATCTCCATGTGTAAAATTGGTGGAGTGCCCCTATTCTATGTTGCCAACTTAGGTTGTTGTTGCTTGCTATTAAAGTAAATTACAAAGTCATCATCTTCATGTGTTGACAGAAAGCATGGCTCTGGTTATGTCTTGGTGCCCAGCCAGGCTCTAAACATATTCTTTCATGACCATAACAAGTTTCCCTTGCAGCATTTATGAGCAGCACCAGGCTGGTCTCTGGTACATCCACCCAAACAGTCTCTACAGCGTGAATGATCTTACATTTCATGCTTACAAACTCCAGACTGTGAAGAGTTCAGTTCAGGCCACCAAAGTCACCCTTATCGGTCTTGTTTACTGACCTTCAGCAAATTTGTTGCTGCAGAAATCTTCTTGCACAATCGACCCAATAAATTACAGCGGGGACCTGTTGCATTCTCAAACACATGAAATTAGAAAGATGTCCATGTTTGAGCCCAGGTCAAAGTGGATGCCCAGAATTTGCAATTAATGAAGGATTACAGGCTGTGAGGAGATCAAAACACAGCCAGTTCATACTGTTTCTTCATATTTCAGAGGATTAAACGCTTAGCAGCTGGGGCAGCAAGACCTTTAGCAACTTTATTGGATCTTATTTTTTTGGCAAACATGAAAACTAACTTCAGTTTGTTTGTAGTTACTCTAATTACACTAAATGTCTTTATGGCTGCTGTAGGATTATTTCACATGCTGGTTATCTGCTATATTACTTTTCAAAGAAAAAAAATGTGGTGCTGTTGCTGCAGCTGTTTTCCTATAGGGAGCATTTAAAGGACTAGTGTGTTGAATTTAGTGGCACCTTCCAAACATGAGCGAGAAACTACGGTGGCTGTGAAATGAACTGAAAATGTGAAATGCCCTAACTGGAGCCAGTGTTTAGTTTGTATGTTCAAGGCTACTGTAGAAACACGGCGGTTCAACATGGTGGATTTCTTGGAAGTGGACCCAAAGTGTCTGTAGATATAAAAGGCTGATTCAAAGGTAACAAAAAACACAACAATACACTAATAAAAACATAATTCCGAATATGATTTTCCATTTCTGCCATATTCTGTAAATAGAGCCACCTAAATCTTACACACCTTTAACTGTTATTGGCTGTTATTTATTGGTAGCTATGAAGACAAGACAATTCATTATTAATGAAATGAAAAGTTATAATCATCACCTCCAGCGCGCACACACACAGAAGGAGAGACAGACGACAGACAGACGGACAGAGTGCGGTAGCTTTAAGAGGGGAGGCGTGGTGCTGCTGTTTTGACCGATTTGTCATCAATCCCTTCACTCTCCACTATCAGTCAGCTGAATGAACTGCCTCGTACAGCCAGCAGAGCAGGGCATCGGCTCTCTATTTATTCAAGCACCACCGCGAGACTGATTTTGGTCATATTTGCCTGCTGACAGCGACAAGGGATTATTATTATCGAGCTGTTAATTGTTTCCCCGCAACCAAGCTGGAAGGTAAGTTTATAATTTGACTGACAATTCAAGCTGAATTGAGAGGTACCCTCTGTGATGGCTTCTCGCTTCCCCGGGCTCTCCCTTCAGGAACCGTGGAGATGAGATTGAGCCACTGGAGACGTTTTTAATGGACATGGTGAATTAAATGGCAGTTATACATTTAGTAATTTCGCATTTTGAAATAAGATTGAAGCAGCACTCCTGCGGTTTAAAATGCGCTTATGTTTTTCTCCTCATCATGCCAATTAAGATCCAACACCTGATTTGAAATCCTTCCATCTACAGGATGACTTCATATTAAAGGATAATGTGATTAATGGTTTAATATCACACGTTATTGACCGCCATTAGATGCATATTGCCTAATTTATATGCACTTCTGCGCATGACATCTGCTCCCACCGGTGGATCTGACGTTTCATGACAACATGATCATTTTCAGTTATTGATACCGACATGTGATAAAATGATGGACTGCATTCAGGCTTCACATGATGCGCAATGCATTTGACCTCGATATTAGGCGGCTGTGCGTGTTCGCTGGGCTTAAACCATAGGAAGATATTTGATTCCTGTGACCATCCAAAGAGGGCGCTGCGTCTCCTCCACTGCTCTGTCACCAAACTGCAAGAAATGTCTATTCATAACAAGGCATCATGTGTCGTGTTGAATCTTACTGTTGCATTTTGTTGAAACAAGTGAGAAATTCTTCTACCCGAGTTCAAATTTTTCCGTATCTGGTGTCTGTTTTTGCTTTTTTTTCTCTCCAAAATAAAATAAAATGTCATTATTTTGTCAGTGAGAATCTTAAGAAATGACATTGTATTTATAAAAATCCTTAAATCAGAATTAAGCAGGATGAGATGAATTATATAACCCTTTTGGAAGATGTTTCTTATTCACATTTTTAGCCTCAATATCGCATAGTCATGATTGATTCTTCTTGCAGTGGGGAGCAACTCTTATCCTCTTGAGCTATATTTGGCTAGAGCAATTTTTCAGGTTGTGTTCTCGATCCAGACATCTGCATGTCAAAATATTTGTTCCTGTAATGGAAAACAGGTGTCTCCTCATAGCTTGGCTGTCTAAATTTGAGAAATGAATTTGGACAGTGCTGATTGGTAAAGACTGAGGTTTTTAGTCTCTCTTGATTTGCTCCAAATAATAATAATTAAAAAAACAACACTGCATTTGTAATCGGGAAAATGATGGCAAATAATTTCACACTTTGGGGAGGCATCCATACCTCGTAAAACCCACACTGGACGTCCGTTTGTAGGATGGAAAGGCATTAAGAGCTGTTTAATCTAACTGAACATCTGGCAGAGATGCAGCATTGGGTCCTCTTGGTCAGTTGTTGAGGGTTTACAAGCATAGCACCATGCTAAGCACAAAATTATCCCCTCCTCCTCACCCACACAGCTTTGCCAAAGGAGTACTTAGTATCTGCTACATTCCTCCTCCTGGATCAAGATTGTGCTGCTTGGGAGTGTCAAGTAAGCCAGTGTTATCCCAAACTGGTTTTGGCCACGGTTTAGAGAAATAAGAAAAAGACAGAAAATAAAAACATTTACATTTATGGGTAAAAGGATTGGAATGGATTATGACATTGAAATTACATTTTAATCATGCTAACCCATTGGGAGTAAGTGGCTTGCGGGATTTGTCCATGTAAGGCTGTTGAAGGAATTTTCAACAATGTGTAATGCACAAACTTCACAGGCATCAATAGGCTGCCCAATGAACCCCACAGACTCGCGTTAATGGACGTCAGCACTGGATGGATTTATTGAAAAAGCCCTGCACTATAGCCGGCTGTATAAGCAGAGCTGCAATCCATTGAGCTTTTAATTCGCTTTAAGCTTTTTCACAGGTTCAACTTCAAGCATGTAAAATCATACATATTAAATGGAAATATTTGTCTGTTTACGCTCAAGTCAAACTAGCGCAGCTGTTCCTGCAATTTGGCTGGAGTATTTTTAGGTGCACTGTTTTCATTATCGTGCATATCCTTGTCCAGCTACCTGCGTGTTTTCAGAGGGGAGGGAGGGAAGAAAAATAGGTCTGACATCCAAGAGTAACAAGGCCACTGGGCTGAAGTGTTCTGCTTCTGGCTGTGCCCCTGCTGACGGAGCGGACGGTATAGAGCTTTTGGTTGTGCATGTGTGTTTGTGTGGCAGAAGGATGACTGGAAGCCTTGCTCAGCTCAGGGTGGCTGTGGGTGTGTTACTGGCCACACATGGCTGTGGTGTGCGTGCCCAGTCTAGGCTCCTCTTCCACGGGAAGGGGTGGCCAGCAGGGGAAAGACAGAGCCATTGTTCCCAACCAGCCGCTGAGGCAGAGGTTTACTCACTTGAACCAGGGCCAGATGTTTTGGTTGGCAATTGCCTCTGCCAGTCATGGCCGTAAGGTGAGAATCTGGTGCGGCAGGGAGGATAGGGCAGAAGCTGAAGCATGGTGGGCTTTTTCTTCTTGACCTTGAACTCATCACTAACACGGCCACAGTGCACCTATAAGGCCTTGTGCCAGTCTTTGCTCCAGCCCACTCTTCTTTTTGTGTTGTGGATAGCAGGCAGCATGCCGGCTTACTGTATCTGTGCAGAGTTTCTGGCACAGAGCGAAAGAGTCTGGGAGTAATTAGCTGTGAGGGTATAATCCTATACCAGACACAGCGTCTGTTAAAAGTGCACACTCCCCCCTTTTTCTCCTCCCAGTCCTCAGTCACAAGTGGTTATGACCCCCAGAAACCCCACCTCCTCTACTTTACTAGCACCTTCATTTTATGAGTACATGAGGAAAAAGTGAAATTGGTTTGGTTCACAGATTTGTTTTTGCAGCAGGGGGCAAAAGTTTTTACACCATGAATTATTAGGGTTCAAAATGGGCTTCTTTCTGAACAGTTTTCTTCTTGCTAGTTGATAGACTAATCCAAAATAAGGGACAAATTTTACCTACAAGAAACTGTGCAAGGATGGTTAGAGATGCAGCTAAGGCCTGCACACTAATGCTCAGTCTTAAAAAAAAAAAAAGAGTAGATGACGACAGATCCTATAGCTTTTTTTTTAACTCGGGGAATGGTATTATCGTAGCTTTTGTAGTTCAGGTCCTGGAAACGGGTTTAGTGTGCAGGGCTTGCTGATGGGTGGTTCCAACAGGCTCTAGTCTGTTACTCCCATACAGTAGTGAGCCTGTTTTCCGCTGTGAGGAACCTGAGGTGGAAAGGAACTTCAGCATGGCAGGACTGAACCGGCATGCTAGAGAGCCATGGCATCAGATTAGCATGGGGAGTGCTATGATATGATCTTATTGGTTGGCACCTCACCTCAATAATCTGTATATCTCCAAAATGTACTTTCTCTTTCGGTTCTTTGTGTCACTCTTAAGTCTCAGTTTTTGTAGTGTTTATAAGAAGTTATGAAACTATATTTACTGTAATTTCTTGGAAAAACCAACATTCGTAGGTGATGTGACGTACCCCTTTGTCAAAGGAGGAAACCTCTTGTCCAATGGGACCTGTTAAACAAAATAGTGCCGGACACTTTGCATTTTTTCGCCACCCCTCCCTCTCCCTTTTCCTCCTCCTCAATCTGTCCCTGTAGTCTAATTTCCTGTCAGTCTCATCACACACCCACTCTCTCTAAATGTAAAATAAATGAGGTATGCAATCATGTGGTTAATTAAAATATCATAAAGCCCAGATATTTTATTATAGATAGGCTAGACACCTCAAGTTCTGTTTTCACAGGTCTGCACAATGCGTCATTGTTAGCTAGGCTTTTATGCACTCGCACCGCTGTAGTGTTTTTGGAAACAGTAGCTTGCTGCCTTGACTACCTGATTAGACTTGCATGTTTCCACCACTGGTATAAATTAGAGGCAATTTAAGTCTCGGTTTCACCATGCATTGCTCAGATTCTACGGAGGGGAGCTTGTGGCTACAGTAAAGGTAGTATTTTGCATTAAGTGTGCATGATGGCCAGATGATTGGTTCTTCAATCATATCAGGGCTAAACACACAGGGAGCAGGTGCTCATGTAAGATTGCCTCTTTAATGTCTTGAGGAATTATTTCCCCATCACTGGGAATGATTTAGCACTGGGGGTAATGGAGGTTGAGAATATCCTAATATGTCTTCACTTCCTGACAGCTCCCTGCCCCCTACCTCTCCCTCCTTTTTCTCACCCTTGGTCCCCTTTACCCTCTACCCTCCTTCACCCCCCACACAACTAAGTCAATGCAATGGTTGTTTTGGTCCCCTGTCTCCATGTAGTCACAGGCCATTAGCTCCCGTCAAAATACGCTGCTGGATGGAGAGCTGAGGCATCCAAACCCCTTCCTCCTGCCCCTACCTTTGGCTAATATTACCCTGAGCTACCGAAAAAGGGCCAGATAGGTTTTGTCAGTAGATGGAAGGGAAAGAAAGGAGGGCGGGGGGCGGGAGGGGGGTTCCACTTGTGTCCACGCGTGCTACCTCACTGAGCACAAAGCAGCTCTTTCACTTGGGATCTGGAGCACATATGGAATCGTTTATCGAACCTCCACTGCGTCAGTCCCCCGTATTCTCTCGACTGCAGGTTTCTCCTCACCTCCACATCTCAGATTCACTTCTGCCTCTGGAATTAGCTTGAAATGCTGCACCTGGAGATGTTCCTCCATCTACCCTTTCTCCTTGGTACTCCTTAAAACCAGAACCCAACATTACCCCACTACCTTGTGGTCTACTTTAAGTACCCTTAAAATTTGTTTTCTTTTCTGTCAGTTTCTTAGATGTTCTGTTTTGACCTTGTGGTCTGTATACACCATCCAGTGAACATAACTGACCACTGTGACTTTGGTTTTTGAACCACTAATGACCACCTACACTCAACCACGTAAGGTAGACTATTTCATAGTGATGCCTATATTCACATAGTTGATATTATATTTCATTCCCCGATGCTTTCATGATGGGCATTCATTGCAGTTGCAGCTTTGTTGAACTATTTCAGTTAAGGTTATGTGACCTTAGTTTGCTTGCTTTTCCTTGAATGAATTAGTATCCACACAAAATTGTAGGAACGCTATTTTAACAGTAACACAGTGCCAGCGTGACATCATCTCCAAGGATCGGCCTCTAAACTGCACAGCTGGGTGTAGATAACGGAGCAGCTTGGATGTTTATTTTTTTCCCCTTCTGCATTCCAGCTTCTTATTTATAATGGCTATGATATCCAGCTCAGGGGGTTACTTCTATAAAAGGAAGTTTGAAGACTTTTGCCGACCCGCTTGAAAGGAGGCTTGCATGCCACATTTTCTCAAGATGTAACCTTTAGATTTCCAAGAGAAGGACATCAATCACACGGCAAAAGAATGGTGAGTTTGGCTTGGGTCAAAGATAGTGGGATACATGACTGAAGACTTGACTCCAAACACTGCAGAGTCAAAAGACAAAGCTATCAACTTCCTCAGTTGGGTTCTGCTTTTGTATCATCCAGGTGTATCCTCAAAGCAGTTTTAGGTTTTTCTCCTCCCTAAATAATCAAACTTGCAATAGGAATTCTGAAAAGAAGCTACGTAATCTGATCATAATAGATGTAGCTCTTTGCATCAGAGGTCAAACCTATGTTTTTGTTTTCCACACATAGTTAACTGTGGTGAAAGGTGACCTTTTGACATCTGACCTCGTCCGACTGCCTGTCTGGCTCTCAAGGATATTGTGTTTGCAAAGAACTTGTCATTATGTGCTTTAGATTTAATTATCTTGACATGTCGGGTTGGGTAACTACTAGCATACAAAATCTATCTAGTGTCATGTGGCTTTGTTTTGCCTAAGAGCTAACAACAAAGTTCAGCCGGTTCCTCTTTAACCTGAGAATTCCCTCTGCTTGAAAACTGAGTAGATTTGGTCCCCATTGCCAAACTGATGACAAATCATTTGGCCTGTATTGTCTTCCCTTAGATTTTTATCAAGCATTGTTTGTTTCCCAGGATCAAATCCTCCTGAAATTAGCCTAAACTCCTCAAGACTAACAATCCACATGTCTTCAGTGGCCTGACACCCCATTTAATGCCTAGCAGATGGTATTTTTAGCAATAGATTGTGCTTAAAACAGATTACCTTAATGAGGCCATTTACCAATGAACTGTGTGGGTTTAGCCAAATGATCTAGGCCCATACCAGCCCTCTGAGGTACAATTTACTTAAGGTTACCTACAGGTTAAAGATGCCTGGAAAAATCTTGAATTCCACTGCATATCGTTCACAGAACAGTGTTTGTCTATAGAGTGCATTCACCATTAGGGGCCTCTTCGGAAGAGATATGGCATAGGATGTACTTCTTTGGGCTGTGTTATTGTAACTGTTAGATCTTCCTCCTCTTTCCCTCCCTCCCTCAGTCTCTTTGGTGGACAAGGGTCCTTTTTGCTGCCCTGTGCAGCTCTGTTTGTATGTTTGATTGTGGGAAAATTTCTTGAATGTCCGTGAGAGTCCCCGGCTCTCTGGACAAGCTTTTCCCCTGGGGTCCTCCGGGCTTGGAGAGGCTGAGCCCCACCATTGCTGAGAGGCCCCTCTACTCCCAGCAAACCCTAGTGGTAGCAGAAGTTTTGAGTCCCAAACCACTTGTCTAAGCCATTTGTGTGACCAGTCCCCTTCCCTAATAGTCTGGCTCGACTACACAGTTTATCTTTTCAGAAGGGGGAGATCTTTCAGGCTTTTCAGTAGAGTGATAAAGAAGCCTGGCAAAAAGCACTCCCTACAAGTGAATAATTTCAGATGGGGGGCTGAGATCGAGACATGGATATATGACACAGAGTTTTGAGAATGGGCCAGACTTTGGTGGGTTTACTTTGGCTACTCTTGCAGAATATGTCCTGGCTCCAGAGCTGGATATTGAACCTGAGATAGGTCAAGTTTATAGCTTTGAGTTAATGAGACTTGTTCTGGTTCATGTACATTATGTGCCATTTGACTGAGAGAATTACCTAATTAAACTTTAACTTTAAAAGTTTGTGGCATTGTATATTTAGATTGTGAATTCCAGTTTTCCTTTTAATGCACTGGCATTGATTTGCTTCCATTTTCACATTTGGATACTGGTACTGTTTCTTTTTTTACTTTTGTTTCATGGGATTCCCCTGAAATACAGGGTTTGTGTCATCCTCACAAGGTGCTGTAGTGTCACTGCAAATATTCCCAGAATTTAAATCCACAATTACTTCCTTGTGTTTGACTCTATGCTGACTAACAAATAAATAGCCTGTTATTCTTTACTGAAGATAAGACAGGCTGGCAGATAAACAAGCCTCCCACCTCCATCCTCAGTTCAGTTTGTGCAACTGTAATTCACTTTACTGGTATGACATATGTGTTTTATTGAAGTGTTCTAAGGCTGAAGCACCTTAACAAGATTTAAGATGTAAATGCATCCCAGTCACTCATCTTGTTTTCCCTTCTAATCTATCATAATATTCATATCCTGTCCTCACCTGCAGGGTTTGGGAGCCATATAATCAATAAAAAATTGTTTGACCTGAGGATAAAAAATTGTTTAAACATACACTATCAGACTTAACCTCCCCAGTGATTTCACTTTGTTTAAAACCAATGGCCATTACTAAACAGTAAAACATTTTATAAGCTCAACGCCATCATAATTCTTGCTAAGACTTTTGGATTACTAAATTTGGCTTCTATATCTTCCCATGCATTTTTTTCCAATCATGTAATGACTTTATGCTGCTGTTCAGAGCTCTTAAGTAGAACAGAAAGCTGTGACAGGCACTTTTACTGTGTTTTACAGGCTTGCTCCCAGCATGCAATGCATCATCAGAGCCTATTGCCGTCTCATTGTGTTTGAGCTCTGAGATGGATGGGCAAATGTTAGTTAAGGATCCAGGAATGATAACAGATGGTTCTGCCTTTTTGCTATCTAGTAACTAAACAGGCAAACACCATCTGAACAGTGGACATGAGCCATAGATCCTTCATCCCCGGCAAGTTCTTTTCAAAAACTTATTTTCGCCAAGTGACAAACCGCGTGGTTGGCAAGGACTAAAGCATTCAGAGGCTGTATGAATAGGGGTCTGTCTCAGGAGAGGCTTGCTGAAATGGGGCCTTTTGGCTTTTATCCCTCTGGAGAGGCAGGCTGATCTCGCACAGGTTTTGCGCTGGCAGTGCACTTCAAATGGACCGTTGAAAGGCCAGGCGTTTATTTGTGCTGTGTTATAAACTGTGTCCTTTTCCCAGATTTAGCATCCGTGGGTGTTCTCCATCATCCGTAAGCACTACCAGGCCATCCCTTCTACCCTTCTGTTTTTCTTCCATTCACCTGTAACGCTACCCCTCACTCTACCTCTTGACCTACTGTTCATTCTCAAAAAGTTCCTCTTCTCGTCTTCTCATCTGCTTCCATGTAGATTATGGGTTTTAAAGTTTTGCAGATGGAGAGGAGATGGGGAGGAAGCCTGGTAAAACTGTTGTCATCCTCCTCTGATTTAAACTCCATCACCCCCTCGTGGTAAATATCACATGAAGCCATCAGGTGACCTCCTCTGTGCTGTTCCCTTGGTTACTGGGATACTGCCACCCCCCCCTCCCTTATCCTACTCCTCTTCCTCCTTTCCATCATGTAGCAGCCTCTCAGAGCAGTGTGCTGTTTTTCTTCTCCTTCCACTTGTATAAACCAGCAGACTATCTGCCATCAGCATTCAGGAAGTGTGGGGGTAAACAAACGACAGGAGCCAACAGGCAAAACTCGAATGACCCAGCCATGTCCTAGCAACCGTGGAGAGCAGGTTATTTTTGGTGCTTTCTGTATCCATGTGCATTGAGTTTATCAGGGGATGTTTATATTTATTTATGTCAGGGCAAACTCGTCTGTGCGTTTGTGAGATTACATGAGTTGGAAAAATGAATCCAGGTTCAGCTTCCTTTCATTTAAAGCATCATCACTGACTGTGCCAGATGGCTTATGATGTTCTTTCCAGTCCTGCCATTGACTAATTAGTCATTTCGAGTGTATTCCCTCCCATGCATCCAGTTCTTTGCTACTGTGGTTATGTAGCTCTCTTCTAACTCCTCTCCACTAATGTGCTGTTGGCAGCAGTTGCTGTGACAAGTTTTGCCATTACTGGTGTGTAGTTAAAGTGTTTGCTTTTTCAAACAGAAGTGCCAGTATGAGACAAATACACATCTAGAGAGAGCTAAAAGCGCTGCATGTGTGCCTGTCTGCACATGTGTGTTGAAAAGTCCTTCCTGTCAGCGATGGAGTGATGGAGAGATAACCCATAAGCCATTGCTGTGTGTGCCAAACCCTCTGACTGTTTCAGCCAAGCAGGAATTGGCCTGCATTAAAGCTACTGGAGGATGATATATTTTCTCTCTCTCTCTTTGTCTCTCTGCCTCTCTCCCAATCGCAGTAGCTACGCCGAACTGCCCATTTTCATGAAGCATCAGAATCTGCAATATCTCTTCAGGCAGTTATCCATCTAGAAAATGGTTTGTTCAAGTCCAGCCTCCGTTCATCATCACAAATCCACGCGCCCAAACTCCCCACCCCCCACCCTCACCTCTCTATACCCCCTACCTTCACATTGTAGTCGCCGGGATTAGCTGTGCCATGTAGCGTAGGACACTGAAAGATATTGTGATCATCAGAGAAGGAGCAAGAGGTGGAGTGGGGTGGGGGGATGGAGTCAGTGTAGTGGCAGTGATGCTACTGGACTGTAACCGTGCCCTTGACCACATCTACTGCAATTTACGCTCGCAGTGGGGGTTGGATTAGAGGTATTAGGTAGACAGACTAGACCCTTGGTGCAGACTTTAATGCTGCTATATCAACCCATGCACACATCCCTGTCAACCCACTCCATCCTGCTGCGCTGACAAACAAAATCCCTTAAATGCACAATTAACTGGGGCTATGACAACGGTACAGAGATCAGCTTTAATATGGCAGGAACGTGGATGGATTTTTTTTTTAATACTACTGAAAGCTAAGTGGTTGTGAAATACCAGAAGCCAGCGGGGAGTGACATTTTGGCCAGAAGTGAGCTGTGTTTAAAAACTGAAGGCATCATTGCAAAGAAACTGGTATTTTTTGATTTAGTGGCCCCAGTTTTCAGACTTTAATACCACTGTGGTAAATATGGACAGCTGTACATGTGTATTTGTTCTGATTACATTACTTATGATCAAAAACTAGCGAGTTAACAACTTTGCTAACAGCCAAACATCAAGCAAGGTCAACAACACAAGACATAGCAGCCAGCTAATATTACTTACTAGTCCAACAGCAGTCAGCCCAGCTCGGCGTCTGTCTTTCAGCCTTTTATTTCACCAAGCTCTCACCAACGACTAAAAGTCAGTCCCAGATTTACTCTTGTCCGGCGGCTTCTTGCTCGCCGCTCACTCTCTGCTTTTCTCTTCTTAGCTTCCTCTGTCAATGTCTTCTTCGGTTTCCTCTTCTTCACGGTGGTCCCAAATGCCTATGGTGCAAATACTAACACTCCCCCGGTGCTCTGAGCTCACAGTCTGGGCAACCTGGCTAACAAACTAAGCTAACATTAACTAACAGCAGCTATAGCAACCATGTCTGGCTATAGTTCGTCACTTTACTTTACATCAGGAAAATCACAGAGAGCTGATTTGCAGCCGGAGGATCCAGTTGATCCAGTTTCATTAAAACCAGTGAAATAGTTGGTGGTTTGTGACTTAGTGCTTGCCTAACCACCAATGAGGTATTGCCATGATTGCACACAGTGACAACATGATGTGTTCTTATAGCTATAGGGAGATTAATAATACTATTTTAAAGAAACTCATCTTGATCAGTTTTCTTTAAAAAAACTAATTTTCGAGAACTGCTCTAAGCCTTTTATCACCTTGCCTCCTTCCCTCTCTCATTCTTTCCTTTCCTTGGATCACCACTACTCTTGTGCTGGGCCCTGATTCACAGCCAGGTTGCCTTGACGACGGGCTGCAGCACATAAACGAGGCGATGTTTGGGGAACGCAGCGCCGCAAGGCAGGAAATCTTGTGCATTCTTATCTCTCACCCCTTGGATGTTGCTCCTGCGGTCCTCAGTCGGGAGCTTGAGCCACATAAACAAATGGAAGCCTTATTTTTATATCCGGCCCATTTTTCACCTTCGTGAACCAGAGATAAACAACATCTTTGAGGTGCAGACAACCCACGCTTCTTTTGCAAGTGTTGGGAAGAAAATGAAAGGAAGCGAGGGAATAATGGTTTGTTAAATGCATGAACAAAGGAGCATCAATGCGATGGATACATTGAGATTTGATACATTCCACCGATGGCTGAATTTTCCATTCATCACCTGCAGAAATCAGAAAGTCTCGTCGTGTCATGCAACACAAGACACACTGCTGAGTGAGCACACATCTTCCACTTCCACTATACACTCATACATACAGTCACATACAGCACACACATGAATGAACACACTCTCACACACCCTACCCGTCATTACCTTGCCTTCCTGACATTCCATCCAGGAGCTTGAGGAAGAGGAAAAGGATCTGCTGATCAGAGGCCTGCTGGTCTGGCTCATGAAACAGAATGAAGGGAAGAAACCCTGCTGTGATTCATTTATGTGTCGCATGCATTTGAGCTCACACACGTACACACAACCTCACTAAGAACACAGTTGACAAAGTATTAAAACAGACGCTGGTCATAAATCTGTCTCATGCTCTTGGCTACTGGTCACTGGTGCGCAGTACATTTCCCAGACTTATCTTCTCTTCCTTTTTTTCCCGTTAGAATCCATTCCTACTTAAAAACTGTAAATGTAATGGTATATCAATTGTCAGTACTTTTACTGTAGTGTATTTTTAGCTGTGGTATTGAGATTTGGACCGACAGTTGTAGACACCTTTCCAGCTTGGCTTGGCTTTCCTTTTTTTTCACTGTTGTCTCCGGTAAAACTAGAACACTAGGCCAAAGCTGAGTAAGCCATTTTGGCTCCCCTAAGGAACAGTGCCACTCAAATAGGAGGCTGTTGACAGTCGAAGAGCATGAAGGTTGCTGTTGAGCCCTTTTTCCTCTTTATTGATCAGCTCCCTACTTCCATTCATCCCAGCCTAAAAGAATCAATGATCGTGATTATTGAAAATGTCTGATTTGGGCTGTGTTTTTAAAAGCAAGTGTAAAATCGTGAAGCAAGGTCACTGGGTTCTATTTCATATCACAACCTGCATCTCAGAGGGCAGGCATGTTAACAGTCTTTGTGCACCACAGTGACCGTTGTGGTCATAATAATGCCAGTTCCCACTACAGTCCTACTGTCTAGGGAGGAAGAAAAAAAAGGCAGACTCATTGTTCTACGAAGGAAACTAAGATGCAGGGAGAGGAAAAGCTGTGGGGGAAAAATGCTGACCCACATTTTTGTTGCAGCGTGCAATGGGACAACAAGACCCAACCTGGCCATTTAACTTAAATAGCATGTAATCGGAACAATATGTGTTGATTGCACGCCGCCGGAGCAGATGTGATTAACCTAGATTTGTACTACAGGGGTTAAGGTTTTTTTTTTTTTCTTTTTTCCGAGCAGGTTTTCATCCTCTGGAGGCTAGCGAACTGCACAAATGCACATTGTGTGACAACTTTTCTTCTCTTATAACCTGCAGATATATTTCTGCAATGTCATGCATTTTTGAAGCATGGGTAAGGCAACATCTGCACTACATTTAAATAAATACAGTCTACAATGACTAAATGATGCCTATAGTTATGGCTACAGTCTCGTTTCTTGGATGCTACACATGGCCGCAGTTATAATGTCCCTGAGGATGCACCTCTTGTTGAGTTCAGCAATGGTCATATTTTTGAGCACACCGGACAAGAAACCATGTAATTGTGTCTCTGTGTGTGTGAATGTTTCCTTGTATTATAGTTATGAGGAACAAAAAGAATAGAATGATTCAGCAGAGCTTAAACTGAGGACATTTGAACTCCTTAAACCTGCAGTTTGGCCACTTGGATGGACAACATTGGTAACTTGTTAGCAAACTGTTGCCTATTTACACATCCAGCAGATAAAGAGGAACACTAGCATTAAGTTAGAGTGATGTTTCTGGCCACCTGGTGAATGTAGTCACTTTCCTTCTGGCTCTGTGATTGGTCTCCACCAACTTTAACTGCTAGGTGCACTCCAGTGGGTTTATTAGCTTTCTCACTAAAAACAGCTGCCTAATTCTCTTGGTTTGTCACTACAAGGGACCCCTTTCACATACAAGTAGTTGTGTGATTTATTTTTAATATACAAATATTATTTATAGTAGCCACTTTGACCAGGGTGTGCTTCTAATTCACTAGTTTGTACTACATATTCTGACCACATCTGAAGGGAATAGTCCATCCATACCATCCATTTTCCATTTCCATTCTTATCAGGGGTGCTGGAGTCGATCCCAGCTGACATTGGGCAATAGGCGGGGGACAAGTTTTTCAGTTCATCACAGGGCTGACACATAGACACACAACCCTTTCACACCTGTGGGCAATATAGAGTTATCAGGAGAGAACTGGGGAAACTCCACACAGAAAGACCCAAGCCAGCCTGGAGGGTTTGCGCAAGGAACCTTCTAGCCGTGAGGCAACACTTGCCCTGAAGGGAAAACTATTCTGAATGGCCACACTCAAAATAGGGCGAAAAGCCTGCTATCACACAGCGGTGCACAGAGGCATTCAAATTATTGTGCTTGGTTGTTTATACATGAAAAGTGAAGGGAGTAGCTGCTTGTGCTTGTGTGTTTTGTGTGATTGTTCTAAATTCCAACACTGAAGAGGTATTGAATGAGGGGCTTTCTAGACACTGTTCAGCAATCTGACAAGCACTTAGTTTAAAGCATAATGAACCCATTATTTTTTCAAAGGGCGAGTAGATTCAGCTTCAGGCATGACTGCAATCAACTGAATGTCCTCATCAGTGTAGCAACACAAACCTGCGTATGTGTTTGTCAGAGCAAAGTGGTCAGGTTCCAACTGCACTGCATTCACAAGCATTGCGGGTGTGTGTGGGTGTGTATTTGTGTACACTTGAAGCAGCAGAAAATGAACAAGCGTGCAGGACTGACTTGTCAGTGTGTGTGTCATTGAGAGGCCAGATGGATTTCAGTGGCACGTGGTGTTGGGCGTGTGTCTGCCACTCCAGGAGCCTGCCCTGGGCTCAGCTGGCTTTAATCAGCAGCATCATTTAGCCCTCTTGCGGGTAATCGGTGCACAATGGGCCCCCTCAGAAACGCTTCCCTCCACCTCCAGCCCCCGACCCCCTCAACACCCCTCCACACAGCATGGTGCTATATGTATTTACTTTGTCTGTCGTGCGCACAGCAGTGAGAAGATACATATGTGTTCTCCAACAGTCACACCAGCTCATTCAGTCACTCTCTTGCACATGCAGTAGACACATCATTAAACCTCACAGCATGTTGAAATTTTAGGTCATATTAGCTCTATTTTTATACTGTAGTTTTGGCCATAGTTTCTACCAGTTATTATAACATTGTACTAATGTTATCTCCTCCAAATAAGTTTGGCTAACAAAGTTGTATTAAACCAGAACTATCCTGTAAGTATTCTTTGAATGTTCTCTCTGCATGCAGTTTGCACAGTTAAGAGGTGTAGCACAGTGGCAGATGTGGAGAGTGGGTAGATTATTCTGCAGCCGCGATATCTCTTTGTGCACTGTGACATAGATGCGAAGGAATGGAGTGACAAATTAAGATTGGGTTCTTATCAGCTGAACTTGGGTGTAATCTCCACTCCACTTGGTTTGCGTGTGTGTAGGCTGATAGCTTCCTGCAGACAGAGCTGAGAGCTGCTTATCGGCCAAAGCAGAGGGGTAGTCCCTGAAACTCAAGGGCCCTTTGCCAAAGTATGTTCCTCTCAAACACTAGAAGGAACGCGTTGACCCAGCGAACCACAGTGTAATCCATGTGACGATCCTAAAATAATGCCACTGAAGACGCCGCTTAGTAACTTTTAGGGAGCCCCTTCTCAGCTGGGGAACAGGATGTGGCAAAGGGCTCTTTAACTTAGGGGGATAGTAAATCAGTGTAACAACATGTCTGACCCTTCCCACCATATAAGAGGCAGCTGGGCAGACAAACTCTCTGTGTGGTTGGATGGAACACGAGGCACGTGTGCTTGAGTGATGCTGATGGGTCAAATGTCGACTGCTATTCAGCCTGGCAGGTTTGCTACACAGATATGTTGTATGGTTGTAGGGAAAGAACTTGAAATTTGATACATTTCTGGGGCGGATGGTGTTTTCAGAACCTCATGGAACCTTGAATGTGGTGTTCTGTTTTTAATGTGATTTTTGTCGTATTTATTCTTGAAGTTCTTAAAGTACCACAACATGAAACAGTAGTGTTTCCTTCAACATTAAGAAGTGATAACCACAAGATTTGTGTTGGAATGGACAGCAGCACAGGGCAGACTGCCATGACCTACTGTACAGAGATAAACAGGAAGTGTTTGTTATTATTCTGTCATCTCTGGACACATAAGACAGTTTCAGTGCCGTACAGTGCAGTGCAACACTATAAGCTAAGTCACCATTCTAAACTTTACCTCTACCAGGAAAGAGGAATAAGGGGGTAAAAAAAAAAGGCAGGCTGTCGTTTATTTTCAGCCGTGTTGCTTAGAGTAAACTGTGGGTTTAGCCTGGTCGCTTGGACCCATTATGGCTGAGCCAGACCAAAAGGTTTGAAAATAAAATTAGTGGGCTATTTTTAGAAAATGCACTTCCCCTGGTTTGTGATAAAATCTTTTGAGAGAGCATAGAAGTTGTTTTTTTTGTCACAGTGGCTTCAAAAGCTTGGTTTGCTTCTTGCAATCATTTGCAATCTTTGCAATCACAGCATTATGCAAATTTATAATTATAACTGTTTTTTTTCTTTAGTTTGCTTATTTCTGTGCGTTATGACACTAGATAATCATCATAGCTCCTTGTGCAGAGTCGTTCATAACCTAATTCAAATTTGCAGTGTGTGATTTGTTTGTTTGGAGCTGTAATCTGCAATACTATGTGGAGCAAATATGCCACAATCACCAGTGCCATCACTCTAAAGTAATGTGACCTTGGATGTTCAGACAGCACCGTCTGTGTCCAATGGTGCCATTGGGTTCAAACAGTTTCCAAACTGTAACAAGAGGTCAAGGGTTAAAAAAGGGGCATAAGGTCATGGGCACAGACACGCACCTGTTCACAGGGGGCCTCCTTTAGCAGGACAGATGACTCCCAGATGTTTTATGGAGATACTATGATAGCCATGACCCTGCCTGTGTGTGTGTGTGTGTGTGTAGCGTGGCGAGGCGATACGACAGAGTGGGGTTACCCCCTGCAAATGTAATGTTTAGAATTGGGCTAAACTTCCCATCACAACTTCCCAGACATGCTCCACCATACATGGACATAGGCAATGCATTTGGGGGACGTAAAAACCTTGATTTACATTGTTTTGAATGGATTTTAAGAAGGGACATTCTTACACCTGGAAAAGCTCAGATGCAGGACTTAGTTGTGGGTTCAGTCTGTGGTCAGCAAAGAAGGAACTCATTCTGAAAAGTCTCTCCTGTAAAGATAGGTACTTTTGAGTGTTTTCTTTTGAATGGCGGGATAAGAAACGGTGATAAATTGTAATGTCAGTCGTACAGCTGAAGTTGCACTCTGTGGAGAGAAGTCCCCATGTTGCCAATATAATAGCAACTGGAATATATAAACCTTGCTTTTGAATGGAAGCATCTGGAAAAAGAGTAAGGACCTTTGCTTTCAGTTTTACCATCAGTCTTTTTTCCCATTAGTATTCTCTGTCAGTCTCTATAGTCTCCCCTTTACAGTCCACACACCTGGATTCATTGTGGTCAAAGAGCTATGAGAAGTGATGTATTAGAATGAAAGTATGGTTTTCATGTGGGCCCTTTTGTACTTATATATGCATTGCATATATCTAAAACCTGAAGGTAATCCTGGAAAAACTGTGCATCGCCGCATTTCAAAATGGTTGCACTGTGAGATTAAATTATTCGGACATAATTCAAAGTCTAATAGTGATGGCTTTCATGCCCAAAGATCAAGGCGTTTACATCATTGGTTAACATGATGAAGCTGTCATGAGTCAGTCAGCGGAAAGCCGGACCATTGTCCAAACATGACAGCATTTAGCTGGCACATGTCCAGGCAGACAGCAGAGGTACTGTGGGAGCAGGCGGTTCGGTGACCTCTGACCCTGCCCAGTCTGCCTCTTGGACAAAAGAGCCATTCAGATGCCCGGTACTTTTACAAAACACCCCAAAAGCACTCACTCACTCACAGTACAAATGACTGACTGGTAATCCTGTTGGAATACTTGTTTACTCTCAGTTAACACTGGTAAAAGCAGGTGGATTATCATGTATTTGTGATGGAAGAGAAGCAAGCATTAAGGTAGAAGTGTGTCCTAGCAGTAAAGGTGTAAATAATAAATACAGTCACCATAAGAACACAGTGACTACATTTAGATTTATGGTTTATGGCTTTACTTTCATTAGGCTACTTTTCTGTGGAGGCTTTTAAAAGATGGATAGTGTAGTGTTCCCTACTGTCATGATTTATGGCTAACATACAATTAGACCATGTATAAAAATGTGCCCTCATGTTTATGCTGTCAAGAGTTCAGGCTTTGTGCAGCGGTAGTATTTTTCTCACTAGCAATTTATCTCTGTGCGGGCGTGAAAGAAATGGTTGTGTGCAAAGTGCTGTCATGAGGAATTCCTTGCTTAAACAAAACAAACATAAATGAGAGCTGGCTGGTTAAAAGTCACCCTAAATAATACATTAAGAAACAACATGTCGTAAAACATGACTGTTTGCTCTGGCAGCTGCCGGTTTGGAGGACTCTTGCCACTTTTCTTCTGTGACAACCCTGGAAAGACTGTGCTCCAGATGCCAATATCTGCACTTTTAAACGCTTCTTTACAGCCTGTCCTCCAGCTGTTTCGTTGCCTGTTATCAGGTTTGCTCCTGCGTATGAGAGGTCTAAAGGAGAAGGAGTGGTTTGTGAGTCTGGACGAGACCACCTTGGGTGACCCACTTCTTCTTTTCCAATATTCCATTCACCTTTTGTCCAACTTTCCACGGTGCCAAGTTCCTTTTTTACTGCTCCCCCTGACTAAATGTAGCACTTGTTAGCCAGACGGTAATAGTTGCTGCACTGGAATGCTCAGTGGAGTTTTTTTTTATCCACTTCCTCGGTGGGTACAGGAAGGTTTAGGCAGCAACTCAGCAAGCTTCACCCAGCTGACTGACAAGTGACTGGCAGGTTGTGTGGAGCTGCGTGTCATTTCACTGAACACAGATCTACAAAGAGGAAAGCACCCTACCTGAAGTGTCAGTCTCACTCGACATACTCTGCAACTAGTTTATCAGGCATGACTTTTGCCATCCAGTGTGATCCTACTGTGGGTAAACACCAGCTTCACTTGTGTTTAAAGGAATTACCCAGGGGGGCAGTGCAAGTTTGGTGAAGCCAAGTTTGTAGAGGCCACAATTTGTGGTCACCTCACTGGTACACAGTGACAATGTGGAATTGCAGATGAGTGTGTAACCTCTTATTGTCTTTCTTCCTGCAAAGTGCATGCTGTCCAAGGCAAGTGAAAACAAACCCAGAGAAGAAAAGGAGAACAGATGGACCCGGGTGCTGGATTCCAGGATTTTTTTTTTTTTTTTAAAGGGGGCATGATGTTTATCACAAACATGCCTATCCTACTCCATTTGCGTCAGTTAGCCAATGTAATTTTCTTGGCTGTGATGGATGATACAGGGGTATATGAAGTGCACTTAGCTGGACTGGAGCATGAGCCTAACCTATTCCTCAGGGTTTTTTCCCTTGCTTTTGGGGATGGAGATATTACCCTAGAGAGAGAGAGAGAGAGTAGATGTGATGCAAACCTCAGTGATGCTGCACAGAAAGAGAACGAAAGAAGCAGTCGGGGAAGTGGACATCATCGAGATAAGCTGGCTCTGCCTAAAAGCTGGGCTAATGGATGCGTCCCCAGGGCTCGCTCAGGAATGCACCCAGGCATTACCACCAGCAACTTGGTGTCATCTGTCTTCGGTCCCAAGAGAAAGATGACAAATATTATGGTATTTTGACTCCCCCTTTCTCCACTCTTTGGTATACCAATGGCTCCAGCTTGTATGCGTGAGAGTGTAGAGTAAGTGCCACAGTTGCAGACAAGAATGGATGGGGCTTATTGTATGCCTTTGGGTCCTGCTGTATAGGCTATGCAGATTTTACAGATTTTTCTTTTTTATTAATGCAGAGCATTAATATACAGAGCCATTGTGTTGCGGATACCAACTGTAAAAATGCAAATGTACTTTCTCTGCATCTAGTGTTCACCCAAATCATATTTATTGTGCAGGGTCATAAGAGCTAAATGTATCAGTCTTACCAGTCAAACAAATGGAGGTAAAACCTTTATCATAAAAGGGTCCTTTTCCAAAACCTGTTCAGCAGCCCTTTATCTATAAGCACATTATATACACATTATATAAACAGGACTGGAATCAATAGCATTGATCAGAAATCACCACCAGACAAGCTGTCACCTTGCCCAATCTGTGTAGCAGACAAACAGTCTCGAGGAAGATAAGATCACTCAGTATGAAATCAATTCACATTTGACCCTTGTCTTCAAAGTGTTGTCCATCCAGAAATGTCAGAGGGTTTGTATTGATCAGGCGGTTTTGGGCCAAGAGGCTGTCAATGATGACTTGCTGATTGATGCGAAGACATTTTTCCAGACACGTTGAGGACACTAGCTGATCATGTTTGAACTCATAATGAGTTAGTTTGCTCACTGGTAATGTGGTACTTGAATTTCTTTTGAAGGTCACTTTTCACTTTGCTGATTGGGGCTATGTGGGGTCAGGAGTGGTACTGACCAGTGCAATGGGAGTCTTAGGTTTTCGACACTAATGTTTTCACTCACCGACCCCCCATATTATCACAGCAACATACTTGAACTCTACTTCCCAGAAACGTCTGTGATGTGGCCCTCCATCTGACCTGCATTACATTCGGCTGAGCTAATGGTGTGAAGCTGACAAAGCCAACAGAGCTTTGTACAATGAAGCATCCGTCTCACCTTTTTCTCAATGAACACTGATTGACTCTCAGGGACAGCCTTTTCCTGTGTGTGTCACAGGGTTAATTCCAAAAGGAGAATCCCATATTTGGCATGTGTGTGCTAAACCATGGGCGTGTGCGCTTTCATGTATGTGTTAGTGATGAGACGACGCGACAGGAAAAGGAGTTTCCTTTGGGCGTTGTGTGTGATACCCCCCAGCCCCCCCCCCACCCACAGCCTTTTTTTTTTTTTTTTGTCTGCTCAGTAAGGGGAATGCATTGGGTGGAGTTGGGATTGTACACGGGTGGGAAGCACAGGCCGCCAAGGGTCATTTCCTTTCATCTTGCCCTCTCCCTTGGCCTCACACAGCATGCATATACTGTACATAAATGCATTTATATTCAAATAAAATCCATCACCTTCTCGCTAACATCCACATAGATGCTGTCATACACTGGAGCTGGAATTCAGAAGGGGAGGGGGGTTGTGATCTAAAGACAGAGAGGGAGAGAGAGCAAGAGAGGGAGGGGGAGAGAGAGAGCGGGGACAATGTCAACAGCTCAGCTCGCAGCACAGTCAGCTGAAATCCAGAGCTCAGCTCAGAAGCTCACAGAGCAGACAAAACGCAGCAACCTCGACCGGGAAACATCGTCAGACTCAGCAAAGGCATGGAATTTGGCCACAAAACACAAACTCCAAATGGCAAACAGAGGGATCTAAAGCCAGAGGCTGCAGGAATGCTTTAAAATTTTCTTGTAACCTTGCTTTGTTGAAAGGCTCTTTTTTTCTTTCCATTTGAAGTGACGCGACATAGGGACAATCCATCTCTCAGGGCAGCCCATCTGAAGTGGGTAAGTAGGAGATACTTGATCTTGACACTGATACCCGTAACCCTTCCCAGTCATTGTGGGTAATAGCTACACCGTAGTTCAAGCAATAAGAGATTGCATACACGACAGGCTACAGAAGTTTAAGTGTAAACCTAGTTTGTCTATGTACTGCGTCCCACTGCTCTATCCAGCCAGGAAAACACAGACTATTGCAGCCAATAAAATAAACATTTTTTAAGCTGAGTGAGAAAGAAGCTGGTGGGCAACAAGGGCTGCTAATCCTACTAAGATGATAAAGTTTCCACATTTCTGTGTTGTTGTGATTGGAAAGGAAGGCAGTATTTTACAGTACTTTTTTTTTCTTTTACTACGGTGGCTTTATAGATCATAAACAGCAGCAAAAGCTGGGTTGTGAAATGCGCGTGGTCTTTATGTTTGGGCTCTTTCTCCAGCGGTGTTGACAGCACGCCTTGCTTCACCCCCCCTGTGTGCTGGTGCATTATATGAGCACGGCTTGTGGCATATTGGTTGATAGTCTTGGATTCAGGTTTTAGCTGAGGTTGTTTGGAGTTTCATTTTCTTTGGAAAATTATTTCATGGGTGGATGCAGGTTCAGCATTATTGAGTGCTGGAGGAGTGAGCTAAAAGAGATCTGGTGTCTAGGACGTGAAGTTCTGGGAAATGTTTGGTATTTCAGGAATTGAGGGAGGATGGGACAGTGTCATATGTAATGGGGACAGGCCTATTTCAGGATCTTAGATGTGGGTTGATCAACATGTTCATCAATAACACAGTCAGACCTTTGGAGTAGTGGCAGCCAGACATTCCATGTATGCTGTCCATCTCCTCCCAGCAACAACTCAACCCAATATGGAACCAGGGAGGCAGACTTCTTGATTATCTCTAAATGCAGACTGTTTTTGCTTGGGATGTTGGTATTGCTTTTTTATAGATTATTCTTCCACATTTCTCTCAAGTGAAGCCAACTCAGCTCATACCAATATAATCACTCTGTCCTAATCTCCCACGGTTCCTCATTTGAAGAACCTTGAAGCCCCAATTCCCACGTGGAAGCCCAGTTGAGAGCCTGTCAACTTAGCTGTAAATCCTTTTGCGTGTGTGTCAAAAGTACAGCGATGAAGGTCCATGCACCAGCCCTCCAAATTTGCGACCTGTGAAATTGATTTGGGACGCCTACTTTGGGTTTGCCAATGGCTTGTGGATGGAAAACATTCTGAACAGATACTCCAGCATTTGTGAACATTTTACTCGAGGCTGGGCTTTTAAATGATGTGATCTGGGAGATAATAGCAATGTGAAAAGACAAACATTAGCCCTGCAACATTCATTCAAGTCATTTAGTCTTTTTAGTGGCTTGTGTTTGAAGGTTGATCAACCGGAGGCAAAACTCGTTTATGCAGTCATAGGGCCATGTGTGTTTTCTTTGATGTTTTTTTTGCATTGTGAACAAGATAGTATCCATTTCCACCACATTAAAGGCTTACTCTGCAGTCTGCTGGAAATCCTCCTACACTCACGTGCACCGGGGGCAAGTGGAGTGACATCGCTAAAAGATTCAGTGTGTTGGGAGGGCTTTAATGAAAGTTGAGGACTCACACATAGTGTACATACACAGCTTCTGCTGCCATCAGCGCTCTCAGGGTTTTTCATATTTTATCGACCATTACGGATGCATGAACTGCTCTCTCAGGATTAGAGGGAGTGCGAAGGAGAGTTAGTGAGCGACGGTCGGCCTTTTATCACTTCGGCACTGCTGCTGACTGGCAGCTCATCGGCCCCCTCATTAGGATAGGGACAGAGATGGAGAAAGAGATGAGGCCTGTAAAGCTGCTTAAATTCATCTATCTGATCATCTGGATAGGATTAACATCATGTTGTATTTACAGTAGCGTGGCTACAGTGTTTAAGAGACCAAACTCGGGGAGCCTTCAGGAGTAAAGCTGCTGCTGGTCTTCTCTCTCCTTCACTGGAAGTCCCCACACCGAGTCTGTGTCAAATGGCACTATTGTATTTGTGCCAGTGACACACTTTCTGGGGCTTATGATGTGTAAGCATATCTCCTCTTTACAGTGCTTCAATTCAAAGCAGTATTACTGCAGGCTATTTTAAAAAATGCTGGTCACTTCAGAGGGCTGTCCCTATCTGCGTTGCTATAACTGTCCCAGAAGAGCATTCCAGACATTACCCAGAAGCCCTCTGTCCTCCATGATGCAGCTGTTGACCTCTCACCCAGGCAAGATTAATAGCTTAACAATGCACAATATAGAGTGCCTCAGCCCACTTACTGACATTGATAGACATATTCAAACTTCAGCTCGAATGATGGGAAGCTGACAAACAAACGTCTACAGGGAACTGCTGAGCTAACCAGTGAATGTTGTCTTTAGCATAAGCATGGGAACACATTTTTTAATAGCGGTGATTCACTTTTTGCATCATTTGACGTTCAAAAGCTACCCCTTTCACCACCCAGAAGAGCTGGATCTTTTCAAGCATCTGTGTAATTTGTTTAAGTGCCGTGTACTGATTGAAACGGTTCATTCCCTCAAAAAGACGAGACTCTGGGGTGTTTGAAGAACACAAAGTCTGGGAAGTCCGGCATCCCTTCCCTCTTGAGAGTCATGGTAACCAGCTCTGAGCTTGTACCCGTGCCAATTTTTTTTCTAAATATATAATAACACGTCTTTAGTTAGACTGGGAGCTTGTGACTCTGGCGTTCCTCCCATATGAAATAAGAAAATGATTTGACACGGCAGGGTAGCTCTTTGGGGTTCAAGAGGAAGGGATGCCAAGTATTGGGTTTCATTCCGAGCCCTGTTAATATGTGGGAATGTTGGGCCCGTGGAATGTGGTGTGGCCGACTTTCTTCTCATTCCCAGTATTAATAGCGTAGTTATCCCAGTGATCCGGTCTATTTGATGAGCAGAGATGTGACTTGTAGAGATGTGCCGGTCAACCAGTAGAGAAGTGGGTCAACAGTGGGTCTGTGATCTGATGTTTGTCTCCCCACTCGATACGACCTCCTTCCTGAGCAAACGTTAACATCTGTATTGTTCGTCACATGCAACAACTGGTGGATTTTCCGTGTGCAACATGTGGATGACCTTCTGATTACAGTTACTACTACACAAGCTGAAGCCTTGAGAGAAGGATGTGAAGTGAGGTGGAACAAAAAATGCACTTTTGAATAAAGCATCAACAAGGTGGCTCCTGTCAGACCGCCGAAACGTGGGTCTGCAAACTCGGACTGGTTTGCTGTTAACCTCACCAAAGTCGTCTGCTTCTGCAGGGGTTCTTATTTCAACTTTCGTTCATGCAACTTGTGTCTGCGGTTCGTGGCTTCTGTGAAGGGGTTTAACATGTTTATAATAATTTGCTTCAAACTGCAACTGTGTATGGTTGGGTACTGGGTACTACTTTTTGTAGTACCCAGTAAAAAGTAAAAAGTAAAAAACTCAGTCTAAAATTATGGTTGTATCACCCCCCCTCCCCGGGTACTTCATGTGGTTTGCGCCATTATGAATGTTCCTCTTATTAAGAAATGTCTTTTTTTAATGAATCTAGCTAAATGAAATGGTATTAATGACATCCCTGGAGGATTGGAAACATCTACCCCCTCCTATTTTTCCAGTGGTTTAGTTGAGGCATTTCCTCTTTATGGGTGAGGTGGGTTACTGTGCCTCATGGCCCTGTTAAAACCGACAGTGCTTATATGTTTGTTTTGAATGAGGCTAGAAGCCAATAAGACCTCTGAGAATTCTCAAATATTGGTTGTGTTAAGAGTTTATGATGTGATATTGAAAGACTGCCACGTAGAGCTGGTGGAGATCTGGCTTCTCACTGTTGTTTAAATTAAATGGATTGATTAGTGAGAACGACAATATGGACGTCATACATAGTTTGAGCAGCTCGTCTAGAATTACCAATTTGTATCAGATTAGTCCCCACTGATGAAAAGCATTCACCAACCATTGCCATTTATCCTGAGGGGACTATAAGCATGTGCTTTATATACAAGATCAGTAACCACTGTACAAACCTGGGGCGACTACATGTAATTACACTGTCCTCTCATTGGCTGTCTGACAAGAGCTGTTTGTAAACAAAAGAAAATGAAAAATGCCTCTCTGTCCAAATGTGATTGCATTTGCCTCAGAGACAGTCTGGAAATATTTAAGCAACACTATTAACCACAAGCTATTATAATAATTAATAATAATTGTGGTTGTGGCCAATTTAAATGGAGATACTTTGACTTCTTCATTTCTTCCTTATGTTATGCACAGTGCTGGCTCTATACTGTATGAAAGCCCCATGCAACCAACTCAGCCACACCTCCTTAACATTGTTTTGTTGCTATTGTTGAAGTGTTACTGTATATACAGTGACTAGAAATGTGAGGCGCTTTTATATGCGCTTGAAGTCCATTGTCATGTTGTTTCAGAAGTATCATTTCGCTATGAGGTCTCCCAGTGCATGTTTTGCCACTGACTCAGACAGTCTTGCCCCCAGACTATGTCCTGGCGACACTGTCTGAAGGCTCCCAGTCCAACAGCTGAATAGATTTTCAGCTGTTTCATCCTTGCAGTTTCCCCTATCTGATTGCAGGGCAGAAAGGAAGTGATTGAGGGAGAACGTAAGCAAAGGAATGAGGGAGTTTTGGAGGAATGGTTAAAAAGAGTGGGGGCGTGGGGGGGTAAAGAAAAAGGGTGGGTTTCATGGTGGGCTGATCTTCTGATTCTTCTTTTCCTGGAAGATGCACGTAGGCATAAGAACACAGACATACCTTATCAGTAGCTGCCTTAAACCCTTGGAGAGTGTCTGTGGATTCAGCCAAACCATAGTCTATTAATTCAGTTTTAGTAACTTGCTTATCTTTATTACTCACTTGCAACATTTAAGTAAACATGTACTTAATATTATATTAAAAATCCATTCCAGAATCTAGTAAAATGATTCACTTCCTGCTCATTTAATTTGTTTGCTGTACCATCAACAAGGCTGAGAATATTTTGGAGAGAGGCGATGCTGTCATTGCTAAAAATATCTGTCCCCTGGAAGATCAGATGCACATGGACTCCAAAGCTACGGGAGGAACTTTAATGTTGCAAAGGCCAAAAGAGCTATCCCTGCCTTGCAATGGCCTACCCTGTCAGGCCCCTAGCAGAATTGTCCAAACCAAATCCTCTGGCCCATTGTCCTGGTCCACATGAGAAAGCCACTCTGTGTACAGACTCTTATGAAAGCGCTGGCCTTCTGTGTGCTTTCAGAACGAGCACAGGAATGCATCGCATGCAAATGTAGCGTGAAATAATCGCAGTTCCTCCACTGTCAGCTCTGGTCATTTGTCAGTTGAGGCTGTAACTCGCTGCTAACCGCGGAGACCTGCGCTGGAATAGATGGGCGACGTCACCGTTCAGGAATGCAAGTCACAATGTGTGTGGTGGACTTGCTGCATGTTTCTAATGTACAGTGCATTTGTTATGTTTACATTAATGTGATCATGGATGGGTCTAACGCCAGCTGTTAGATCAATCACTTATCTTGTAAACTGACCACCCATTGTGTTAAATCCCATGTAATTGAGGAAGTGATGCATGAATAAAATCTCTTTAATTGGTGTGAGGCAGAACAAACTAATATGTGTTTATGTGTCTGGATGCTTGCCTGCTTGCCTCTGTGTTGCACTAATGTAAGTGATTAGCACTACAGTGTGGCCTCTGACCCTAACAGGGCAAGATGTATGATGGCTTCCCCCAAGGCCTGAAGTAGTGACTGTGGGTGGGCCACAGTTGCAGTAGGGTCCATGGGATCGTCCCAGGTGATTTGGCTTGGAGCCATTGGCTTTGGAGGGGGGGAGGAAAGAATTGAGGGGTAAGTCCATTAGTCACTGGTGGGACAGGCAGACAGTAGAGAGGGAGGGTAGGGCATGTTGGAGAGGGCATGTCTGGGGCAACAGCATCCAAAGGGTGTCATGGCTCCAATGTGTCTAATGGCTGGGTTGAATAACTTCTTCATGTCAAATTAATGAGTGTGAGTGGTTCCCTTCCATGTCAAAGGACACAAGCAATTTTTACATGGCAGTAAACAACCATGACTACACACAAATATGTGGACATGCAGACATGTGCCAACAGACCTTTCAGAATGTGTTCACAATTGGTGTCCCACCAAGTAGGTATCCTGTATGTGATGTTCAAATGTCAGATTATTCCATTAAACTTTATAATCAGAGATAGAAAGAGTGCCAGAATATTATACTCAAGTATAGTGTAGCTACTTGAAAAGAGTTTGTCCTCTTGAGTAAGCCGCACATTTTTTACGCACACACAGAGCTATGTTGCTAGGCAATGCAGTGGTTGTTAGCATCTCACCTGTCTGAATTCTTTGAACCTTGTGCACCACAGAGTCCAAAAAAATCTGCTTTAATCTTCATTCAGCATCTTTGCTTGGCCGTTTTTAAGTGCATATTATAAACAGTCAAGCTCATTTTCAAACATTTTGAGCTGAAGGAACCTCTGCAGTGATGGAACTTGTCCATCACAGCTGGGAGAAAGCAGAAATAAAATTTTATTTGAATAATGGCAAATCATAACAGAAGTTATCTCATGACACTTTCCATATGGGCAGGTCTAGACTGTACTCTTTATAATATTATTTACAGAGACTCAACATTTCCCACCATGAGCAAGCACTTGGTGACAGTGGCGAGGAAAAACGTCCTTTTAACAGGCAGAAACCTTGAGCAGAACCTGGATTACTGGACCTCACTAAGCAAAGGAGCAAATTTACTGAGGATCCACTATGAGGATTTTGGATTTTGATCTTACTGTAGCATTTTGCCAAACCAAGCAGGCACGAACTGGTCACACAGCATCTTGGGTATGTTTGATTTGTGTCACTTGGTTTACTTGCAGTGTTTATCAAATGATTTACTTTTTTACAATAATGCTAACCTTGACCCATAATGTTGTCATCTATAATTTTAGTGCATTACTGTGTGGGTGAGACTGCACCCCTCGCAACACACTCTCAGTGACACACTCTCAGTGAACGTACACATTGAACATGTATGTTTCAGCTGAGTGCAGAGTGTCACCTCCCTGGAGCTTTCTGGAGCTCTGCACTCCTGCAACAACAGACACCCACCCTTTCTTTTGTTCCTTTCTCACGAAGTTTATCAGGACTTCATGTGACTTTTACCACTTGAATTGTAACAAAGTACAATACTTGTTATAAAAAGTACTAAGTAAAGTGACTGATTTTAAAAAATAGAAGTACACAAACGCTACTTCTTTGTTTACAGTTTCCCTTATATCATTTATTGCTCCTGCTGTTTGGCCAGAATTTTGTTCTGGCGTCTGCCTTTCCCGTGCACGATTCCAACTGAGTACTTGTGCACAAGAGAAAGAACATTTGCTGATGAGCTCCATATTACCATGTTGAACAACTGTCTTTTTTGATTATAATGATGTGAAATGATAAATCCTCTGAGCTCAGATCCACAAGTTGCTCCTCTTTCTGAGGGCACGTTTGCTGGCTCCCTCATTAGTTAATACATGTGGCATTTATATATAACTATATAATTAAAATGCACTTGCTGTTCTACAGGTGTCACCAAATCAATCAGGACTGAAATCTTTTGCAGTTTTGTTTCCAGGTGCTTTTTGACTTATACCACTGGTGTTGGCTCAGTCAGATGTATGCTCCTCTTACAGGCTGCATGCCAACGGTTTGCCAAAATGCCAGTCCCTTAATCTGCGCTGCATTTGACATCTTGTTCCTATCTGTGCCAGCGTGGCACTGCTCCTCCATCTCTGATTCTCGCTGCTTACGTAAGCCTGACTGTACCCTTCTGCGCAGCCCAGCACCCCGGAGGAATGGTCCTCATTTATGGGACCCAGAAACAATGTGTGTGCAAAGAAAAAAAATGTGTGCTGCAGGCTTTCCTCTGATCTTTTATTCAGTGCCTTTAAAATAATCTTGTTCTTTCTTCTGTGCTTTTGCCTGTTCTACTTGTTATTTGTTTCGACCAGTTTTATTGCCGCTTCTTGTTTTTCCTCCTATATTACTCTTGCCTTTCTTTCTTTGCCTCTCTGACTCTGGCTGGCATTAGTTAGGTGAAAGAAAATATACTAGAATTCATTCATGTATTACAAAGAAGATGACAAGGGCACTTCCTTAAAGTGAAAGTAAGGGGCAAGTACAGATACTGGGGTGTGGAGGAGGGAAGAAAAGGCAGGAGAATGAATAAGAATAAGAAGGGGAGCAGGATGCAGTTTAATGCAGGAGCACTCTGTAGTTTGAGGAGAAAGAAGGAGGGGGAATGTGCAGAATAAAAAAGTAAAAAAAAGTAGAGACAATGGTTGAACGATGCATTTTTTTGATTTGGTCCCAGCATGTCTATTCAGAAGGAATGGAAAAAACAGGAGCTTGATTTTTATTTATTTATTTTTTTTTATCTGATTTTGTATTTGGTAAAAGCATTGTGTTGTGTAACAGATGTTGGGGAGAGAATTGAAATTACGCAGGCACAGATGTTGACTGATCTCTGCATAGATATACACCTCTTCTTCTGTCTCTCCTCTGCACACTCACACACAAATGCACACAATCACACACCGGCAGCAGCAGCAGCAGCAGCCTGTCTCTCCTCACTGCTGCCTCCTCCTCTTCCTCCTCCTCCACTGACCTACTTCCCGGCGCTAGGGATGAGGTGATGAGATAGTGGGCTGAATGAGAAGTGGCAGCAGTATCTCCCTTTATCCCTGCCTCCCTCCCTCACCTCCTTCATCTCTCTGTCTCTCCTCTTTCTGCTCGGCTGCTCTCCAGACTCTTCAAACACAGAGCAGCCAGCAGGCTCCTCTCTCTGCTTCAGGGCTCTTGGTGTGTGAGTATGCAAATACTGCGTGTGTGTGCTTACATCTGAATCTTGAGTGGGTGTGTCTGAATTTTAAAAACGTGTGCACATGTGACTCCATGCCTGTGCACACACGATGCTGTGTGTTTGTTGCAGTAGCACGTAAGCAGGGAATTTGTCAAAATGGTGTGTATGTATGTGCAGAAATTCTTGTCAGTCACGACAAGCTGTTAGCAGTGAAAAATCTCTACACACCTCTTTGTGCATCTCCCATTTTGACACACGCAGATGCTTTTAAATTAGCACTAGCCTATAGAGATCCACAGGCTGTCACTCTTTCAGTGATAACTTCCTTTTCCTGTAATTTATGACACAATCATACATACATCTGTTTCCCAGCCAGTGTTGAGCTGGGAAAAGTGAGGAAGTCTCAGGATGTGTGTGTGTGTGTGTGTGGGCAGTTTTCCATGTCATGAGCCTCGGATGTGTGACAACTTACTGACACGAAAAAGACCAGCGAAGAAATGATTGTGTATGAAAGTGGAGAACACAGCAAAAGAAAAATTAGAACAAATACTAGTTAAAGAAATAGTTTAATGATTTGTACATTAGAGAATTGGTACTTGGTTAGCCTAGCCTAGCCTAACGTAAAGACTGGAAAGATAGGGAAATGGCTAGCTTGACTCTCACCAAAGTAAAAAAACGAATGTTTAAAATACCTAATTTACACAATTTCTTTAACCTGTACATTAACAAAGATGTAAAAACAACAGAAAGAAAATTAGCGGGCGCTACGAGGTAACGTTTTTTGGCTAAAGTCCTCATTTCCAGATATGGTTGGTGAGCACAAGCTTTGTTGGCTGCACTTTGACAACAAGACTTTGCAAAGCTGCACACAGTCAATGCATCTGGCTATTTGTAGCCAAGAAATTGTTAGCATTTTTACATTTATTTTCGTGTTTGTTGTTGTATTTTTCCACTTTATACTCGCTGTTTGCCTCTCCATCCAGTCTGTATGCTCAGCTAGGCTAACCATGTATTGACTCCAGCTTTGTAAGCAAAGTGGGTTTCCAAAATTACTTCCAGAAAATACGTAAAAACAGTCTTTCAAGCAAGGAAAGCATGAGAGTTATAGAAGGAAGGAACGGGAGAGTAGAAAATGGGGAGGGAAGCTGCTATAGGAGGAGACGCAAGGAGAAATGGCAAGGAGAAAATGACAGATGTTACTGTCAGAGGGGGGCTGATGAAGGGAAATGTCATTCCATTCACCCTGAAAGAGAGGAATAATGGGAGATGACAGCGAATCAGAGCAGGAGGGAGGTGGGCAAGGGATGAAATGAAAAGGTGGGAGATAAGAGGGGCTCTCCAGGCACATATGGCAGCAGACATGGTCAATTTGGATTGTTTGTGTGGTGGACAAAGGTTACGCATGCTTTTTTATAATTCCCTGTATAAACAGTATGCACTGTATTCCTGTGTTTATATACTATATGTGTGTATTTGGATTCCTTGGCCTACTTTCTCTGGGCATGGGCTGGACGACGGCCAGAAGAACTGGTGTTGAGTGAGGACTGGCCGCACGTGGGTCTCTGTTGGAGAGTGAAGATAGAAACAGACACACACTGACAGAGGGAGAGGGAGAGACACTGGACAGGAGGTTTAGGTTGTGTTTTTTGCTGAATGGCTTTAAAACCCCTGTAGAGGGGCCTCTTTTCCATTAGGCACCGCCAGCTGTCCACAGCAACAATAACTAACTCACCACCATAAAGATTTGGCATCGGCGCATACTTTATCTTATAGTAATAAAAACGAAGAAAAGCTGTCACTGTTAATAGTTCGAGGCACAGCCTTTTTAAGTGTAAATGTATGGAAAATATCTCCATGATTTACCTCCCTGAAGTGTGCTTTTTTTTTTTCATCATCTCACTATTTTAAAGTGCTGTGCTGTTTCCTTTTTCCCACTAACTCAACACAATAAATACTCATCTATACCTATCTATGCAATTTAAGTCAGCAGGCCATGCTTAGCCATGTCAGGATTGGTACAAGTCAAAGTGTCTCTGCAAGTTGTTTTGCACGTCTTTAAAAATAACAACAACCACACTGCTAAAGTGTCCTTCCAGTGGAGAAAATGTGATGCAGTGCCACCCTATATGCTAAACGAGTTGGCCTCTGCAGTACATGCCTTTAAATAGTTACTAGTTCCCTGTTCACTGATTCATTACAGTGGTGTAGTAGTTACATAACAAAAGGTGAGCTATAGGAGGTAATGATCTGCAACCGTGTAGCCAATAGAAAGTACCATATTCTAAACAACAATTATCTAATATTTTTAAGAGCAGCAGACACCGGTTGTTTTCGTCTGCTGCAAAGCTTTTTGTTCATACTATGATTTTCCCCCCATCTGTCTTATTGCATAACAACTTAGTCACAGGCAGGTGTGAGTACACTTAAGCCTGTGTACTCACTCTACAAGCAAATCCTAAAAGTACTAGATAATAAAGTAAGGGATGATCATCACTGTAATATTCTGACAAAATCTAACTTCCTCAAGCCCCCTCTTTTTAGAGAATGCCTGGCCAACTCCGGCAGTGGTAGAGCTGGTAGGATTACTAAAATTACTAGGGGTGATTGTGCACCAGTTTAAGAAGACAGCTTTTGCTCAGTCTGCTTTCTCGGTTAGAGTAGTGTGGAAGTGGAATTCCATCCCCAAAAAGCATTAGAGACTCAGGAAGTGTTTAAACCCAACCTCAAACTGTGGCTAAAGTCAGCACAAAAGTGTCACCACCAATGATCTGGTCTTGTAATTACCAGACCGATTCTGTATTCATTATCTCACACTGATGGACTTTTATTAAAGTTGTCTACCTGTTATTTTAGTATAAATATATAAATTCATTGTCCATGAAAATATGGAACTTTGCACTAAAAGGACTTCAATGTTGGATGATAACATCTTGACTTGTCTTACTCAGGCCGCTGAAACCTAATATTAGCTTTAGCTGAACTTTAGTGTGTGTATGTGTGTGTGTTAAAGAACGCACCGAGGACTGTGGATTGTCTACAATCTCTTCATTTGATTTAACGTAATCCTGAGATACTAATTGATATGTTTCTGGAGCTTTGCATGGACAAAATCTGATGTAGATGTCATTTGTAATCTGCATTGTAGTCGAAGGCTACTTGCTGTAAAGGCAACAGGATACATACTGTACATTATGCACAGGGAATGGGAGGGACAGCGGGTCAATGGGGCCTACGTGTCATTTTTGCCCTGGAGCCCTTTAGCAGGTTAATCCCGGTCACATGGGGTGTCACAGGGATTGTCACCTCGGCTATCATAACACATAACACTGGTGCAGTATCAAATGTACCTCACACACACAGGCGCACATATACAAGATGCCACACTTGCTATAATTGACATTCAGCACACTGATGCAACGACTATGAAACAGTCCCCAGGTTTAAGATACAATACTAATAAGCCAACTGATGGTTGCACAGACATCTCCATGTTCAACAAGCCATAGAAAAACTTAAAAGAGCCTCCAGTTCATGTGTCGCTGTGCACGGTTCTGTTTCTTCTCTGTTGAGAGGGATGGCAGATTCAAGGAGGCGGAAAAAGCAAATGAGCAAGAGACGAAAAGGGCAAAATGGAAATGTGGTGTTTTCTCTTTTCATTTTTTCCCCTTTAAGCTTGTTGAGGGCCCAGCGCATTCATAAAGAATTTACCATCCGCCTATTTTTAGACGGTGCAGTGAGAACTCCAAGGCTGAACAAATGTGTGAGAGAGTGATGGTGGATAGTCGTGCTTAGTCAAGATGTAGTAGACTGTGGCTCCTCGTGGAATTCAAGTCATAAACTTTCATGGCCGTATTAAACAGACGGGTGCAAAGCTCTGGCCATTACTTAATGATTGTTTACAAAATCTCATGGGAGCAAAATGTAAGTATTTACTTTTTAAAATCTGATTTTGTGGCTCTTGGTCCTGCAGTTCAGACAGCTTCATGGAATTTTTGAAATTGCATTTCACCAAATGGCTCCAAAATTGATTCCTTTGGTCAAATATTTCTGCTGGATTTGCATATTCGTGGTGCATTCATTCACAAATGCAGTAAACTGTTGCATAAAGAAGAGCTTTGGCAACTCTTTGAGCCTCCGTGGGTGTAAGCTCACATTGTTGAAGTAAGTATGTGGTTTATAGGACATAATATGGTGTAAAGAGTGTATTATTCATACAGTCAAGACCACCCATATCCTTTTCGTAGCATTGAGGAAATCCTCTAGGGTGTCTCGGCCTATTCAGTCCTCTGCTCCTGTTGTAGTGGGTGTCATTCACGTACTGTCCATGCACACACGTACACACAGTGTACACTCCTTTGGAAAGAGCGAGGGGCACTGCTGGGACAGCTCTCACACAGCAACACACACACACACACACACACACACTGCACAGGCGCTATTGTACCTCACGGACAAGAGGTTTCTTTGTCGAGGCTTAAGAGCAGCCGATGTCAAGACGAGGATATGATGGCGGCCCCTGCCTCTGTGCCCTTTTGCCACGCAGCAAGAGTATCTCCATCGTGGTACATGTTCATATGGATACAGTGAATAGAATAAAGAAGACTTTGAAAGAAAGAATAGATGGAATGAACGGTTGTTAAGAGTCTTGGGCTTGCTACTTCCTCGTTATTGACGTTTGTAGGCTCTCATTGCTAAAGCATTTCTGCAGTGTACTTTCCAGGGATCGCTTCTTAATCGATCTTAGTCTGTATGTCTAGCACTTGTCTTTTTGCTTGGATTCTCTCATGATGGAATTAATACTGTTCTTTACATGGCATTTCTTATTTTAGTTAGCTGTCAAATCAATCGATCAATTGACACTGCATCTCTGTAACCTTTCCCCCCTTTCTTCTTTCTCTTCTAGATCATGCCCCCTAGATAGCAGCCTCATCCTCCTCTCCACTCCCCCTCCCTGCCCCTGGCCCCTTCCTCTACCTTCCTGGTCCAGCACCATCACTGCCACCTGTGTCACCACAGCCACCATGCCCCCCAGGAAGAGGACGCGGCCAGGCCTGGGCTTCCTGTGCTGCTTCGGTAGCAGCGAGCCCCCGGAGATCAACCTCAAGGACAGCGTCCCCCTGCAGCTGCTGGAGTTCAGCGCCCCCATGCCGCCCGCTGAGGAGCTGCATGCACGTTTCTCTGAACTGGTGGTGAGTAAAGATGGAGCAAGCTTAAAAGCTGAGCGAGCTAGTTGAATGATTTCTTAGAATGCCCAAATAGGACTGGGTAAGATGATACCAATACCAATACCAGTACCCTTAATACAAATTCTGGTGTTGAAGAAGCCATTGGCCTTGCAAACATGATGCAGCTTTCCACCCTCAAGTTTTCTCCATGCTTGATGAGATGCTTTTTCATGTTACTCGTGTCATTTTTCCTGAAGTAATCTTTCTGCATTTTATGCATTTATTTTCAGCAGTCTCTAAAGGCATGTGGTATCACCTTTCTTTCAAATGGTTTTGTTGCATTGTGGCAGGCAGAACTGCCAACTCCATCAAATACAACATGCTCGACTTCATTACTACGGACTGTATGTAGCTGCTAGCTGTAGCTGTGGTTTTGGGCCAATCACACGTCATGCTAAATCGACACTACGAGCTACAAGACTACAAGCAACACCATTTTTTTCTTAACTTTGCTACAAAAAGGATTGAACGCAAGTATCGTTTGACTGGAGAAGTTTCTATACTACTTGGTACTTGGTTTATTTGGTCAATCGAGTACCAATTACCAGCCCGATTCCCAAGTGAATTTAACCAGGGCAGGTCTTAACACAGACCACTTTAGAAGGAGAACTCAGAATATGATCTGCATATCTAACTGTTGCCATCCATGATTTAGTTTAATGAGCCTGTTCCTCTTTGCAATTACATGGACCAATTTCCAGGATTAGTCATCATACAGAAATGCTTCCCATAAAGTAAATTATATGAAGTTGGCTCAAAACAATATTTTAGTACAATGTATAAACCCTAGAATATCCTTATTTCCCCCTTCCTTTGTGTTCTGTTTGTTATCCCGACCAAATCTCATTAGGGACAGGAATTGAAAGGCCTTGAGTTTAGTGGAAGGCGTCTTGGTGGTTGGATGAGGCCACGTCCCAACCAAACCACCTCATCCCACAAATTCAGAAGCTCATCCTTTTCCACTACACACAGCCCACCCTTGCGCAACAGTTCCTATCTCATGCACAGATCACACTTGTTGGCAGAGATTGTTGGGCTGTACTGGTGCCAGACTGGCATGGATGTTTTGGCATGTGCCCATGGTGTGGAGAGGGATCAGGGCACAGCTGTCAGAATGTGGAAGTCTGCTGTGGATTTCAGCTGCCATGCAAAGTTCTGGTTTTGCTGGAAGAACGCTGTTTCTGTCCTGTATTTGTTCAGTCCCTGTCTCTTGGTCTGTTTCAGGTTCTGTCTGTCTCCATTTCAGCGCTTTTGAGTCTCCTTCAACCTCAGATTTCCTTCTTACTCTCTCTCCGTCTCCTTCTCTCAACAATTTGCTCAGAAGCATGGCTACAGGATTGTTTCTGGCGCTGTCAAATCTTAGTCCTGGGGAATGCTAAACTTCACCGCCTGCAGGATATATCACTCTTCCAACTGTCAAAATCAATTCAGGAGATTAAGTGAAATTCCATTTGCGATAGGAAATTATTCAATGTTATCAAGGCATCTGTTTTCCCAACGGTGATTCCACATTTTCCAGCTAATTGACCTGATCTGACCCTAAATTTGCTGTCTAGGCTTCTTTTTATAACCACTGGTAATGCACAAGCCATTAAACCTCAGTAGCTGCAGTATATTTATCAGCTTGATTTAGGGGAAATTAAAAATCAGCATCCCTAGATTAGAATGACCTAATGCCCTTTCAGCTGTGTAATAAGTAAAGCTTTGTTCCAAAAGACCAACAGACAGTTGTTTATTGCACTTGATGCCCTTTGTGGCCTGAAAGAAAGCATACATGAATCAGGTTTTTATATGGAGAAAAGTTTTGGAAAAGCGAACAGACATGTAATGCTGGGATAAAATAAAAACATGCCTGTCATATGGGAGCACTTACCCAAATCACGGCAGTCCTCACGATTTATAAAACTGAATGACCCACAGCTTATTTTGGGGTAAATATGTGAGCATGCGATGAAGCTGACACAGATGTATCAGCTGAAGAAGAAGCAGAGCAGACAGATCCACGATTTTTTAAAACCTCCCTGACTTACAGCCTTTTCGACCCAGGAGAGAAAGAAGGATTTCACTTTTTCTCACTGGATCGGGGCCCTTCCACATGTTGTGAATAGATTATTCTTAAGACGGCTGTTGGATGGCTACATCTGATGGTGTCATTTACAAGCTTAGATGTTTTGTCTTTGGGGTAATGTTAGTGTCTGGTTCTTCTGGTCTTAACAGCAGAATTCCGACACTGAATGTTGCACTCAATGATTTAAAGTTCAGTTTCCCTAAAGATCTTTTTTCTTCATTTAATAATAATAATAATAATAATAATAATAATAATAATAATTAAAAAAAAGATGAACAATACATTAAAAAACATTTGACATAAGGAAAGACTAAATCCTTAAACTTGGACTTTAAAATCTCATGCTTGAATGTTCGAAAAGGAAAAATGATGTTCCAGCTAGGTGATCACTCAACCTGTGACAGTTTGATTCATGTCTGCTTTGATTGGATGACCAATGCACAAACTGCTTCCACCTAACGCTGGTCATCTGGCCAAGCCATTCCTCCCCCACATCTGTTTTACTGATCCTGCAGCTGACATGCTGAAACATTTGACCAGTCGTCCAAAAATCTGCACAACCAGACCTCAAGCAGTCACTTAGTCTGGACACAATGCTTGTAACGTTGACATAGAGAGTCGATGTAGGGAGGCGAGGAGCTGTACTCCAGAGAAGGAAATAAAGAAAAATAGAGAATAACATAACATAGTGTGTTTCCATGGCAACAGGAGACGGGGATTATTGTTATAAAAGCCTTCCCTGAAGAGGAGAATGAGACTCAATGGAGCCTCTAGAGCAGGAGCGACAGATCTGGGCCAAACGGAGGAGTAAACCACCTCCACGTGTCTTCACGTCCATAACGGGGTCTTCCACTGTGTCTAGAGACTGCACAGTGCACACTCAGCTTACACTGTTAGTGGAAGAAAAGGCTTTAGATGACTGAAAAATTGTTGGCCAGAAAATCCTTAGCTGTAACTTGTGCCAGGAGTTGTTGCTTGGAATATTAAATGGAATACGTGGTATGATGTCTGTCCCTTGTGTTCTTTTGGAAGATCACCTGGCTTGGCTTATAGAGGTGGAATAGAATAAACAGACATATTACTATGGTGATGAACTGGGTACCACTGCATATATTTTGGCCTTCCAAAGAGTCACCAGCAAGTTTTGGTATCTCAAAACCGCAGTTTCCACATCTGCTGTCAACTCTCTGCTGTTATACCTAAACAATGAGAGCTCTCAAATGTATAAACTTCTACTAACTTCTGTGCTACTTTATGAAAAATGCAAGAATATATAATAAGTAATTTAGCAAAAGAGATGACTCATGTCCTCTGGGTTTAGTCTAAAAAACTAATACTTGCATGTGTAGGATCCATCCTTGGTTCCCTTATTTAAACACTTGCTCTCCTCTGCCAAATGTGCAACAACTTATCCTAGACAAAGAATAAACCTGACTCGAAGTCTGCCATAAACCCATATGAAAGCCTTCTGTGCCAATAATGTCCTTAACAAACCCATGCAAATGAACCTGGAAGCAATCGCCACTGATTTGGACACAATGAACAAAGACCACATCAGAGGAGCTAATGGATCGCATCAATTAAACTACATATTTGCAGCTGGCTGCAGAATTTTTTCCTGATAGCAAATGTGCCCTTCTGGGTTCTGTTTTTTGGCTCTCTGTGTATTTTAAACAGTTTTTTTTCCACCATTGTTTCAAAGCTCGCACGCATAGTTGATATATAGGCCATGTGTGAAGTTTGGCAGACCTTCAAAAACAATGACAGCTTTATTTTTGTTTATCAAAGCAATTCCCTGCTAATAGCATTGTATCATCAAATGTGAAATTGCTCTCATATTTAGGTAATTGAGAATGGGTCCTGCTCAATCATGTACTTAGTTACATTTCACAATGGGGACCGTTTGGTAAACCAAAGAGCCTTTTTTTTTTTCAAAAAGAAACCGAAGTGTGAGGTTGTTTGGGGACAACTAGGCTCCCATTTACAAGTTTCAGCTGATGGCAATGAACACATTGCGTTAACTGTGGAAAGGTCGGCATATGGTCACAATGTGTCGACACATTTGCAAGGGCCTGTACCCAACTTCACAGTGCCACTGAACCACTGCAGACTAAAATGTTTTAAAAAGGGAAAAGTAAACACAGAAGAAGACTAAATGCAACCGACTTGGAGGTGCTCAGGGTAGAGAATCTGCTGTGGATCAGAAACGAATCCATTGGCTCACTTTAAATTGTACGTGTGAAGAGAGAAAGATGCCAAGAGTGACTCAGCATCCATATGGCATTTTTTCTTTTGCAATCAGGTTGCAAATGAATGCTCTCCCCTACTTATAAGTGAGACTGCTTCTCTAATTATGTATTTAAAAGGGAGACCTTGTCTTTCACCCATCTGCAATGAGTTGTGTGCTGAGATGAGAGAGGATATAATGTACAGTGTATGTAGCCAAATTGGCTCAACAGAATCAGGTCTACTAGGCCAACATCTGGCAAGTACAGTACTGGCAGACAACAGATTAGTGTGTGTTCTCTCTGCCATCTATTCTATCTGCTTTGTCTGTCTGTCTCTTTCCCCTACGCCTCATTCTTTCTTTCTCTGTCTCGTAATTTGGGACAATTTTAATCCAACCGCCCTAGGCAGTGGTTCAGCTGTCCAGTGTTAAGCACTGCGTCTGTGTGCCACAACCTTTTAATAGCATCCACTTCATATGACTCCCAATATGTGTTTTTAGCAGCACGTAAATTCTGTCAATGGTAAAATTAGCCTTCCTCATATGAAACCTCAGCTTGTGTTTTCCAGGAAAACATGGACTCTTTAAAACATAAATCCTCTCCTAATGTTCCCTCCTGTGTGACTTTTGAGCCGGACGCAAATAAAAAAATGCGTTGCATAACAGGAGGGAATGGAAATGTTCTCCACCCTCTGAGCCATTGGGAGTGAGTTTCCTCCACTGTATACGCCCCGGGATGCACCATCTTTCCTTTCTGTTCTGTTCCCTCCCTCCTTTCCTTACATTTTGTCAAACTGGCTTCCCATTTATAATTTTCTCTTCCTACCTCTGTTGTAAAGCCAGCTCTTACTGTCCTGAGCAAACCTTATCATGGAAGTGGTCAGGCCTTGTTTGGACAAGAGGAGAGGCAGTAAGCTAGCAACAGCTACTGACTGACTCATCAAAGAGAGGATGCTATGACTCCTCCGAATGTTGCAAAGTGGTGTGAGCCCAGTGTTTGTGTGTGTGTGTGATATTCAAAAGCGGTTAAATCCATTCTCACCATATCCTAAGAGCGTGGACCTTTTCTTGGTTGTGGTAAATGATTCAGTCTTTGCCTCGTGTGAAGAACACCAGGACTAGCTGTGAGGCTAGGCCTCGTGTAACACACACACACACACACACACACGCGCACACACGCACACACACACCTACACCTACGCACACAAACTCACTGAATCTCGTTTGGGTCAATAATGGCAGCTACAGCTTCCTGTGGGTCCTCTAGAGGCTTCATATGACTTCCTGCCATCTTGCCTGTCTTTCCTCTGCCTTCCTGTCTCGCCCAGAGACTGCTGCAGGATATATATACAGTGTATGTGTGTGTATGTGTGTGTGTGTGTCAGCGCTACACCAGACAGTCAGGCAGTATTGTAACACTTCACATGAGGTAAAGACATTCATATCCACGTTTAAAAATGCCACTTCATGTATGTGGAGGGATGTCATTCTTTGACCACACACATTTCCCGTTTAGGTGGAGGCTCACACATTCTCAATCAGTTGTCATGGAGACACACCCACTCCCACTCCTATGCCAGTCACTCACACCCACTCACTCACTCACTGACCCCTCTTTCTTCCTGTTTATTTTGTTTCTCTCAAATCTCTGCGTTAGTTTGCCTTCCTTCCATCTTTATCACACAGTAACGTGCACTCATGCACACAGACATAAGCTCTGCTTTGTGTCCTGTGGTTTATCTCTATCTACGCACTTAACCTGGAGTGAACATATCATATAAACGACAGTAACGGGTCTATATATTTTCCCACACTCCTCTGACTTCACTCCCATGTTTCATTGCAGCTCATCCCTCTCCCTTCCTTTACACTCTTTCCATATGGTGCAGATAAATATTTCAAATCTCCCACAGACATGTTGTATCATCTGACTCCTGTTAATGTCATACAAATTAATTTATGTGGGCCATGATTGGTGGCGCATGTGCTCAGACATCTTCATAATCTTGATCCTTGGGGGTCGTTACACTACATCATGCATTTATTAACTAGGTTCACTTTCAGCTCAAAGATCTATAAGTGATTCCTTCTCTGAAATGTTTTTTAGAGGAATGGGAAGTGCACTTATTCTGTTTGATATTTACCTCATTGTATCTGGTTTGTTTAGGGGCTAATCAGCTGCCTCTAGACTTTGAGCTTGGCTAATGTTATTACTTACTTACTCCAGGGACAATTTGCTGCACTTTATGTGGATGTCCAATCAGTGTTGATGGTAAATCAATTAAAGCAATACATTTCTCAGTGTATGCTATATTGACAAAGAAATAGCTGTAAAATCTGTTCTTCTGTCACCAGCACTGTCATTTGTCATTTGTGACAGCGATGTAGTTGGTGTCAAGGAAGAACGACAGACTATTTAAGCTTGGAGCTTAAAGATAATGATAAAGCTACGTGTGTAAAAGAAGTGGTAACGTTGTGTAACTTTGATTAGCAAGCAGCTAACTTAGCTTAATAATCACAAATAATCATCCAACACCCAACTTGGCAACTCACTCGCCGATCTAAGGGGCGTGTGCACAGCTGCTTTCTGCACAAACAGACAGGCCAGATACAGTAACTTGACATTTTGGGTTTGGGGTATCCAACCTAAGAAACTCACACTCCTACTCATGGACAGGGAGATAACTTGCCTTAATTGACTACATTTACCATCAACATTGATTGGATATCCACATAAAATGTGGCACATTTACCATTTAACCACACAGACAGAGATACATTTTCTCATTTCATTCTTGCAAAGGAAGTAAGTAGGTGTTCTACCTAAACTATATCTTTGAGTAAAATTGATGGTGGATACACCTTCACGATGTAGTGTAAATGTATAATAACTAGTTGAGCTTCACATACAGAATTACATTTGATGCTAGACTTAGCATTGATGACATGAAGTCGAATTCCTTCACAATGTGCATCAAGCAGATTTGTTTTAGTATTCAAGATGTTTTCATTTGTTCTTTCAGCTCTGTCTTTCTCTACCAAATCTTCTGTACTTCTGTAATCTTCTCAGCACATTTGAGAAGCCCACCAAGTCTTTAGAAACAGGAAATTGAATGACAGGGCAGGTCAGTCAGTCTGCAGCGAACATGACATGCCATCTTAGAAACGCAACACCCTTTTTTAATTTGTAACATTATTCAATTGGCCAGTTCTGGAGGAAATATGAAAGAAACCGTTCTGAGGCCTTAGGTGTGTATTTTTTCTCCTCTTGAGCAGCAGGTGTAACAATATTAGCTTTGGTTTATGTGAATCCCCCACTGGAGTGTGCTGGCGAAGGAGGACGGGGGCACATCAAGAGAAGGTTTTACACAGCAAAGTGGAAAGTGGTTCGGTTTTGTTTTGGAAGATTTGAGAGAGCAGCTGGGTGTTTTATGGGTGTTGCTAGGGTCATGACGAGAGGCAGTGCGATGCGGATGTGGTATTGGAGCAAGTTTTGATGCCATGGGGGCGTGGAGGTGGAAGAAAATGTTGGGATATTGCTTAAGTGGAAAATGAAGAATCCTCTGGCTGGCATGACATGAACATTCCTCTACCCACCCGAAGTCCTCATGTTCAGCTTAATGTCTTTTCTCTAATCTGCCACTCCTTTCCTGTTCTTGCTACCATATGTCACTTTGACTTTGACTATTCTATCCATACATCTTAAATTTAATGTAAAAGTAATCTATTTCTAAATGGAATTCTTAAAATTTAGGGGTAGCCCTCCTAAACCATTGAACCCGTCTCAGACACTTAAATCCTCCTGTTCATTGCTGACGTACATCTTGCTCTCATGTAACTCTCCTCCATATAAGACCCTGAATTGGGAGGCCTGGCAAGTAGCAAGGGGGGAGATGGAGAGAGGAAAATGGAGCAAAGAGATCAGCTGCCAGGCTCAGCTCCAATTTGGTTCAAATCCAGGGGTCTCACTGATTTCTCCACCAGTTCCCAGTATCAGCCCCTCCAAACAGCAGCAGCTTGGACAGCAGGGCTTGGACAGCAGGGCTTTGACCAGGCGACCAGGCGACCGGCCAGAGATGAGTTCTGCCTCGGATTTTTTAAGCCTGGGGATGTAGAGAGATGTTTGCGGTCCGACCCAAAGCTGAAAACTGTAAAGATTAAAGGACAGAGAGTCAGAGGTTAGCTGTTTAAGCCACCGCAAGATGGCTAGTTTTCTGCATGACATTCAAGTGCATACGGGCTCACGAATAACAGCAGCATGCATTATTGTAACTGGTAATAGGCCCTGGATGATCAGCTCTGTGTGTGAGTCACAATTAATCACTGAATTCATGCTGCTGAGATGAAAAACCACTTTGACCAGAGATTCTAAAGCTTCTTTGTGGTTTCTATCTGTATTAGACCCCCTTGAAGTTCACACTCTTCAGATTTTTTCTTTTTTTTGCCAAAGCCACAATAATGCTGCTGCTGGTTATCCCATGAAAGGACCGGGTGAGAGATGATGTCATTCTTCATAGTGTCGGATACTTGGAATGTGGGCCACCTCAGCCCACCCCGTCCAGCTGAATGGATGAAAACAAACCCTGTGAATCTACTGCCCGGCTTTAAGGGGCCCCACCTCTGGCACCGGTAGCCATCTTCACTCTGGGGGGCCCCCGGAGGCCCGGCACTTCTGGCTGACGTCATGGTAGCAGAACCATTATGATGAGATTACTTTGAGCTTGAGCACAAAGCCCCATGCGCTATAGCATCTCATCCTCTCCTCTATTTTCTCTCTACTTCTTATTTTTCCTTTTTTTTTTTTTTTTTTTTGTACTTGGCCATTTCCAGAGCAACATTGCCCCTTTCTCTTTCTGTCTCCTGACTCTCTCCTCCCTTTCTCTCCGCAGAACCCTGATTTATCCATCTCTCTTTTCCAAGACTTTACTTTTCCTCCCTGGCACACAGAGACTCATTTCCTGGTCTCATATGCATTTCAAAAGGTGCAGGAGGCTCCTTGTACCAAGCTGAAGAATTGAGCAGAGCAGCAGGGTGAATATTAAAACACTCCTCTGTAGTCTACGGAGACCAGCTCTCCGTCAGGCAGTGGGAAAGGTTGGACAATCAAATGTCAGTGTTTGAACTCGACCTACCCAGTGATCTGCTGCCACTGCTAAAATGTTTTGCTCTATCCTTATGACAGTATAGCGAGAGCAAAACAGCAGGGATTGTGTCCTGAGGGATGGGCCATTACTTTAAATGCTGCTTAATCATGTTTGTTTGTCATGTATTGTTTTTCTGGTTTAGAAATGAACACAACGTGCAGATAAAACAGCCTCTTTTCTTGTCGCAGGATGAATTGGACCTGACGGATAAGAACAGGGAGGCCATGTTCGCTTTGCCCGATGAGAAGAAATGGCAGATCTACTGCAGCAAAAAGAAGGTGAGTTGTTCTCTGCCTTACTTTACTGTACATCAGCTTCAATCTCTGGCTGGCTCTTATTTTGACTCCCTGCCTGAAGCCACAGTTTAGAGCTAAACTGTCAGCAATGACTGTTAGTGAAGGGTAGCTTTTTACTGGAACCCATTTTGAATCCACCTTGCCAGCTTCTCATTTCTGCATTGACATAAACATATGCAAATGTTAGGCCAGCTACATATTGCATGTAATTTATTTTGGAGGCAGGAGTACATGCAGTGTTATAAGTGCACACAAAGTACACAAATGCACGCAGCGCGCCTGTTTCAAGACCTTCAATCTCCAAAATCTCCCTCCCCACGTTGGAGCAAGCAATTTCCTTGTGCTGCTTAAGAATTGTCAACATACCATGGAAGCACTAGAACATTCTGGTTAGCCCTCTCTTTCACCCCTTTCCCCTCGCCAAAACATCTCTCGTTCTCTTCATACTCTCCGGCATGTCTCGAATATCCACCAGGAAATGACATTGTGCTTGGAGAAAAAAGGGGAATTCAGCCCCCCCCCCCCTCACTCAAAGCAAATTGAATAAATAGTCATAAACCCTCCCCTGTGTCTCTTTGCTAATTTGTTTTTTGGCTGAGGATTTTTGAGCTGGAAGCAGGGTGAGGATCGGACCTCCTCCTTTTCTCTTTCCGAGGCATGCAGGCTCAACTTTGCTGATATGATAGGCCCTGACAACCTTTTTAAAAAGGAGTAAACACACACCGCCATGTGTGTGAGTGTGTGTGCACATGCACCTGCATGTGTAAAAGTTTGTACTTGCTTTTGGGCCAGTATTGGGTTACTAGGAAAAAGATGAGCAGTGGAATTGTGGTGTATTTAGAGGGATGTCAAGGCGAGGATGGAAGCTGGAGCACCACAACAGTTTACAATGAAATGCAATACTATTAAAAATAATACAAGAGGAGGATATAACCTTTCTTCTAATACATTATGATAACTCGCAGTATGCTATGCCCTTTGAATACATTGCATAGTATTAAAGGGGATTGGATTGTTGGCAGAATGCACATCTGCACATGTGAACCCACATAAAAGTTGCAAGTTCAGTAAAATGTCAATATCAGTTATTGAATATCTCACTGAAGCAACCACAGACGTTTATGAGACCCCTTTGTACTGCAGCAGAAGGTAGTGGAAACAAAGTTTTGGCAACACCCCGGGCCTATTGGAACCAAAACGGTTTGTAGTGTGCTCCTAGGCCGGGTTCAGAGGTAGGATATATTAGTTTGTCGTTCCTCCCCCATCGCTCCCAGTCAGAAATTATTTCCTCTGTGAGGCTAAGGTGAAAAAAACCCAGCCGTGTGTCGAAGCCAGGAAACGGAGAGCAAAACCGGGGTAACAGTGCACAGCGGAAAGCTGGAGGAAAAACCAAACAAACCCCTCATTCATGGATAGAGGCGGCGTAATGGAGAGCGAGGAAAAAAACAACTGGCGTGCAATATCGTATAATAACCTGCATGTCTGTGTGTAAATATGCAGGCAGGAAGGCATGAATACTGTCCCCACTTGCAGAAACCCACACTGACATGAACGACCATATATATGCAGGAAAATGCACACTTGCAGGTTATTCAGACATAACCCACATACACATACGCCACACAGTAGTGCCCTGTGTTTCTGCGAATTACAGCATGACTGTGATTTGAATGGAGAGCAGAGGACAGCAGAATTTCCCTCAGCCGTTCCTGTCAACGGCAAACACTGGTTCCCTTGTTTCCACCAGCCAAGCGACGGCTCCAGTTGTTGTGGTTAGATAACACTTGGAGGGAGCCAATGAGGGCACGACAAAGGGACAAACTAACTTTGTTCACCTGCAAAACAAACTGGCCAACACATTTAGCCCAAACCACTCAAGCTTTGCCGGTTCCATTGCTTCTCTCTCCAGTGAAAAACCACATATTCCATATCTAATGAGTTTTATGTTTTCACATAAACTATATAAAATAAAATGTGTCTTTGTGGGTTGAGAAAATTTACCCAGTTCTTAGACTAATAAAACCACTAAAACACTTAAATTCACAAGCTTTCATAGAGTTCACTAGAACTGTAAAGATGTGTTCAGTTCGTCTTTCCTTAAATGACTTCCCTGCATCTCCGAATAAGCTTAGAAATCATTAGAGCACCATAATTAAACTTTTAGCCATTCAGCGTCAGAAAAACTTGATCAGAATACAAGTTGACAGATGCACAAACCAGTATTCTTTTAAAGATTTTATTGTTAACGAGTTAGGCTACATACGCAGACACAAGTGTTGGGTTTTTGGCCGTGTAAGTCCAACATCCACTCTCATTTTAGCACTGGTTTGGTCTTCCTGAAGTCTTATCTGGTTATTTTGCTTGCTAGTTGTAGAATTTCTTCTCAGTTTAGAAGACTCTTCATTTTCTCTAGTCTGGCTACAGTTTATTGCTGTGTGGTTTCATCGGAGCCCGTTTGCTGATAGAGATGCATTAAATGTTCCTGCTGTGCCAACAGTCAGCAAAAAGAGGCTGAAAAAGCTCCATAGAGCTGCTAACTGCTGAGTTAGATGACAAAAATCTGTGTTTAATTGTCACAACGAGAGTTACTTTTCACATTTCACAGAATAATTTGATTTATTGTTAATGTGAAAATATTCATGATGCAACAGATGAGTTAAATGCTCATGAATGAATGAAATGAACAAAAACTACTGCTCTACTTAAACTGCATCATTTACACCCCAACATCAAAAATCCAATTTAGTATTTTTGTTTTCAAAAAGCAGTTTTAGTTTGTTTTTTCAGACACTGGTCCTCTTACAATGTTTACTCAATACCAGTCAGCAGTGATGTAAGAGAATTAGCGTAAATATGCTCCCTGTGTACCATGACTAACTCGAATATCTTGTAGAGGCCTTCGGGCTTTAAGCCAATCATATCTGCAACTCTGATCTCAGCCATCCAGTCAGCCACTGCCAGGGGTGTTGGGTGTCTACCTGGGGCGGGTAGTGGACTTCATGAGCATACATATATAGTGCACAAGTGAAACAGAGATGGTATGAGTAAATCTGTATTATGTATTGTATTCCTGCCTGTGAGTAAGGGTTGTTGCGTGTGTGTTTGTGTGAGTGCTTACACTTGTTTTTGCAAGCATGACTCTTGTCCAGCAGCCCCCAGGTAGAGAACACGATGTAACATCTAATAGCTCCTGATAATCGTTCAGTGCTGGGAGCCAAACAGAGTCTCCTGACTCCCATTAGTATCGCTGCACTGACATGATACTAACACACACATACACACCTACACACACACACACACACACATTTTTTTTTTTGGCCCATGATCACACAATATGGCCTTTTATCAGTGTCAAAACACTGACAAAACTTGCACTGCTTCGTTATCTACTGTCCTAAATTTGCCTGAAGAGAGGATTTTCCTGTATAATATCAGTTTTGTTGTCCAAAATCACCCAACTATTGAATTCTATTAGCATGCCTAACGTGCACTGCCTGATAGTACCATATGCACCCACACATTAGCCTCTCCTACCGTGACAGCAGCTTCAATATGAAATGATTAGCCATGTGTGTTTTATCCCCATCGCTTAAACTAATGTGACCCAGAACAAAGATTTCTGCTTGAGCATGTGCTAAAACGTGTGTAATGTTAGCTACCTGTAACAGACTGCAAGAGTTACATAATCATCCAGAATTCAATATCCTGTCCATTTCCTGTCTCTCTAGGTGAGACTTTATATCCCGGCTTCCATAGATAAATATTCCCCGCAGAGAGATTGGCTCTCTGGAATGTCAGACAATCCCCCTCGTTGCACAGAAGGGAACATATTGTGGTGACAGCTGGAGGAGAGAGAACGGAAAAAATATTGACTTATATGACAGATAATGCATTCCAGTATCTTGCTGTAACAAAGTGCTAATTGAAATGACTGGATAACGCATGTGCTACTTTCTGTAGTGTGCTGGGCAGGAACAGTGTGAAGAATTTGGTGCAAATCACAAACTTTTTCTTGTTTCTTGCTAAATACATTATCTTCTAACTGAACTTTTTCTTCTTTTTAATTTTTTTTGCAGCTCCCTCCTTTGTTTGTGAAGTGGTCTTTTGTGTTGTTTCATTCAGTACTGTGCTGTCATGGTTTTGGAGGGCTCATGAGAGCCCCCACATTACAGACATGGTCTCCCCGGGCCTCTCTGAGCACATGGGAACAGAGCGTGAGGCGCCCGACGAGCGCTACAATTGCTATATAAACTGGAGACCTCGTGTAAAACATGTTAGCATGTCACTTGGACTAGTCAGAACCTAGACACTAGCTGTAACAGTTGGAAAACCGACTGGGCCAAGTTGGCTGATACTGTTGTCTGATCTTTGTTGTGCATAAAATGCTAATATGGGTGTGCATGTGTACAACAAGGCCAAGTCCAAGCACATGTTGAAGTTAGCAGAGACCTTGAATCAGCGCAGCAGCTTGCAGCGTTTCCTTTCTAGCCCTCTTATTATCTCCCATCCTCTCGTGCTCTTGCTCATCATTTAAAATTGAGCGTATATTTTGGACAAGCAAACAGTAGCAACCTCCCATGACACCTCACAGTGCTTTGAGTTTAACTTTCCACCCCCTCGTTGTTCCTGGACTTGAAATGTATAGGTGTATAGGTTTCGTACAGTCTGTGAGCTCAATTATCAACGTCAATGAAACCTTTTAGGAGTTGTGAAAACTCTAAGATGGCTTGTCGCATGACAGCAGGGGGGCTAAAATATGTAATTTCATCTACTCTTTCAACAGGTGCCTCTGCAAATGCATTAGTCTGCCAAACACAGGGAAATAGTCTTGAATTCTGGCTTTAGTCAGGTATTTAGGTCTTCAGAGAAACAATATATCCCTCAACAGATTGTTGTAACAAGAGGAACACCTTACAGAAATATACCTGATACACTGCTGGGGATTCCTGTTCTCCTTTGCTCCAACTTGGATCGTAAATCATATTTAATGTCACCAGACGTGAGGAATGCACAGCGTAGTGTAACTGTGTAATTGCTGTAATAGAATGAAGAAGTTGACCTTAAACTGTCGCAGCAGAGCACGCGACTGGAATGTTTTCACCCAGAAGAGGACCGTGAGCAGAAAAGCACTCAGTGTGTGTATGTGTATATATGTATAATATGTCTGTAGTGCAAGAATGTCCAGATTCAGGCAAACCTCTCTACATTCATATCAAAATCCTGCTATTTGCACTTTGTATTCGTAACCAGCTTCAATCTTTGGAGTCTGGCGTTTTATCACGAGTCAATCAACTGTGATTAACTCCCAAAATGGTTTGATCAGGAAAGCAGTACACATGAAAGCAAGCACCCCACTTCAGCTTTTTAGAAATTCCATTAAAAGGGCCAAATATTCAGGAAGTGTATGGTCTGGTTTGATTAGGACCCCCAAAACAAGCCTTGTCCCAAACAAGCCGAAAATTACAGTACTTTACTCCGGCTCGTGAAACTGCCAGAGTAAATGTTGCATTGGACTCGACATGTTTTTGAGGGCGTGGTGGCGGTTGTAATTCAGCTGAAGGGCCAGAGAGAGGCAGTTAAGTTGTTAATCTCAGCGTCAGAATCTGTCTGGCATCGGGTCCCAAGCTTTTCAGCAATATAGTGGGGACGACCGCCAACTCGTAAGCACAAACTGAGTAGTACAGTGAGTTCTATTGTTTTTGTCTTAGTTTAGCTCTTTAGCTTGGGTTCAAATGCTGGCACAGAGTGCTGTAGATCAGAAACAGTGGTCATTACGAGGACTGAAATCCACACTGACCAACCTTATACTCTAAAACCCAAAAAGCTGATTGTGTGTTTATGATTCAGAAATCAGTGGATCAGCTCATCTTTGAGTCCAGGCTTGAAGTTCATTGGGTTACTGGAGATAATAAGAGGATTTTATGTCAGGGACAGTCAATACAGGCTGGTCCCAGAAGACCGTTTGTCTGGTTTAATCAACAGAAATATTGAAGCAACAGTTTAGAAATGAAGGGATTGGCATAAAATATTGATTTTTCTATATCAAGAAGTAACTCAGAGAGAGCTGGTGATCTCTAGCCACAGCATGAATGTCCTTGAAGTAAACTGTTACCTTATGTTGACAATCTCAGAAATAATCTGTTGGTGGAGAGTTATTATAATAACTTTTATACCACGCTTTTATACCACGCTTATTATTCTCCGCAGATGTACTGCCATGGAATGTTTTATTATTTTTTTATTGTGGTCTTACATGGAATGATATCAGCTGACAAGATATCCTCTCAAATTTTGAATCAGAATTAACATTTTTGACATATGTTGTGATTTGGAAGTAACTTTCTCCAACTCTTATCTCGCGACGCAGAACTATCATACTGTAAGTTTCCAACTTTCGCTGACGTGCACACAGTAACAAGAACAACAACGGCGCTCCACCACTGCTCTAAGCCCAGGCTAAACAAGACCAGATGTGAACGAGGAACATGGTCTCTATTTTCCCCTGTGCCTTGGGTTGCTCTGGCATCACGCTTCCTCGGATTGGCCCGGACAAATTGATCTCAGACAGAGCTATTTGAAAACTATTGTGGAGTGCATTTCGTTCCTCAAGGCAGTTTTGTCTTTCTCTCTCTCTCTCTCTCTCTCTCTCTCTCTCTCTCTCTCTCTCTCTCTCTCTCTCTCTCTCTCTCTCTCTCTCTCTCTCTCTGTCTTCACGTGATAAAAGCTAAGGCAAGTGAATACTCTGACATGTTGTGACCCAGTTATTGTGGGCTGGACTGCCTGATCCATTAAGTCTTCATGTGGATGTTGAAACATGCAACTAAGGTAGAAAGTGGAGGGATGATACTTGGAGACTGAAATAGAATGGAAATAATGTATTACACAGTGTGAAACAGACTAAGCCCTACTAGTAGTCATGCTTTGTTTGTCATATCCCATGAAGTTTTTGGAAGAACAGACAACATTCTGATTTCACTACCCTTAAAAGTGTCGTCAAGCTGTTGACATGAGCAGAAATGTTCCCAAAATGAAAAAATGTTTTATAGAGCATGAATATTTTCTGTAAATTTTGCAGCAGTCTGTTCCAATAGATTTGGATATTTGGCCTGATGGTTCCTCTAGTGGAAACATTAAAGCGTCACCATAAACATGAGTATTCCTGGAAAGTTTCATGGAAACTTTGGTATGAACTTACCATTCTCCTCACCTTCCACTATCTGCCTGTTACTGTTTTTAAAGTCTCCGTCGCTACATGAAACAACAACAATAACCGTCCGAGCTAGCATCCTATATACTGAGAATGACAAGTTACACTAACCCTACCCTGGTCGCTAACGTACAAACTTAGACAAATTTCCCCCACAACATTATTTTGAAAGAGTACCGCTGCTGCATCTTGGGCATAGCACCGCCCTAAGATGAAAGTGATGTGAATGTGAACATGGTTTAAAGAAATACAAACAAGCCAGAGCATCTTTTTTTTGTTGACTTTTTTGAGTGATAATGGGTTGAGACAGATCTTTTCCCAGACTGAAATGTGATATTGTGCTTCAATTATCAGAATTAAATTGTAACATTGTGTAACAAGTGTTTTGAAAGTGACGTCTTTGTGCCCATTCACAGGAGCAGGAGGACCCCAACAAGCTGGCAACCAGCTGGCCCGACTACTACATTGACCGCATCAACTCCATGGCCGCTGTAAGTCAAACACATTTCAGACAAACACACTTTTGAAACCCCCAGATGAATGAAAATTCCTTGCCAACTTGAATTGTGCTATTAAAATATAATTCACTTATTTCGAGTATCTGACCACCACCACAGCTGAGAGGTCACTGTTCACTCAGTCAATCTTTCTCAGACCCTCTTGGCTCACTTTTTATCTCCTCTCTGCTGACTGCTTGTTATATTCGCATGACCACATTCTTTCGCTGTGACCCCAGCATTCACACATGCTGTGATGACAAACAGGCCATTTAGACACTCAGCAGTTCAGTCAGTGGGAACGACTGTCAAAGACACAGAGTGAAGCCAGAATGACAATATTCATTATTTCTAGCCAGTATGGTTGCCAATAAAAGCAGCACGATAACATCACAAAACTGTCTCCTATCATGATCTCAGCTTCATTTCAGACATTACTACTGTGATGTGAGTTGTATTATTTGATTGTACATCCGGTCACTGACCAGTCTCTGCCAGCGACCTCTGACTCTAGTCCTTATGTGGACGACAAGTTGGCTCCTGAATGTTTGGAGATCATAAAACTTGACAATTTAAGGGGGGCTCTTTAAGGACGACATGTAAGCATGAAATTTAGAGACTAGCAAGTCATCGGTGAAGCGAGAGCCTCTTTTTCAACATTCCACTAGGTTTTTTTTTTTTCTTCATCTAGCCAAGAAGACCAACACTTTGTACATTTACAAGTCTTTCCAGGCCATGGATCAGATAAACTGCTCGACCATAACTTACGCTGATCACCACAAACATAGAGCCAAAACATAATGGTATTTAATATGTTTATTGCCATGTTGTTTGTTTTTCTGGCAAACACGCCTGTAGCAACAACCCATGTTGAAGGTTGCTATTTTTACAGCTGTTTTTGTTTATTGGCTCCACTCAAGGGACGAGAATGAGCTACTTCTGGATGGTTCACCGGTACCTGAGCTTAGTGTTGAAGTCTGGAGAAACAATTTTACTGTCATTCTCTTAAAGGCTTTTCCCCCCGAGGGGAAATGTGGTTGTTACAGCAGCAGCAGCAGTACAGAAAAAGTGTAGATAAACAGAGAAAGTAAAAAATAAATAATGGGAAGTAAATAAACTCAAATCAATTTTATAAATGAGAAATGAGAAACATTTTGTGTGTGGGAGGTTATACTGGCTACTACAGAGTTGTAGAAGATCTGCATGATCCAGTTGAACACACTAAAAGATGTGACTCTGTCACTTCCCGAAGAGAGCATCAGTGTTGTGAGTCCAGGCTAGTTTTTTATTGATTTTGGACCCAGGTGTGAGTCCACGCTCTTTACTTCCTCTCCCCGGATGTTCCTCTGGTAGTCCATCATCAGCTCTTTGGTTTTTCTGATATTGAGCTTCAGCTGATCGTAGTTTCACCGTGGGTCAAAGTGGTCTCAGAGGTGCTGTAGCTTTAGTCTTTCTTTTTTACTATATCTACTGCAAACTGAGTCTATAAGTCATCCGTGTGTAGTCTACAGTATATAGAGTCTTTAAATGTCTTGACATTTTCATAAAACAAGTGTAAAATTGTGCCTGTGTAATGAGATATTTTCATTTCTTCCAGTGGTTTCACTTGTTCCAGACATTTTCTAGAAAGTGTTATGTAATACTGGGGAAAACTTCTTTCAATGAAACTATTTAAAACAAATTTATTCACACTGTAAGCAAATAAAATTATATCACATCAATGGCTGAAGTTGCTTTGCATACATAAAAAAAATGTATGAACTCTATGATAGATTAAATCATTTGTAGAAAAAGATATTTTTGCTGTCTCCGTGCCCATTTTTACACAAGCAGCCTCTTGTTCAAGCTCCACTTTAGCAGAGTCTCCCTTATTCACCATAACTTGACCAATTTCCTCCCTTTCCTGAATCATTTTTCACTCCCGCTATCAGTCTTCCATTTTCTCCACCACCGTGCCCCAGACAGCATCTTGACAGGAGCACATTTTAAAACTTGTACATGACTTCATGTCTTGGCTTCGAGGTGAGCTCACCAGGGGCAGCCCTTCCACAGTAGCTGAGTTATTGGATGAGCTCATTTTCGCTTCGCTGCCCGGAGAGATTATTGTACAACCAGCATCTTGATGTTCATTCATAAAACCATGTCAGAGGCCTGAGGTTGTTCATTGGCTACAGAGTGACGATTCACTTGTCCTTGTGACTCTGACAAGAGTTTCTGTAGCCTCGCTGTGTCCAGGCTAGTGTGTTGAGTGAGTGTAGAGCTTTCTGCAGATAGACAGAGAAGGAGATCAAAGATGGAGGCTTCTTTTATGTCAATGATGTGAAGAAAGACGCTGAGCTAAGCTATTGCAAATTTGCAGATTCTCTAACCACAAGACCTGAAAGCATGCAATGCCGATGTGAGTCCCTGTTCCATTTAGTGTTGTTGCTGCAAACGGATTTAATTTTAGTGAAGCTCATTTAGCGAAGCCTGCTTTAAGTAATGGACATTTTAAATTACATGTATTAGAAGGGCAACAAATGTTTTGAGCTTTTCATTAGCTTGGCATAGCTCGGGTCTATTTAAATTGAATAGTCAGTTAGGTAGTGAAATCATGTTTAATATTTTTAATCGAAACTTTAAAGCATCTACAATCTATTCTTAATCTATTTAACAATATATCGAATGGCAATGTAAAAGGGGCCACTCATAGCGATGCGTCTACAGAGAATTATCACCTGAATCTGCAGCTCCTGTCTGCTTTATAGCGAGTTTCAGCTCAGTTTAGCTATCTGTCCACAACTTTACTGTTCTGGATCTCATAGTGCAAGTTTCAGCTGCAGCAGGGAAAAAAAAGCTGTAAGAACCCCACTGTGTAGTATCTGTCCACCAAACAGCAGACAGACATAGTTTGAGATGAACGTGTGTTTAGCATTGAGCAGCTGAAGAGTCAGATATGTCTCTCAGGAGATGGATGAGACAAAGAAATCGAGCTAAAAGAAGAATGAATATTTGGCTTACATTTGTGAGGAGGCCAGAAACATAACTCCAAATGAATGATAGTGTTGCTCCATAACTGATGGATAATAATAAAAAAATAAAAGGTGACAATAATGTCAGTGTTTTGGTCACAAAGTATAGTAGTGTATGTCTGTTTTATGTTAAACTAACACTGCATCCTTTATTAGTGCTTCAGTAAAACTTAACAAACACAGCTTATATTTTTTGGACATTACATTACTTTGCTGTGGCGTTGGATAGATGTGATTGCTAAAAAAAAAAACTAATTGGCACTCACTTGAACTGTAGTTTTATCATCTTTCACTTGATGTACTTGACAAAAATCTCTTGTTTATAATATATACTCACGTCCCGTCATTTGCACACATTTTCTTTTGCATTTCACTCAATTTCATTTGTTAGTTTTTAGCCATGTGGGAACAATATGATAAAATCTAGTTTTCAGCTAGCATTTTGTTAGCTTAATTAGGTTTTGTACCTCCGACTCTGCATGACTAGTTAAAATAATGTTGTTTACTTTAATTTGTATTGAACAAATGCTCCGTGCATCAGTGACCCACATGGTCCAAATTAAGGTTTTGATGAGCTGCACTCATCACTCACTGAGTTAACAGCGCACTGACGACTAGCTCGAAGGCATAGTTCTGGCTCTGGGGGGCACTTCCCATAATAAGGATTTAGGGAAGTACCCTCTGCTGGTTTACCAACTGGCTATAATAGTATCCTTATGTGCTTGTTGGCCACAGGTTCGAGTGAGCTTACAAATAGCAGATGTAGGAAGGAGCCATTTGGCTAGACTCATTGACACGGTGAACTGGCTCACAGCACGACCAAATCATTCACTCTCCCCCCAACACTTGTTGTGTCCAACTTCCCATTGACTATGAACATACTCGTTTAGAGAAACAGGAGCCAGAGCCTTTAGTTCTTGGCACAGGGTCCATGAACCATCTGGACTTGAGGCTAAGTCGTCACGATGGATGTTTTGACTGCACTGTTTCTAGATTAAACAGTCTTAAACACCGGACAGAACAGAGCTCTTGTTGGGTAGTCAAACATAGGGTCCGGCTTCAGCTCTCAATGTGGGTCGGTCCAAAATGTTGCCAGGAATATTTGCACCCATCTTTGACCTGCATGCCTTTTTAAGGGTTTACGGATTGAAAAGCAGGGTCGCATTTTAAGCTAATATTTTTTCAGGCACATTAATGGGCAGTCACTGTGACTAGCTTACTCCACTGCTGAAACAGACACTGTTTGAACCTTAGCACTTGGCAGTGAGCTGCCATGGAAAAAGCCTGGAGAGGCTAAACAGAAGCCTTGTGGCCCTGACTAATGGGAGCACAGCAGCTCTTTGATGTTGCTGAGGGGAGGCTTTAAGTGATACAGAAATGCATTAACACCACCACCAGTCTAATTGTTTTTTTTATCATTTGCTGTAAGCTTGATTGGAGCTAATTGCCTGCATGACTTATTTTGGCATGTTGTACGGCTTCAAACAGTTCTTTAAAAAGGAAAATCTCATTGGAAAGGGGGGGATACACATGATCTGCTTGAACTGTGGTGTGCAAAACATTAGCCTACTAATGAGGCTCTGATTATCTGTGAAGCTAGGACTAACTGAAACAAGCGCATTTACTTGTAAAGAAGTGGAAATATGTACCGTTGCTGCCAAATTAAGATTAACAGTCGTGTGTTAACCAGTAGAAACAATGAAAAGCTCTTTAAAAGTGATAAATGCAGATTTTTAGCGTAGCTTGCCAAATAGCACATTCTATGAAGCCAAAAAACAGTAATATTAATTAGCTGTTTCCACTAAATTATCATTTTATTTCTCATCATTTCTACAGATGCAGGCCCTGTTTGCCTTTGATGAGGAGGAAATGGAAATGAGGAACAAGGTGGTGGAAGATCTGAAGACGGCACTTCGAACTCAGCCAATGAGGTAAGTGAAGCTCTCCGTCCAACTAAACCGTGACACAGCTCTGTGTTGCTCGGTTCTCCTTCAAGTTCCTTATTTGACTTGTTGACATATTAAAGTCTGTCTTCTGTCACGACAAGATTACAGCTGAAATAAAAAAATAAGACTAATTCAAATTTGATAGACGCCCAATTAATATTATTTTAAGATCCACAGTCCTATTTTTACTCCCCCTGACATGACAATCAGCAGCTGTTAGCCCTCACTCATCACCACAAAGTAACATTCAAAGACTTGAGACCGCCGACTAATACAAACCGCCTCCCATTCCCCATCAGCAGCTCCTTTAAAGCCGTCCATCAGCCTGTGCCAGTTGCGTGATGCAGCGGTCTGGACCAAAGCAGGGGTGTTGAGTTTTCTCAAGGGGAGCTATGAAGTGACAGACCTAATGTGCAGAGTGACAAAAACCCAGAGCAGCCTTAGTGTCTGGGTCACGTCTGGGTTGCGTGTGTTTGTAGGCCAAGTGTGTGTATGCATGGTTGTATCTGAGCATGCATGAGCATCCAAACCAATATAACTTGGAACAAAGCTACTAGGCAGCTTCTAGAGTCCAGACACATCACAGGAAGTTGTTCTGCCAAAGTAAAATGTTACATTTCCTGTGAAGTTGAGGCTGAGCACTCTTACTAACTTGCAAACTCACTTAACCATCTGATTTTAAAAAGAATGCTCTCAAAATAAGCCATACATTTGTTTTTAAGAATCTTTTTTTTTTTTTTTGTCTGAATAAATTAAGGATTTCAGATTTTGTTGCCCCCTTGAGTTGTATTTAAATGAGGCAGAAAACTTGGGTATACACTCATTAGATGTGATTTATCACCAAAATCTTTCATTCCAGATGGGGACTACAAAATGTGGCACATGCACCTAGTGTAACTGCACTATATAAAAAAAAAAACTGACTAATTCAGGCTTTCCTGGAAAGAAAACTCCAATTAGTTGAATAATGTCTTGTCAAAACATGTCACAACATTCCTTTATTGGTAACCCCGGTGAGTCACAGAGTGCTGAAACTTCAGTAAGAACGTACACTGAATAATTACATACTGGAACCACTTTTCTTCATTTGACTGCACATCGCTCATTTTGGTGTGAATCTTTAAATTAAGTGTTTAAAAGTAATTATGTGCAAGGGCTAAAAAAAACAACAACCTCTCTCTGGATTTTAATGAGGCAGAGTTATGAATATTTCCTTGCTCTGGAGCAACTTGTTGCATTATGCATTCAGGATAGTTCAAACTGTAAATACTGTACACGATCAAAAGATAGTGATAGTGGGAATAACTACCCTAGCACAGTTTCAGATAATTCAGGTCAATATTGTCTCTTTTTGCACTGTGTTGCAGGTTTTTCACACTCTGTTTCTCTCCTTGTGTTATATTCAAGTGCGCTTAATTTATCTCATCAAAAGCGGCTGTAATGACTCAATCACCACTATTCAGTAATGCACCTGCACCCATGTTGTTCACAGAGTGAGTTATTGCTCATTAGCACACAGATGTTTTTAAGTGCTGTAGCAGCGATGTGGGTAGCAGGTGTGTCCCACAGAATATGGGTGTTCAGGGAAAACCTGGGCAGTGTGTTAATGTCCCACCAAGTCTAGCCTGAGTGACAAATGGGCATCTAAGGCAAAAAAAAGATGACTTTGTGCGTGACAGCTTAGATGTCTGGGGGAACTGCGTAGTTTGATGTGGCCATGAGCTTCACCTAAACATCCCCTTTATGTATCACCTCAGTGTCCCCGTGTGTGTGTGTGTGAATATACTGCATCTCTGCATCTTTATGGCAGCATTTTGTAAGACATGGCGGTGTCTGTCTGTATTCTTCTTTTGATTTATGCCTGCCTTTGGACGAGCGCCTGAAATGGCCTCCTCTCCCCCCTCCTCCTCCTTCTCTCTGGCATTTCATAGAGGCAGCTGGGCCTGCTTGTGAAGAGGTGCCCTTGTGCTCTCAGCCCGCTCTGCAGGGCCACAGGACCCAAACACATGGTGGGCATGCGGGGTGCCAGGCAGAGCGCACAAAAGCAGCACATTGTCAGCAAGCCACCCACTGTTGTCACTTTCACTTACGGGCTGATTACGAGCCATTGAAATGAAAAGGTGACATGTTTAGGTCATGTGTTCTGCTCTGTGTTACTGTTTATGGAATGTGATATTAACAACATGCTGTCATTACCCCTTGTAATTGGAAATCTTTGCTTTGGGTTAAGTATTTCAAACTGATAAGTAATGGTATGCAACCTTTCTGGTTTGGTTTGTTTGGTGCATCATGAGTAAAAATATTCAGTGTTTCTCAAGAAAAGAAGAAGAAAGCAAAGGCTGCTTATTGTTTCGCTGTTCAACCTCAAATTTACTGTTTTGGTTCACTTACCGCTCTCAAAGCAAAAGTCTAAAAAATGTAAAACACTGAGTCAGAACAGTTTTCTGGTGTTGTACCTTGTTGTACCAACTGCAGTAGTAAACATTTTCATGCAGGCTCATTTGCTGACACAAACCTGTCCAGCAAAAGTATCATTTGGATCTGTAGACCAGCGTGTAATTCAGCTACTAGATTTTCTTAGCTGACCATAGTCAGACAGTTTTCTTCAGCTGCTTGGTTAAACGATTTGAATTATGAGTCTGGTGAATACCGGCTCGATAATCTCCAGTATTATTGTCCTCTGCAGATAAACGTAGTAATGCATGAGTCAACTATTCCTGAGTGCTGCAGGAATGTGCGCTTAAACCAAGAAATCTCTGTGACCCTGTGATGAACTGGCGACTTGTCCAGGGTGTACCCTGCCTAAGTCATCAGTCAGCATAGCAGTTTTGTTGTCTTAAAAATGTCAAAAGCATTGTGGGTAATGTAGGAAATGTGAATTCAAGCAGACAGGATGACAACAAGGTTGATACAACAAAAAGGTCAATCACAGTACTTCATTACAGAACAGCTGGACTGTATCAAACATGGCCTCCAACAGTGAGAGGAGGCAGGTGATGCTGTACTTCAGTCTCTGTTTACCAGAAATTGTTTTAATAGTCATAATCATTAAACCAATGTAATGGCCCAGATGTCTTTCAAATATAAATTCCATTAATTATAAACAGCCATAAAACGGAGACATTTAGAGAACTGGCTGAATTTCCCTCATTTATTTACAGCTTATCTTATTTTCTCTGCCAGTAGTTATTGCTGTGTTTACCAGCTAGTCAAATGGAGCTTGAACCATCCTGCTGGGGTTGTGTGTTTACTCACATAAAGCTGAATCTCAACTCAAGTGGGTTGTGGAGCCCAATGCGTGAACACACACCGCTACAGCCGTCCGTGTAGCCAAATGAAATGTGCACAGTTTGGCATAAATTTTAATGTAGCTTCCAAATATTTAAATATTTACTCCCCCCTGTGGTATTTTAACTACACCATTAAGTGTACTTATACAAGCATTGCTGACCTCTTGACTCTTCTTCACATCTGCACTGATGTTTACAGTATGTCCGTGCTGATGAGCATACTGTGTGTGCATTCTTGTATTCAAGACGTTGACGTTGTCATTCCTGTGATGAACAGAGATGCAGGAGGACAGGAAATGAATCTTTCCTGGAGGTCACTGAGGCCACTCTGGCCCAGAATGCATTAAAGTCCCAGGCTCATGTCAGTAGAGCATCGCAATGCTTCCCAAGACGCCTCTCTGGACATTGTTTCTGGAAATCTCTTCCAGCAAGAATATTGACTTGAGTCGACTGCAGCCGTTCCCCCTCGCTCCTGTGTCAATAGCCCTTTGGATCATTCGCTACCACCACATGCAAATATTATCCCTCAAAACATTTTGCCGGCGGATCTCTCAAAGGTTCTGCTTAACAGAGAGTGAACTTTATATCTGTTTTTATATATCACCAAATACATTAGTGGGAGAGCGGAGCATCACACCTTTACAGAGTCTTGGATGGAGCAATGTTTTACTTCTCTCCAGATTTCTCACGCTTTGTTACTTAGCATTTACTGTAAGAGGAAAATGGGGAGAAATGAGCGTCAAGTAGTGTTAGAGGTAAAGAGACTGAGCCTGCAGGTGAGGGAGGTTTGTGTTGGAAAGGCAATAAACGGATAGCGAGATGGACAAAGGTGCTGTGAGGAGAGGGGCTCATTGTGTAGTCTGCACTTAATTTGGTCCCCGCTACATTTTGCTTTTTATGTAATTATATACATCCTGCTTAAAACCACATACATACATACAAAATAAACAGTTGCAAAGAGGTGAAAGGTTTGTATTTAGTTTGATTGTTTGAAATGATGTGTACTAAGTACTCAAATATAAAAATGCACTTGGATAGAAGTAAACAATCTGTGATGTGTAGTCTGAGTAAACGAAAAAAAACTACACCTTTTAAGCTACAAAATAAAGACATCAGGGTACACACCAACCGAAAAACATCATGCAAAATTGAACAGGAACTACAGTAAGACACTGCGAAGGCTGCAGTGTGCATATATGAATAAAATAACCTGCCACAGAATAACCAAGGCAGAAAACACAGACATGTGAGCTGATGTGGGTCACTTAGCACGCCTGCCAGGTGACACATCAAGATCTTTGTAATCTTAATCATAACCCATAATGATGCCACCCTTAATTTTATCGCATTGCTCTGTATTTTTTGTGCTGTCCATAGCCTGCTAAGCCCGGCCCAGGCACAACCACAACTCTCGTCTGTCCTGACACTCCCCAATGAATATTAATATGTAGAACGTGTTTATTTTGCATACAGCTGAGTGTCTCCAACCGGACATGGACACACCAGCAGCAGTTTCTCTGCTGCAGCTGCTGATCCGGCTCCTTTCCTTTACTTGAGATTTTTTTTAAATACTCAAATAAATTACAAGTATACAAAAAACATCTTTGTTTCAACAACAAGAGTAAATGTAATTCATTACTTCTACCCCTGACTTCCACCCTGTGGCGTAATAAACAAGTCACAGAAGCCATTGTGGAAACATAGCGTACTTTAGTCACACATCCACAGACTTCTCCTTGCAGATTGAACGATAAACCTAAGAGCCATTCCCTCCATGCCATGATATTCTATACACATCACAGATGTGCACCTTGGCCAGGGGTTTTATTGTGATCACTATATGTGTGCGTATGTGTGTCAGCTTTATGTGTGTTGCCCTTTGTTCAGCGCTTATTTTACCACAGTTATACGCCGCTGGGCCTCACATCAAGTTAAATTTATTTGAGAGAGAGCTGCGGTGATATCGTATGACTTCTCTTCCAAGTGCTGCAGACACCTCGGTCAACTAGTTTAATGCAGAACCTCTGAGGAACCTCCTGGGCCCTTGTCCACACTCAAGCCCTTGTGTAGTCGGGCAAGACGTGTGTGTGTGGTGTTCTGCCTGAGTGTAGGTGAGTGGATGTTAATTAAGTGTGTGCAAACATGAATAATTGAAAGATGTAGTGAGCACATGATTGCTTGCTGCTTGTGTGTGTGTAAATGTTGCACTTTGATAAGTTTGTATGGTTGGGCTTGGAGGCAAGAATGAACTCTAAACCGACTGTCTGCCAGACACGGGTCATCCACAGTTCAAAAAAGCAGAATGTTTTGCCTGTGAAGCTAAAAAACCTCGAAAAGTCCAGTCGGTTAGAGTGAATTTCTGAATATAAATCTTAGCATCTGGTTTTCTGCATTGTCCTGCTCATTTAGAATATTGTCAGCCTCTGGTTGAGGGGTTTTACACATTTTCGGTCAATGGAAATCACAGGACCCTAAATGGTTTCTCAGGGTTTTGTTTAAATTTCAACCAGCAGTGAACTTAACACTACGTTTAACCATCTTTGGCACACACACTCTGCAGTCACTTTTGTTTAGTCTCATCAAATTCCGAGTTATGATCCTCGCCACTTTCTTTTGTCTGTCTGAAGAACTTTAAAGTACACGTGTGTGTGCGTGGTTGGCTCGGCCTCGGTATTGTTCAGCTCTGCCTGAGCTCATATTGTATGCAGCAGTCGTCGAGCTCTCGCTGTCTTGAACGCAACCCCAGCGGCTTTTCAAGTATGCAGCGGTTGATCCAAAAAAAAAAAAAGAAACTAAAAAAATAGAAAAAGGCCTGCACGGCACTCAGTTGAGCGTGAATGTCAGTGGGTAAAAGAAGACGAGAGGAGACTCCAAAGTCAGGGGAGATGGGATTCATTGATTCAAGTGTTAACTGGAGAGAAAATGAAAGATGGGGGAGGAGGAGGCTTACTATAAGGTTTTGTTAACAGCAGATTAGTCACTGTTGAAAGTCTTTTGAAGAGCCATGCATGTGTATTTGTGCATGCATACCTACGTCCCCCTGTACGAGCACACACACTTGCGCAGGTTTATGGTGCATAGGATGTGTGCACGTGTTTCTGGCAAGCTATCGGCAAACCACCAGAGCGAAGCGAAGCAGGCAGCGAGCAAAAGCCTTGAATCTCGTCCACCTTTTTGAACCCAGACTCCAAGAACAACATCTCTCGCCCTCTGCTTTCCATACATTAATCACAAGGATGTTCAGCTTAATTTCTCTTCCAGTATGAAACCTCTGAGGTGGCCCCGCGAATTCACAGACAGCCTGTATGGCTATTGCTGCCTTCTCCGCCGGCCAAAGACTTGTCACTGATATAAGATGTGTAACTTTAACAGTTGGATCAGTTCTGCCTTGCTCGAGTTCCAGTGTCTGTGTTGCATCTGAATCAAGTCATATCTAATATATTGGATTTATTTTTCGCCACCTCTGTGTTGAGTGGGTGCCGAGACTGCAGCGTCTGTGCTGAAACAAGAAGCACATGTCTGCGGAAAGGTTGTGTGTGTGTGCACGCGTGTGTGTTCTCTGATGATTTCAGTGCACTTTCAAGGAGGGTTGAGTGTATGCATGCATGCATGTAGTATGATCTTCTTGATCTCATCCAGGCGCTGCTGGAGATCAGGGGATTATACCTCTTTTGAGAGATTTACTGGTCATGCCAGGTAAAGTGTGTGTGTGTGAGTGCTTATGTATGCATCTTCTGGAAATCTAGGGCTGATCGTGTGTGAGCACGGGAAGATCCCTCATGATGGCCTCAATGTATAGGGTAATAATTGGATGATTTACATTTTTTGCGGAGTCTTTTTTTTCCATGCGTGCCTGATCCAAGACAGGAGTGGGAGGGGATGGAACTTCTGACATCAAAACATCAAGTATCTGTTACACTGAGTAGCTATAAATCTCAACTCTCCCACTTTCCTCACTGTCCTTTCCACTTTCTGACTCCATCCTTCTTTTCTCTTCCTGTGTTCATCCCTGTCTCCTTGTCTCCTCGTCTCCTCTCCCTCTGCCTCTTTTGCTTCTCATACAAGCCCTCATTTGTTTGACATAATTTATGAGGCCTGTCAGGAATCTTTAGTGAGTGGGGAACTGAAGGTCATTTACAATACGGCCCATAGTTTGCTCACTAGACGTGACGTCCCTCAATGTTTACATGTCCTGCCGTGTCATTCAGTTCACTGGGTGTACCCATTCAGCAAAGCCTCATGATGTCATTCAGGGACAAGTGCAGTACAAACTGAAGTTATGAAGTTGAGGGGAGTGCCCACATAGAGCAGAGAGGGTCTTAACAAACAAATTCTATTGGTTGCATCATGGGAATAGTAGGATGCGGTGACTAAAAATCAGGGTAACAACTTAGATTTTTTTTTTAAAAGATATTTTTTGGGCTTTTCAAGCTTTATTTGACAGAGATAGCTGAAGAGTGACAGGAAAGCTGGGAATAAGAAAAAGGGCACAGGTTGGAATTGAACCCCGCTGCAGCAATGACTCTGAGCCTTTGTACATGGGGCACACACTCTATCAGCTGAGCTAAACACCACCCAACAACTTTGGATTTGTTCTTTAATATGTCTGTCTTGTGAGTCCCCAACCTTGATGGAAGTACAACACTAAATCACTGTAGTGCGTCTTTAATCAATTAGTTAATTGAAAATGAATCAAACAGCTGTGATGGAGCCATTTTTGAAGCCAAACTTTTGCTTTTTCTCACACTTCAAATGTGAAGACTTACTGCCTTTATCAGTTTGTTTTTTTATTATGGGTTTTTGGATTGAAGATGTCATCTTCAGCTGTGATTTGTTGTAGCCTTATAATCAGTGATGTAGATTCAAGATTCAAGATGTTTATTGTCATATGCAACAAAAGGAAGCAAGTTCTTTGTGCAATGAAATTCTTTCTTTGCTGTCCACCCAGATACCGACATAACTTAAGTACAAAATAGAATAAAAAAATGCAATAAGTAAAAAAAAAAGAACACAATAGTAGACTATAATAATAAAAGAATAGAATAATAAAAATAGTACAATAGTACAAACAGTACAAACAATAACAGTAAATGGTATAACAAAATACCATTTACTGTTATTGTTTGTACTGTTATTAATGTGCAGGGTATCCAGAGTATACCTACTTATTATTCAGTCACCATTGGACCATTGGACGTCTAAATCACCTCTGATGTGCATCATTCAGTAGTGTTCTGCTACAGCTACATTTCTTTCCTAGGATGGCAAAGGCATTACATAGTTATGATGAATGAATGAAACCTTTATTGGCTACAGGGGAATTTGCTTACAATACATGACAGCACATAATATGACTTGCAAAAACACAAGCATCATATGGACATCATAAAAAGAACCATTTTGGGAAATTGGGAAAGTGCCAGATTCATACTATGGGATCAGAGCTCGTTAAGCAGCTGGATGCTGCATAAGACAAAGGATATGACGCCTCTTTTAGTCTACATCCTGGGCATGCTAACCCTTCAAAAAAAATCCACACCTCAAGCAGCAGAAGTTCAGTGGCTCATTTTTGGGTGAGCTGAATATGTAAAAGTAGTCTTCCATGTTCCATACGCACTTCTTCACACACCACTACACCACTGTTTAAGATAAATAATAAATCAATAATGATTTAATCTGAGTTCATTACTTACATTATTGTTTCTCATGTTGGAAGAGCACACGTTTTTATTAATAATATTCTGGGCATTGTGTGGCTTTATTTGCTGAGAGAGACGGTGAATGTTCCCCAACTGGACCAGCAACATGGTTCATGGTTGGCCACTAGGACGCCACAGCATAGGTTTTTATAAATACAAATTTATTTAATAAATAAAAAAAAAAAAAACAAAACAAAAAAAACTTCAAGTACATTACACCATGAACCGCCCTCATCTTTTACTGTATTAATTTTCCTTCTCACCTCCTCCAGGTTCGTCACACGCTTCATCGAACTCGACGGCCTCACCTGCCTCCTCAACTTCCTGCGCAGCATGGACTACGAGACGTCAGAGAGCCGCATCCACACCTCCATCATTGGCTGCATCAAGGCCCTGATGAACAACTCCCAGGGCCGCGCACACGTCCTGGCCCACCCGCAGAGCATCAACACCATCTCACAGAGCCTTCGGACAGAGAACATCAAGACCAAAGTGGCGGTGCTGGAAATTCTCGGGGCGGTGTGCCTGGTGCCCGACGGACACAAAAAAGTGCTGCAGGCCATGGCACACTACCAGAAATACGCTGCTGAGCGGACTCGCTTTCAGGTGAGGGAAACCGAAGTGATCTTTAGAAAAAGTGCTAAAGGGGCAAACAGCTGTCACTGTTATTTGAATTGTGGTCACATCTCATGGTACAAACATCCTTAGGGAGCTTTTGCTAGAGACATGGGGCAGACAGAGATTATGGGAAAGGGCAGACAAAATACTTCAGAGTAATGCTCATATAAATCAAGCTGTGGTCATTTTGATAAGTTGGAGACTCGTGCTGCAGTACCTCAGACTGTTAGCCTCAGGTTAAGTCAACACTCTGGCCACATTAAAGGCACGTGAGGACATCCAGAGTTATGGAGGGTCAGGGTATGTGTAGTGCTTTAGTCACTAGCAGGACTGAGTCAACAAGCCACATCTCACGCATTGCCTGGGGTGTGTGGTAAATCATGCCACCTCGGGCTAAGCTAACACCACAGGAGCTGAGTGATGCTGAACTTATGAGGCCTTTTTAATGTTTGTTTGAGTTATGATTAAGCTGCAAAAGTATGTCGGGGGTCAGTGTAAGAAAGGGACAAAGGGTGTGAGAAGTGAGAACAGTGATCCAGTGCTACCCAATTTTCTTTAACGTTCTGTTAGAACAACTCGGCTTTGATAAATCAAGATTTAGCTCGGGGACATGTTCCTCGCATCTCTGACTTTTACTTGCTATCTGATGATTTCAGCGTTGAAATATGCTTCCTGTCTGTCCTGCCCATGTAGACGCTGTTGAATGAGCTGGACAAGAGTACAGGCCGCTACAGAGACGAGGTCAACTTAAAGACTGCCATCATGTCCTTCATCAACGCTGTGCTCAATGCTGGAGCTGGGGAGGTCAGCATCAACACCCATTCCTTTTGGAGTATATGCTATTAAATCTAGGCAAAACTTGGTTGAATATAATTTCAGTATTTGGGAAAACAATTATGGAAATAATTTGTATTTATCATGTTAGTATTTAATATTTTAGAACACATGCTTACGTTTATATTTAAATGTCAATCAATGTAAAGCCTAATTTGAAGGGGACTTCAAAGGGGTGTTTGTAATATTTCATGTATGCACTAATCACTCATTTGAATTTTGCACAGCGCGATTATGTTTCTCAGAATTAATTAAAGCCACAAATACCTGTTTCCCAGTCCCATAGTTAGTCCTCCCTTCATTTATATTCTCAATAACAAACTTCCCCAGGTAATTTCGCAACTGCTCAAATGCTGTTGAGAATGCAGAGATATTTAATTACCCGTCTCCCCATTTGAGGTATCTTTTGTCCCATTATTACAATTTATGGATTCACAGAAATTTTATCATCTTCTCTTATTGTTTGTTCTGTTATTTTTCAGGACAACCTTGAGTTCCGCCTCCACTTAAGGTACGAGTTCCTGATGTTAGGCATCCAGCCGGTCATCGACAAGCTCAGAGAGCACGAGAACGCCACTCTGGACAGGTGAGAGTCAGAAAACCTGGTCAGTGATTACCATCCTCAAGAAAGTGCTTCAACCTTGTGTTTTGTTGTGTTTGACTTTACTGTCTGCACTCTTTCATAAACAGTTTAAATAATAACTGAATATATATATATATATATATATACACACACACATATATAGGGTTGATTTTATATATATAAATGAAATCAACCCTACCCTAACCCCTTCCTGTGAATGTTTTGTATATTGTAAAATAAAGTATTAAAGTGGTAACCCTCCCGTTTTGACATAAACTGGTGACATACTGAAATTACTGCATTTTTATTACACCAAATCAGGGAATATAAGTTATACGTGCTACGCATAAATACATTTATATTCTTTTTGTTTACCAAAAGGTCATTCAGAGGTGAAAAAATCAATTAGATCCCACAGAGGGCTAACTCCTTGTTAAACAAACTGTTTAGATTTCTGTTACTTAAGTTTTAAAACAGACTTATTTAGGATTAAATCAGTGTATGTTGTTTTTTGAGTTGTCATAGAGGGCCTGGGCTCCAGGACTAAAGGTGCAGTAAATACTTTAATCTCAGACTGTTATTTCTCTCTGTCCAGGCATTTGGACTTCTTCGAGATGGTGCGAAACGAGGATGACTCAGAGTTGGCCAAGAGATTTGATATGGTGAGTAACCTCTTCAGCTTTACAACCCTCTATTTTCTTGTCAAACTATCACTGTCTGTCACTTCTTTGGCGTCTGTACTTCATGGCTTAAATGATCCAAAGTTCTAAAGCCAGAGCAGAAATGATCAGACTTAATACCGTAGTGATTCAAGAGTGTTTTTTTTTGTGTGTGTTAATAGACCCATGTAGATACTAAGAGTGCCGGTGCCATGTTTGAGCTGATAAAGAAGAAGCTGAGCCACACAGACGCCTACCCCAACCTCCTCTCCATCCTCCAACACTGCCTGCAGATGCCCTGTGAGTAGCTACATGACCTTTTATAAGCTTTAATGTGTGAATGTGAATACAGGATTTAATAAATGGTTTACAGATAGTTTGCCATTACCACTATCTGAAAATTAATAACTCAGATCTGCATATTCCGTTTTTATCAGAGGACTGACTGACTCATATCTCGAGCCAACATTTCTTGAACATTTCTGACCTTCCTTACTATTTCTGTCAGATAAACGTGGCGGTGGCAGCCTGCAGCACTGGCAGCTCTTAGACAGGATCCTTCAACAGATAGTCCTACAGGACGACAAGGGAGAGGACCCTGACGCCGCCCCTCTGGACAACTTCAGTGTCAAGAACATCATTCGCATGTAAGTGGAGTCTCCTCGATCAAAGCAGGTCATGTCACACAAGGGCAGACGTGGCAGCTGTTATACAGTCTATTTCTATCTTTGAACTTGAATATTAAGATGTCACACTGTCATTTCTGGATAAATCTTGTGGGTAATGCACCCAATCAGCATCTGACAACTCTATCAACATGTTTGATGAATGTTTGAGGTTAGAAGGCAGGGAAGTACTGGACTATAACAGGAATAGTGCATCAGAAACATTTACAGTAAGCCAACATTCGCTTGTGTAATATGATCTGTTTCAACTGCCTTGGCTCTGTTTATTTTTGTATTTTGAAGCTATTGTGCCAGTTATGGAAGTGGAGAATGTGATTACACAGGAAGGTGAGGTGAAGTGAAGGTGGCAGCAGGAGGTCAGGGTAGAATCGGAAGAAGAGCGTGAATTGGCATGAAAGCGAACGACGGAGATCAAAAGGAAATCGCTCTAATCCCATCAAGCAGGCCAAGTCAGCCATGTTTAGGTGCAGCGAGGCAGTCACTTGGCTTCATGTAGAAGACAACAGAGAAGAAATAATTTTATAAAGGAAAACCAAGCGTTTTGACTTGGAAGTAGATGTTTTCTGTATGTCATCATGGGCACAGTCTACCCTGTCGCTCAGAGACATTGGTTTTCAAATGATCATTGACATCTGCTGGTTTTTGTGGTGTGTGTTTCACTGACTTTTTGAAACTAATCTGCACTTGTGTTCGGGAGCGAAAGACCGCGGTGTGTGCTGAGTGTAGGTAGTGTTAAAAGATGGCATTCTGGGCTTTGTTCATACAGTACATTTTGGTGTGCGGTTCTCCCACCAGTAAACTTCAGTTTCTTTCAGGTTCTTTCCAAACCAAGCTTCAGGTCGCTGATGAATGTGTTTAGTCTAAGCGGTGAAAGTACCATAAAAATGTAGCGGGGTAAACCTTGGCCCCTTTCTAGCTCCTACTTTGTTCACTAATTCAGCCATTACTGTTTGTGCAATCAGCTCACTTGAGCGTAATTCTTTCCAGTAGCGTACAGAAAGTGAACTTGGATGCTGCATCTAAGCCCGGATGTCCATTACTGTCCATTGCAGATCCATCACTGCAGTCAAAACCTATCCCTCTCTTTACATTATTGCCAAAGTCTTGTTGTGTTTCCATAAACTCTCCGAGAGTAAATTATGCCTGGAAAGAGGGTGCATGAACTGAGCTTTCCTCATTGTTTTGGCTGCATGCCGGAGGCCCTGACGGTTAACGGGTGAAAATGTACAGTTTGTCTCGTGCCGCATCCCCAGACCGGGGAGGAGGGGGAGACGTTAAAACAACTGTTAAAACAACTGGGAGACAAAGTCATTCATCATCTGCGGTCACCATGACGACTGCTTTGACTACTCACACGTGTGTCTGTACCAAAATTAACACTCTTGTACAAATCACGTTTTTTCCACAGCTTTGTAAAGGTATTTATTTGATTAGTCAACAATATGATTGGGTCTTTTTGTTTTAATGAGCTGGAGCTTAAGCTGTAATTAAAGCAGCTCTGACTTTGTAATCAAGTTCAGACAGTCCTGTTCACTAACGCAAGCATTCAGAAGACCTAAATCTGATTAATGACCACTTTGCTTTTAAATTACCTTGTGGATTTCCACGTGTGAATTGATTACAAGCATTTAAGTGTGAATCTTTACCACAGTGAAGTTACTTTATCCTTATTGGCAGTTGTGCCTCAGCGATTTCCTTGTTCAGTATTTCCTTCTCTTATTGTTTGTTTTTATACTCTATGCTTAGTGACACTGAAACATGTCTATTCTTCTCAACTCTAGCCATGGCTTCCACCAATGCTCAAGGTTTCACTTTCCGATCTCTCTTCATCTAAATTAACTCCTCAAAACATAATCTGTTGACATCTTTTCATTTCTCGTTTAACATCTTACCTCCTATTTTTAACTTAACGCCAATGTGCGGTCGCCCCGACTGCCTCATTATCAGGAACACTCATTTCTCACATTAGCGGATCTGACATTTATATGAGACCATCAGTGTAACCCTGTTTAACCTCAAGCTGAGCCAAAATTTATAACTCTGCATATGAAATTGATTTCAGCCCTGCAGGATTTATTTTAGCACTAATGTTGTGTTATGCAGCTTAAAAGAATGAACTGCAGTAAGCCAGTCAATGTTAGGTTATGAATCTTAATTTCTCTCACAAAAATAGAAGTCAAAAATTATTGTCAGTCATCAATGGATTTCCAATCCAATGATTTGAATTTCCTCAAAATGATCTGACTTGACTTGGTTGGACTGCAGTTGACCCCTATGTGCAGGCATTTTGTGCAAAGCTGTGCTCATTTTCAGTCTGTTTTTGTGTCTGTGCTTATTTATGTCTGCCTGCTTCACAGGTTGGTCAATGAGAATGAGGTGAAACAATGGCGAGAACAAGCAGAGAAGTTCAGGAAAGGTAAAAACTTGTTTGACACACTGCACTCTGCAGGTTGAAAGAGAAAATGCATCATCAAATGCATTTTATCTCCATCAATCGGTCTTTTCCCCCCTTACAGTTCACTTTTTGCTTCACTGTACCTCTTCCTGTTTGCATTTTATTGAATCTACATTATATGAACAAACTCCATTGTTTTGTTTTTCTTTTTAGATCATGTAGAGCTACTAGGTAAACTAGAGAGGAAGGAGCGGGAGTGTGAAACCAAGACCCAGGAAAAGGAGGATATGATGAAGACTTTGAACAAGATGAAGGACAAACTCCAGCGTGAGGGAGTGGAGTTGCGCTCAGCCAGGGAGCAAGTCCAGGACCTGTCCTCACGGATCAATGACATAGCTGTGAGCAGTGCTGCCTTTTAATGCTACATTACACTATGATTTATTTGTTTTTTTAATGGAAATTTCTATATTTATTTATTTTTTCCTCCACTTTTCTCTCTTTACTGAAAGAAAATTGCCTCAATGAACAATGCTGGGGGATAATATTCGTTTGTTTTCTTACTGCAAATTAAACAAGATCGATATTAACGTCTCACTACATTCACGACAGATGGTGGTGGAAGTTACGTTTAGCCTAGCTTAGCTCAAACACTGGTGGAAAGACAAAATAATCAACAAGCTTTGGAGCTAATTACTAACAGTTGTGCTGAGTAACTGAACTAAGTCCTGTTGTCTTTGTGAACTTGCTATCTCTGCAAGCCCAGTTGAGTTTTGGATGTAGTTTTGGCTAGTTTGTTAGCTAACAAGGTTGACAAGAAAATAATAATGTATTTGGAGTTTATCCTCTTATCTAACTGTATAAAACACATTTTCCAAAATGTCATCATTGATATTTGCTTCTGTTTTGGGCATGACATTTAAAAAACACGTGCACCATAGCTCTCTTTAGCTGTTTATTTGGAAAGCTTTTAAATGTGAATGCACTTGTTTTATATTATTCAAAACATGATAAATTCATCTTTTGTTTTCCCCTCCAATAGGGTGGCAACGTGTCCTTCCCGCCTCCTCCTCCGCCTCCTGGCGGCCCCGTGGCTCCACCTCCACCACCTATGATGGGTGGCTTTCCTCCACCTCCACCCCCACTACCATTCAGCTGCCCGCCTCCTCCACCACCTCCGCCTCCACCCGGAGCACCGCCTCCTCCACCGGGAGCCCCTCCCATTTTCGGAGCCCCGCCTCCTCCGATTCCCTCTTCGTTCAACTCGGCGAGCACCATGCGCTCCAAGTCCATCCCTCAACCATCTCATCCCCTGAAGTCCTTCAACTGGGCCAAACTAGGAGAGGTGAGAGAACAATGGGAACATCTGCCCTGACAAACATATTAAAACATTAAACATAAGGTTGTTATACAGTATTTGAGTTTTACATCAGAGCATTATGACCCTACAGATCTGTAGTATAAAAACATGCCCTTCGATGTGATGTAATCACACAAAGCATCTGTTCATCTTTGATGTTAAATGTTAATGTCTCGTGTCTCTCTTACTATTTTCAGAATATGATCAATGGCACCATCTGGAATGACATTGATGACCTGAGAGCTTTCAAGATTCTTGACCTCAAGGACATAGAGAAGATGTTTTCAGCCTATCAGAGACAGCAGGTTTGGATTTGTTAGCAAGTGTGATACAGTATTTTTGGAACCTGCGTGTGTGTGTGTGTTTGTTTTGGCGATCATCAATACGTACAGAAATCCATTTTATTCATGTTCTTTTAATGTTCATTTGAAGTTGCCTTGATTCTCTAACGTGTGTTTATAAGTGAGAGTGTGTGTGTGATGTGCTGAGGGATGGGATGTTGTAAGAGGACTCTTGAGAGTGCCAAGGGTCCAGCTCCAGGCTAACACGAGCAGCTGTTCACTGCTGAATGCCTTATTGTAGAGATGCCACAGAGCTCAAGCTTTGCCCTAGTGTCTGCAAAGCATATGTGTGAGAATTGGGGAGCTGACTAGGTCTTCACGGGCTCATGAATAAAGGGCAACACAGAGAAAACAGTCAACACCAGTAAAGTCACGAGGAGTCACAATACAGGAAACTTTGTACTGGAGCACTAAAATAAAGAGGCAATTGAGTGAACCGTGTTGAACCAGGGACTAACTAATAGGATAATTGCAGCATGCATGCTTTTGGGGCGATACCATACAGTACATAGCAATTACTTCCCTCAGTGCTACAAACTAATTACACACCACTTGTCATGTGATAATAGTGTGTGCAGTTGTATAAATTGATATATTTTACTGACACTAATGGATTTAAGTGGAATGTTAATATGCCCTAATGAGTTTCTAGTAATCACAGTTTAAAGCAAGGTCTTTAAGGCTCAACAGAAGAGCAATACTTAACTTTACGGAGGCATTAGCATCGTTTAATTCCTTTTTATAATGCAGTTTACTTCCACGCTTAAAAGCCTTCTGACAGCTAAAAGTGCAACGTTTCTTTTCAGGCTTTTATTAAAGAGTAATGGGTCATTTGAGGTTGTTGCTGACAGTGATTTACTGTGGGTATTTATTTATACAGAGCAGGTTTTTACTGGCACAGGGCAACGGTTAAATGCAGATCTCTATGGATATAGCTACATAAAAACCCAAGATCTTCCTGGCTTTGACAACTTGGTTCCATTTGGCAAGAGGTTGATTCAGTTCAACTGGACAATATTGCAATGTTTATACATGGGATCATTGCTTTTTTTCTTTTGTTTACATTTGCCCTCTGTAGGATTAGATACCACACTCATTTTTCATGTTCTTGTTTTCCAGGTCAGGACAGATGTAGATGCAATCAAAATAATACAATATAACAGTCGCAAGCTCTTTAAAAATACAGTTAAAAAAATAGAGTTTGAAAGCTTTTTTTATTCACCTATGCAGCTCATGAGCCTTTGATGACTTGGACAGTAATTGTCTCCCCACAGAAGCCTCCCCAGCTTCAGCTTGTAGTGTGCATAGTTGTAGTTCTTTGCTCCAGCCACCACTTTTTTTTCTGCTTGAAGTGCTAATCTTTGCATGTGTTTTCAATTTGTTTTTGTGTCTCTCTGCACTCTCCGACTGCCTGGGCAGGACCTGCTCACTAACCAATCCTTCAAACAGGTGAGTTAAAGGTCTTCCAGCATCTTTATCCCATTGTTACCCACCTTCACTGCTCCACCTTCTCTTCTGCAATGCAGCAGCCGGCCAGAGGAGTCACTTACCTGTATACTAAATGTGTTATTATGTGGTTGGTTACAGGATGTGTACACTGTTGTTTTTCTTTCCATACATTACTGTAAAAGCTCCAATTAATATTTTAATATTAACAAGAGCTCAGATGACTATGTGCAGTGTTAACGCGGTTGCCTGTAGTGACAAACCAACAGAGAATTAACACCTAACTCTGCAGTCCTCCTCACACCGTGTCTTCATAGGAGGTGTAGCGTGAGCAGTAGCTTCAGTGCTCTGTGTATGTCAACACACAGTACTGAGTTGTAGGTCACCCACATTTTTGGCAGAACCCAACACACAATCACTGTAGTTATGGGGTAAAACAGAAGAAAACAAACATAAGCATTCTCTTTCGAGCTGCTTTTATGTGTGTATATCACAAGTTAAGCAGCTATACCGCCTGTGCAGACCACTGTTCTGTAAAAACCGATGAGACTGACGACTATAAAAAGCACCTGAAGACTTGAGCACCTGTACACTACCCGCTATAGTGAAGCATTTAGCAGCTAAAGAGCCAGATATTTTGCTCAGGACATGGTGGAGACCAAAAACAGAGCTAAAAGGAGAAAAAAAATCTTCTTTTATTTATGTCATGTCACCAGAAACACAGCTCCAAATGAATGCTAATGTTGCTCTGTGTCCAATATATGATGGTCCACACCAGCGCTATAAGGTGATAATATCTTAGCATTGAATTTACAGCCTGCAAGTGGTTAAAATGAATTACTGCAGGTTTAAAGACATGATTTTCACCACTGTATGAAACAACAGTATACAGTCCAGCAAATGGAAGAATCTACATGGCTGGTTGGCTGTACAGTTGGATGGTTCCCCTTGCTAGAGGTTCAGAAAACCTCAATTTAAATGCAGCATTAATCTTCATCATCTTAGTTATTGTGTTGATTACCTTTATTACCATCATCATCTTTCATTCCCTTAATTGTCCTAATTAATCATCATGAACTGAGCAGGAGAAGTTTAAATGTAAATGTAGCCACTTGTTCACATGTTCACAACCATGTTGCCTTGAACAGAAAAACAGCCCAAACACCTGACCACATTTTGATCGAGCCACTTAATAACTGTTATAAAAGATGAAAGGGCTCGTCTCCTGTTACATTAGGTCGAGTGCACATGCTATACATAAGCTGGCAAAAATTCCCTTTAGCGCGTGGGCAGAGGGGGGTTTGGCAGACGCAGTGAATGGGAGTTGTCCGACTAACCCGCTGCCAACCTCATTCTGGTGCACCATGGGTCAACCCATGCATGGAAAAACGACACTTTGTTTTACAAGCCGCATCTGTTTTACATACGTCATAGTCAGCAACCTCAAAAAAGACATTTTCTGGCAAGCAGCAAACCAACTCAGACCAGAAATAGAGTGTTTAACCTGCAGCCCCATGTTTTTTTTTTTTTCAAACATGTATTCTTTCCCCTTGGTGGATTTTTAATTCTACATTTGTTCAGAACTAACAAAAATATCTGACTGGCCTCAACCAAGTTTTGAACAGTGTTTCCTGTCCTCTGAGAGGTTTACAGTGTTTCCTGTCCTCTGAGAGGTTTATAGACCCATCTGAATTGTGTTTGTAGTGGTGACTCATTAAAGAAAATCTCCTCTCACAAGACTCGCTTTAGATTTTTCGCTTGGCATGAATTTGTGAAATATTCCCACAGTTTTTTTGATATGTTTTTATACACCTTCCACATTTCACTCCACGGTTTCAAATTTTCTAATGAGACGTGCATTATGGCCTTTGAGAACTGATGCGTGACACTTAACATTCGCAGTCAGTGCCTGCAAAAACAGGTCAGGGAACTTGACCTGAGGCCAACTAAAGTATTTGGCTGGAGTGCAACCTTTTAGTGTGCACTTGATAGTGACACTGATCAAACTGCAACAACTGGCCTCGGTCCCTTTGAGCTTTTCTGAAGTGTTTTTTTTTTTTTTTTCCAATATCTGCTCCAAATTAAAGCATTGTTAAATGCTCAGAGGGGGTCATGTCATCTCTCAACAAGATAAAAATGTCAAACAGATGTGAGGAGGAGATGTTTCATTTCACAGTCTTTCCATTTTTATTTGAGCACTCTTCTATGTGAAATTATGTTGTAAAGTTAACCCGCCTCTTTGTCTTCATCTTTCTGCAGAAAGAAACCGGCTCTATGGATGACATATACGTCAGCACGCGGAAGGTCAAAGAGCTGTCGGTCATCGATGGAAGACGTGCACAGAATTGTATCATCCTGCTTTCAAAGTACGGGTGCCAGCCACAATTATTAATTGCACTACTATCAGTAAACAACTAATTATAATCTGTTAATCTGATTATAATTCTGTGGGGATGCCCCCCGAAATAAGTACATTTGCAGCCTTTGGGTCAGGGGTTAGAGCTGTAACTCAGCGTGGAGCTGCTTGAGGCAGGTGCTTCTTCTGTCTGGTACAGGAAATGTGTTTTTAATGGACGCAGGAGAACATCTGTCAGTGTAATTGAATTACCATCCATTCATTGTTTTGAAATGACAGACAGAAAGCAGTGTCCAGGCGAGGATGCATGTCCAGAGTAGTGTTCAGAGATGAACAAGGTTTCCACATGAAGTCATATAGAATAAATTAAGAAACATAAAATTGCCCCCTCTCCTCCCGAGGGGCTTTGAGTTCAGCTGTATCTGAACCGGAATCAGTTGTCAACACTTAAGATCCACTCGACAATATGGTTACCATTTGTACATCTCTCTTTAGAGAGAGCCCTTTAGAGAATTTGAATCCTCCCTTCCTCCTTTACAAATCAATAAACAGACTTCCTGAGACCTCTCTCTGTCTGATAAAACTGCAGCATGGTCCCTGAGCTCGTGCTCGTGTCAATAGTAAATGACCTGAGGGTACAAACTAGACCCAAATGGGGTCAGCGGTTGCTCAATAAGGCTTTGACGCACAGACTAATAATGCTGTTATTGATCACAACCCAGTACAATTAACACTGATCAGATGCACTGAAAACAGCTGGCAGTGCTCCCGGGCTTGATCCTGGTCCAGACCGGTATCCAGAGTGTTCAGAGTGAATCAGCTCACTCACAGTTTATCACAGTATTGTGTGTTTGTAATATGGTCATGAACTACATGTAATGAACCATTTTTTTTCCTTTGCAGGTTAAAAATGAGCAATGAAGAGATCAAGAGGGCGATTTTAGAGATGGATGAGAGAGAAGAGCTAGCCAAAGATATGCTGGAGCAGGTAAGGTTCCGTACTTGATAAATGAGCATGTATTATTATGAGTGTTTGGGTGAGTAAACATGGATTTGACTGATAGAAAATGAATATTCTTTTGTTTAAAAGACGTTTGATGTACTTTACCTAATCAGCTCTTCAGTTATTTCTAACAAGGAAGCAGAAATAGACCTCCTGAAATGTTTAAGAGGACTGGATCATTTCACATTTTGATCTGGATCAATGTCTTGCAGCTGCTGAAGTTTATCCCAGAGAAAAGTGACATTGATCTCTTGGAGGAGCACAAACACGAGCTGGAGCGGATGGCCCGAGCCGATCGCTTCCTCTTTGAAATGAGCAGGTACACAGGACGACAGTATTGTATAAGACTCTGCTTCAGATGGCAACATTTTTGTGTTTGGTATCTAGTTTCTGATGTAATATGTGCTACAGCAATTTGTAAGAAGATGACATATGCTGATGAATATATACTGTAGAGCATATCAGTTCCACACAAGTCAGTGTCTGCATGGTGAATCGGTTGTGTTATTTGCATCGTGTAGTGTCTGACAACATTGCAGATTTTGTGCAGAATCAAGACATCAGCCACAAATAGATCTGAGAGAACAGATCAAGAACAAGCCTCAAACTTCAGGGTGATTCATCATTTAGCTGAGAAAATAAGTCATAACTGTCCTTTGAGGACTCACATCACATCAGAGAGCGGGGAGGTATTTGAATGGGTGCCTTTTTTATTTCTGCATTCCACCCTCTCTCAGAATCTGCACTGTTTGTTCAAGATAATTAAACTTTTTCATTTCCTGTAGTGAAATATTACCCCGTCCACTTTCTTTTCCTTTTGATCGCATCCCCTTTGGTCTGTGGAATACATCTGGGATTTAGTTATTTCCTTTTTTTCACCCTTTAATATCCCATTCCCTCCCTCAGTGAACATTTTGGCAAGTTTAACATACCCATTTATCAACTCTCCAACTTGATGGGACTCTATTAGATGATAAAGGACTTGTGAAAACCGAGAGAGGGGAGTTTGTACGATTGGGTGACTTCAAGCTTTGAATTTACACTTCCCTGCAGACAAATATAACTCACCTCCCTTTCTGTTTTTTTCCCCTTGTCTCCACCTTTTTCCTCTTTTATCCCTTCCTCAGAATTGACCACTACCAGCAGAGACTGCAAGCTTTGTTCTTTAAGAAGAAGTTTGCAGAGCGTCTAGCTGAAACCAAGCCTAAGGTTGAAGGTAAGGACAAAAACGTTGGAGGCCACTAAAATGAATGAACTCCTAGTTATTATTATAGGCTGGTAATATTTTGAGCCATGTTTCCATAAAGGTATTTTGATTCATTTGGTTATATCAAATCGGAAAACTTCCTCAATTTTGCGAAAAAGTTTCACGCTCGCTTGAGTTGATTTTTGCCGAAAGAGTTAAAGCTTTAATGGGACATGGAAGTACTTTTTTCAAATAAGATGTGATGCAGTGAACTTGTAACTCACATGACTTATCAGCTGTTTCATCATGGCTACAATGGCTTTTACATCCATGATCGCTCCACACAATCCTGATGTAACTTTCCTCACATGAACACAATAGTTATATTTCTTTGTGATTTCTGCCTTGTTTTTCACCGGTTGAGCTTCAGCTGGTGCCTTTTTATTGACGTCATCTTGTTGCGTTCTCCTCTTCTGGTTTGATGCTGCCTCATGAACCAATCTCCTAATATTTACATAATGGTAGTGGATGGGAACAAGCATTCATTTACACTTTCTTTTGCCAAATGACTCAAAATTTGGTTCAAATTTGTGACACATTTGGATGGAAACAAGAATGGAAAGGCCAAAGCCTGATGTCTTATTCCTCCACTCCATTATTGTCCAAAAACAACACATCACATCAGTGAGCCACACTGTTACACTGGGTGACATGTTCCTTTATTACCGTGAACACTGTAGGACTGATGCTGTGTCAGAATTTGAACATTTCCAACCTTATACTAGAAAAAGTCAAATGGAACGCCTCTCAAAGTCAGAGTTCCTACTTGTAAACTCGGCGCAAATCCATATACCCTGAGTTCATGACAAAGGAGTTGTCTGATAGCAACACACTTCTCCTTCTCACATTTCACTTCTTCTCCTTCACCTTCTAATCATCAATAGGGGAGGGGGTGTATTTGTAGATTAGTTTAGTTTTTTTCCTTTTGTTTTGTTTGTATGCAACGCTGCACTGCTTGGAGTTCAATAGTGTGTACATATGCCAAAGAAGCATGAGTTTGTCACGGTCAGTCATGTTTTTGTTGACCTTCAGTGTCGTGCACCTGGAACACCTGGAGGTCAGAAGTTAGAAAATTTCAATTGTAAAATTCTGACCTTCGACTTTGACTGGAACACAGCACATCACGTCGGGGCTCATGCAAGAACATTTTCACATTCTTATCCTAAACCTCCTATTTTTTTCTGTGAGGTTTATTCGTACGAGTGTTCCAAGTAGGATTCAACAAATGTAAATTGTTTGTTTCGGCCTGATGAATGTCACCTGTTCATGAGGAGGTGCGAGTTTGTGAGATTCAATCATTAGCATAATCGACGCCTGTAAAATTGCCATAAAAGGCTATGATGGCTTGTCTGTGGAGAAAGTTCGGTTCACAAAAATGTTACCAAATGGTAACAACAAAAGGATTTCACACAGCAGAACTTCAAGTCTTACTTAGCTGTTCTTCTAAACAAGTAGAACATTTTATTAGTACAGCTGCCAATGATGTGTAGTCAGAGCACTTGAAAAAATCTGTTCGTACAACTGGTTCTTGCATGAGGCTCAGTAGTGGCTGTGTTCTTTTTGTGGAATTTGTTGACAATAAGAAAAATACAGAATAACTGCAGCTTTATTCGTTAAAGAGCAGAAATATTAATCGACATTAGCCTCCTTCTATATTTAAAATTGCCTTAAAACAGTGCACTTTGACACGGTTTAAACAAATACTGTTACACACAAATGGAGCAGAAGATTACATTTTTAAAGGACATGCTTTTAGGGCGTACTACGTTCAAACATTCAAGCAAAAAATAGTTTCAAGCACTTAAAATGTCACCAGATTTGAACACTTTGACCAATGCTTTTTACAATGACTTGTGAAATCCCTTCTTTGTGTTAAGTGTGTGCATGGTGAGAGCGGGTGGCCAACTGCATATTGGCCCGATGGAGTATTTTCCCTTCACGCCAGCTTCCAGGTTACCAAGGAGGCTGTTTTGGAAAGCTGGCCCACGTTGAGAGGGGAGAGCCTCTCTCGTAAACAGTACAGCTAGCTTCAAAGACTCGAGGAAAAGGCTTGCAATGAGGCCCGTAGACATGTGTGTGCACATGGGTGTGTCGTGACAGAGCTATCATAGTGTGTATTTGAGCCAGAGCTACTTGAAACACACATCTGAACTGACCTAAATGCCTTTCTTGGCTTTGATGAGCACGTTACCACGTTTGTGCCAGCAGTGTTTTTATTTGCAGCGAGTGCTGACTGACAGCTTAGCCCTGTGTGTGCTGTGGCTTTTTTTCATCAGACAGTCGATCCATTCTCGTCCTAATGAAATGTATCTTCTGACATACATTACTGGCTGCAAGGAACGGAAAGAAAGTATGAGCAAATGAATAATCCTGTGAGTTTAAATGCTGATTCAAGCCTCCAGATTCTTTGTTGTTGGATCCAAATGTTCCCAGACCACACTGTTCATCGATGCCCATAATGAAGTTCTCATCCCATTTTATTATTCATGTTACATTTGTCATATACTCTAGATGAGACTATATTTTCCCGGACCACCCAGCATGTTCAATAGAAACATTTCAGAAGACTGGCCGCCAGGCCTTTCTGCATCCAGCAGAAAAGCAGCAGAGCCAGAAGAATGGTTCCCATGCTGCATCACCACAGAAAGAACTCTAACAATAACAATATGGATTTTGTTAATGATTTTCACATTCACACTGAGGTTTCCTCTGTGGAGAGGGGGGAACCACCTGCACTTTGCCAGACAAGTCTGTTCTCGGGGGGGAAAGAAACGGGACAGCACGGGGTTGTGTTTGGAATATTCCCCTCCCCCTGCTGTTTTATGGATGGATGGAAGGACTTGATGGGTTTCCCCACGGAGCTGCCCAGTTGTTGTGGGGAATATTGATCAATCATCATGAAGGATGTTAAAAATGAAGGAAAGGATGAGAATGCTTGGGCCACGTACAGATGAGACTTACTTTGCATGTGTGTGTCCATGGGGGCTGAGTAGAGAAACAGAATGGAAGGGAATGGAAAACAGCCAGTTCATTATGTAATATAAAAGGCGATGCACTAAGCAAAGTGCACACGTATTAATCACCGATTATATGATCACCCCAATAGCTTCTCTCTGTCTCTCTTTCCAATGTCCTCCAGCCATCCTGAATGCGTCTAAGGAGGTTGTCCGGAGCAAGAGGATGACTCAGATCCTGGAGGTGGTGCTGGCCTTCGGCAACTTCATGAACAAAGGCCAGAGAGGCAACGCCTACGGCTTCAAGGTCTCCAGTCTCAACAAGATCGCTGACACCAAGTCCAGCATAGACAGGTGGGCAAGGGGAGACTGTGGACTTGAAAATGAACCTGTAGCACCTTAGATTGAAGCATTCAGAACAAAAACACATACTGCAGGAATCAGTGCCATTTACTCTTTCCAGTGCTTTCCAGTTTCTCCGACGTCTGTTGTAGATAAATGTCCACACATTTACATTCACATAATATATTTATAACGTGGGCTCCTTAGATTAGTAGTGCCAAAACCTAAAAAAAACACCCCAAATGGAAATAAAACAAGGGAGTGACAAAATCCATGGAAATTTTGGAAGTTCTGACAGTACCAAGACTAAAATGTTCCATCAACATGGTCTTCATATCCCTTTGGTTCTTCTTAATCATTTCATATTTTTGAGTGAAAATATATAATGTTTTTTTTTTGTTGTTGTTTCTTTAAATAATGTCGTAGAACATGTGCAGTCAAACTACCATACCGAATGGTGACATTTCTAAGCAACTTCTCCCCAAAATAACATTATATAGCTTTCCCCTTGAAGACATGAAGTGACTTTGCCATAATTGGCAAATAAAGTCACAATAAAGAATTAAACCTGAGAAAAACAGCCAAGAATTTAAAGGGTTAAAGAAAAGCATTCAAGATGATTATTTAATGAACAAGAAGTATTGTTTCCTAGATTACTGTTCACTTGTGATTTAACAGGAACATCACCATGTTGCACTACCTGATTATGATCTTTGAGAAGAACTACCCGGACACACTGCACATCCAGCAGGACATCGGCAGTGTACCAGAGGCTGCCAAAGTCAAGTGAGTGCACAACATTTCACTGTAAGGATGTTTGCAATGAAAAATGGAATTACTCTGTGAGATACAGTATAAAGTAAGCAGGTGATTTTGAAGTCTTTTACTTGAAAAAGTCCTTAAAAATATGTAAATTAGGACACAAATTGTAGCCCAAAACCATGTAGGGATGTGTAGTGCCACAGTGCAAAGATTGTCTTCATATTTGTTCTTTTTCTCTTTCTTTCACTAGTTTGGCGGAGTTGGAAAAAGAGGTACACAGTATCAAAAGTGGACTGAAGGCTCTAGAGGCGGTGAGTTGTTGTGTGTTTGTGTCACGTTCCCTCCCATTGGTTCTTCTCCTGTCTGTAATTATGTGTTCGAGCAGGGCAGAGATGGACAGCAGGGTGAGGTGTTTAAGTGCTGGTAATGCTCCACGCTGACATGGAACACCAAATGTCACATTCATAGCCAGACACAGAGACCAGGGCTTATGAGGGCACAAGAGATCAATTTATTTTTTTCGTAACTAAGGAACTTTAAAATCATCGTTCTGACCCTTGGCTTAAAGGGAAAAAAAATTACTGATCATTCCTATGAAGCACAGAATAATCTCACAACTTAACCAGTTTTCTCTTTGAAAATCACACGTCTCTCGTCTGTTTTGCCCTCCTCCAGGAGCTGCACTACCAGCAGAGCAGGACGAGGGAACGTGGGGATAAGTTTGTGGCTGTGATCGGTGACTTTATCACTGTGGCTGGCTTCAGCTTCTCTGAACTGGAGGACCAGCTGGGTGAAGCCAAGGACAAGGTAGCTAACTTCACAACCACTCAGTTGTACAGTGAACAGCGTACGTGAGTGTGAGAGAAGATGCTGTAAGTTCATATGTCCATGTGGGTGGCTTCAATGCATCCTTTGCTAGTTGTCCTCAGTGCCAAACCTTCCTGTCAGACAAAGGAGGAGAGAGGAAGAGAGAGAGACAAAACACTGAAGGGGGCTGCTATGAAACCAAATCTGTGCATCGCTCTAAGTCTGGTGTGATGACTTGAGCAGCACTGGGGAAACCCAGCATTGAAAGATTACCATGGATTCCCCCACGTCCTCCCTTTCTGTTTATTTCTTTGAGTTAGAGACCACACTCTCCTTTCTTTTACAACTGGGACGAATGGCCTTTTGAACCTGGCAGACTGATGTATTGATGATAAACGTCCAAATATCTTTTTATCACTAAAGAATCAACAGATTGTGTGTGTGTGTGTGGGGGGGGGGGGGGGGGGGGGGTCATTTAAAGCCTCCCTTCTACTTAATTATTTGTTCAAGGAGGAGGTCGGTAAAAAGTTGAAGGGAAAACTGGCCAGTTGGTACGTCATGGGAAAAGAACGGGAGGAGCAGGGCACCGGTTACTACTGTAAAACAAAAGAACCTGTGTTCACCGGCCCAGACTCTAAACACACATGCTTCCTGACACAACTGTGTGTGTGTGTGTGTGTGTGTGTGTGGTTGGTAGATGGGGAGTCTGACGCATTAACTCAGTGCTTGTCAAGGCTGTCTGACGCTAAATTGGGTTTCCAGCAGAATGCAAATATGGAAGTGTGGGTGTGTGCTTGGTGTCTTAAGGAGGTAGAGGAGGATGACTAAACAGAGCAGGCAGTCCAGTGAGGCACCATGGCAACAAAAACGTGTGTGTGTGTGTCTCTCTTTCTCTCTCGTAGACATGCACACACACACGCACAAACACACCCTCGCCAGACACTACTACATACATTATAAAGGATTACAGTTGTCGAAGGTCATGTGGGTTATTGGGACAGAGGTTTCCAGAGGAGAGAAGGGATTTTCCTCTTATCCAGAGAGATTGGTTGAGTTTATCCTTAACAATACATCCACACACCCACTCATCGACGCGTCCATAATACAATACAAGATTCAGTCTGTCTGAGAACAAAACAGCTCGGTTTCAAACAAAAAGAGGCAGACTAGGGAGTGTTTCAAGATATTAAATCGCCACATGTGCTGTTGGAAGAGGAAATATGAAAATTAAAGACAGAACTGAGTACAGTGGCCTAAAAAAATCCAGTTTCAGGCACTAAAGACCTTTAGTAGAACGGTTAGAGTCTTCATCAGAGAGCTTTTTAGGTCCTTTCATGATTCATGAAACCAATCCAGCGTCTTTGAACATTTTAGTGCATTTGCTTTAAATTGCAAATTGCTGTGGTTTCCCCACCTTGAAGGCAGCTGTTATAGTTCAGTCCTGCAGAGACTTGAAATTTACCTGAGTTAGCTAATCCATCACAGCACGTCACATCTGCTTTTATTATTGTCCAGTCATGCTAGGATCATTTGTAAACGCAGACCGATTTTAAACGCATGGATGGATTTACAATACAAAAATAATACAGGCGCAAAAAGATGTTTAGCAGGTGCAATGTTTACCGTTTACTAATTATCACTGAACAAGAAGCTGTTGTGAATGTCATTCGGTTTGCAGGTATCGGGTCATAAAGTAGAGAAATTAGGGCTTTGCCAAGCTTATTAGATTTTATGACAAGTCAGAGGATTAGCAAAGTGATTAGGGTACAGGATATCTGCTAGGAACCACGAACGTGAAAACTTGAGGGCAACGATGGTTGTTGAGACATTTCAATCTGGACCGAAGTGGTGGAACGACTAAGTGATGGATAGACCAACCAACATTGCGATTTGAGTGTGGCTAAACATGAAAATGGTTTGTGGAACAATAAAATATATGAGAGTTGTAGTAAATGGGCAAAACCAATCAAAGTCTACAGTAGACTTTTACTCCGATAGAGTCTGATTTTTAACCATGAGACCACCAAATGGGATCTGTGTCTCCATAATTTAAGAAATAGATGAAAGCTATGTAATGGTTCAAAATATTGATCCCTTTGTGCAGGTGCGTCTTACCAAAGATCTGCAGAACCTGACTTCACTGCACTTTCTCTGCACATACGCAATAATTTGTTCTCATTTTCATTTCCATCTCAGCTGCAATTTCAGCGGACTTACCACCCCACAGCTGCTAATCCATAATACTTTAACTATTAAAGAGGGAGGGGTGCGTTCCAGAGTGCTAGCCACAAACCGAGAGACTGTTGAAAGAGAAGCTTGTCTCATTTCTTCAGTATTAGTGTACATGGAGGCTGATAGATCAATATTAATTCTCTGAGGACACCCCTGTCCTCCCATACAGGTTCTTTGTGGTGGATAAAAAAAACAATGTGCTTCATGTTGTTTGTAAAAAAGATTCAGTTTAGTTAATTAAGTGTCCCTTGAGTGTGTTTGCATAGCAAATTCTCACACGCAGAGCAGTCACAATACCTCCTGCATAATTGGCAGGATTTAAGCAGTGGTTTGAGGAAGAAGGTGCCAAACAAGACCAAATCTATGATGTGTTAACCAGAGCCAGTCTCAAACAGTCTGTAAAAAAAAATCTGTTGATTTTTAACAACTTTAAATTAAAGCACTTAACAATGTCTTCAGTCAGCATCCATGATAAACAAACATAAATACAAATTCTAACACAAACGGCAGGGGCGTGTTAAATACTCCATCAAGACAAAAAGATAATTAGCCTCTCGCAGAGCGCAGTCTGTGTGAGATGAGCCAAATCTGTGTGACTTCACATTCTCCATTTCTGTGTGTGTGTTTACTCATTTAAAACAGACCCGAGGGGACAAGAGGAAACAGATTTGACCAGACACATAATTACAGGAGGAAGAGGGATGATGGTGGGGGTTGCCTTGGTGACCAGCCCATAATAACAGGATGATTTTTGTATGCTCAGAAATGAGCGAGCCCCAACTCCTCCATATGACAACACTACAACCGCATACAGTATACTCATCTCCTATAAACTGGAATCGTGATTTTTTTCTGTCACTTTCCTCCAGCACACAATAAGAGTACAGTACAATGGAGACGGCCGCTTCCAAACTGGAAGATTAAAGATGATTTTGGGCTGCAGCGTCACAATCAGTGAATGTACAGTTTATCATCTGTTATCACAATTAATAACTGGGATGATGTATTTTTAAGTTCCATTGTGCCTATATTATTATATTATTGTCATACATCAATCAACAACTGTGTGCAAATGTGACAAAACAAAAGTTAACACAGGAAAGGGGTGAATGAGATATGTAGTTTAAAAGCGCTTTGAGTGGTCGGAAGACTAGAAAGGCGCTATATAAGATCCATCCATCTAATGTAACCGCCTATCTTTATCTTGGTTTTGGGAGGCTGGAGCCTATCCCAGCTGGCACTTGGTGAGACGCAAGGGTACACCCTGGATAAGTTGCCAGTTCATCACAAGACTGACACATAGAGACAAACAACTATTCACACCTACAGGCAATTTAGAGTCCCCAAATAACCTGCATGTCTTCTTGGACTGTGGGAGGAAGCCGGAGTACCTGGAGAGAATCCACACAGACACAAAGAGAACATGCAAACTCCACACAGAAAGGCCCCAGTCTGCCTGAGAGGTTCAAACAAGAAACCTTCTTGCTGTGAGGCGACAGTGCTAACCACTGCCCCACCTTGCTACCCCTATATACATGTAACATTTATAGACAGAGTAAGGAAACAATTGTGCAAAGAATGCTTAAATAAATAGGGTTTATGTAGCATGTTGCTTTATGTACATGCATGAAGAATGATCACCTAACTCTGCAGATCCTTTCAGCACTATATCGTTTTGTTTTTTTACAACCTGCAGACTCCACTCTCATCAACCCCATTTTCAGCTGGCAGGCAGCAAAAAACCTCTTGCAGAGCTCTAAAATGGAACATAGCTAAAGCATTATTCGTATTATTTCTAGGCATTGGTAGAGACCAAAACAGGCAAAAAGATGGTGAATATTGGATTTAGGTCTGTTACAGGGTCAGAAGCATGACTCTAAATGAATGCTAATGTTGCTCCTTGTCTGCTGGAGGTGTAAATATGTCTACAAGAACAAGAACATGTTTGCCATAGCAAGTTTATGAAGTGACAATTTGTCAGCACTGTGTATTCAGCTTGATGTGCTGCCCCCAAGTGGTCGAAAGAAATAATGACAATAAGCTGATAACTCTTTCAGGATCTTTAATTTTAACTGAGTGTTTTTGCACTCTGATATTTCTATCTAAATGCTCACTGCTTCTATTTATGTAAATTTCCAAAATAAGAGCAGCGGTGAGGGCAAGACTCAAAAGCAAAACTATGTGCAGTTGTGCTGTATTAGGTCAAAAACTGCACGTGAAGTGTTTGTTTTCTTGAGACCAATATAATCAGGACTAATAATCATGTACTGTATTCTAGTTTTACATGTACTGAATTGTGACAATGTCCTGATGTCTTGTTGAAGTCTTTTAGCAACACATGGACTCAGTATGGTCTTTAGACATATCTGACTCTTTACTCTATGTAGTAAAAATATTGTAATATGCAAATTATACTTAAGAATACTGGCTGGGCCTTGCCTATACTGCAGAACAATGCTCCGTGTGTGTGTGAGTGAGTGAGTGAGTGAGTGAGTGTGTGTGTGTGTGTGTGTGTGTGTGTGTGTGTGTGTGTGTGTGCGTGTGTGTGTGTGAAGGAATGTAGAGTCGGTTTGGCTGCAGGCATCGTCCTGGCACAGACCACTGGACAGCTTGGACTGAACAGGGTGGACATACGGTGGTCAAATGCAGTCATTCTCCTGACTTGTGTGTTTGTGTGTGTGCTCCTGCAGTTTTTGAGAACATCAAATATGCATACCAGCAGATGAATTTGAGCATCCATATGCAGGCTCACGTGTGCCTTTCACTAAAAGAAGTAATTATGAGCGATCTGAGCCATAGCCGAGAGTATTCGCAATAAAGCATTTGGTTTTGGCGTGTGTATCAGCTATGACCATGTGTATCTTCAAAAAGCTGTTCACATGCCAGCTTTTTCACCTCAAAATGTTCAGAAATTCTATACATATTATCTCTGCAGTTTACCAAATCTCTGAAGCACTTTGGGGAGGAAGAAGGAAGGATGCAGCCCGATGAGTTCTTTGGGATATTCGACACCTTCTTGCAGTCGTTCAGTGAAGCACGGCAAGACCTGGAGAACATGCAGCGACGTAAAGATGAGGAGGAAAGGAGGGCACGAATGGAGGCCATGGTAAGACACACATTTAGAGTATAAACATGGCAATAGTATGGAAAAAAACTCCATCAAATACCTTCTGGTTTACTATTTTAAAACAGGGGTTTTACACTTGCTGAGATGTCTGTTTCTGCCTTTGTCCCCTAACTTCCTGTCTCTATTTTTCCAGCTCAAGGAGCAGAGAGAACGGGAACGAAGGGCCAAAAAGAGTGGGGCCTCAGACGAGGTTGGCGGAGAGTTTGACGACCTGGTGTCGGCATTGCGTTCCGGCGAGGTCTTTGACAAGGACCTGAACAAATTCAAGCGTAACCGCAAGCGCTCTGTTAACCAGCTGGTGGAAGGTGGGGGCCGCGAACGAGCTGTCACCAAGGTAAACTACTAGGTTGGGAAAAGGAAGGTTAAAAAACACAGACTAGATGCCTAAGTTCTGCCATGGTGAAGATCTCTGAACACCTTTAGGTTGACATTGGAGAGGATGTAAATAACGGCTGAAGTGGACATGTAGAGACCTGTATGGACAGCCACGCCGTTTTGAAGGATGCAACACTCTCCTCTGATTGGTCTTGTAAAGCTATTTCCAACCCGTTTGCCCGAGCGTTGTATGATCTCCTGAGCTGGACGAAGAACAGTTGGGATCGATGGATGGACGGACAGACCACTGTGACACATTATCCGATATCTTTTGACCATATCCTTTTAACACTGTGCTCAAGCTTCCAGCTCTGTATCACTACTCTTTTTTTCCCCCCTCACAAACCCTTTGCTGTTCCCCAGTAAGTTCCTCGGTTCTGGAACGGCCCTATCTTTTTTTGCTTTCTGGCTCTAAAACATACAGGACATTTGGATCAGCCAGTCACACTGTACAAAGACACAAGGCAGAAAAAACAAACAGAAAAAGAAGGTGGAAGGGGGAACTAAGCCATAACCTTCAGTTATGTTTGCTTCACGTGTCCCCCAGAAAAGACACTTTTTTAAACCACAGAATTGGTGGATATACATAAATTTCCTTCACTGCAAAGTCAGCAAATCCCAGAACGGTTTGTTGGATACTAAAAGAGTGAGGAAGGATATACAACAGGGGGGCATGGGGGTTATTGCTTTGATACAGAGGATTCATCCCAATGTCCTCCTCCAGTGCACAGCATTCCCAGGGAGGGTGTACGTGTACATCCCGAGCTGCGATTTCAGACACAACTCTTCTCAAGGAAAAAAAACCCCCAACAACTTCTCAGCTTGATCCATCTGACAAAATGATGACTGTGCCACAAGGGTGAAGCCTCACCTACTCGCTTCAATGGTTTCAACATTGTTCTGGCATTGATTAGTGCCAAAGCAACAAGAAAACAAATGTAAATGTATTAATACAAAACGTACTGCAATTAGGCGTTGATATATATTTATATTTAGATGCAGACAAGCTAATTGCAAAGATGTAGAGGTTTTTTTATGTTTTCATGGCATTTGGGGGTTTTGTACACGCAATGCATTATTTGTTGGTGTTGCAAGTTCACATTGCTGTTGAAGTGAATTTCTATACTATTTTGCGCTATGTAAAAAAAAAAAAAAAAAAAAAAAAAATGACAATTGCTTGTACTTTTCTCACACCTGTATGTCTTGTTTGCACTGTAGCTTTTCTGACAAACTTTACACTCATCGGTTTCCACAAGCCAATCTACAGTGTCCTCTGGAGAAGAAAACAAAAGTCCTCTCTGTACTTAAATGACCTTTTTCTCTAACAAAGATAATGAAGGAATGACATATATGAATGAGGCACAATCTGTAGTTAGTTTACAGTGCTCTCTCCCTGCTCAGCTGTCAGTGTGAATGGTTCACATGTGAATGTGTAGTCTGCTCCATCAGCCGCAACTCAAATGCAGATCTTGTGGATTATAGAAGGGGCCCAAAGGTGATGATGTATAGCCGTTCTGTTCGGGCCTTTAATAAGACTCACCCATAGTGTCTGTAAGATCTGTTCCACTGGTGCTAAAACATGTGATCTCTGGACAGAGCCGTCAGTACAGGTGATGATTTCTCAAGTTAAACTATTGTTTGATAACCAAGATTTAGGCTCATCATATAATATTTCTGTGTTTTTTTTGTTTGTTTGTTTTTTTCTTATTTCAGTTGACATTGTAATCTCAGATCACATCATGTGCTGAGTCTGTTATTGTAAAGTCAGGGAACTACAAAGCACTTACTTCCGTCTTTCCTTCCGGCTTCTCTCACCTTTGTTTACATATGGCTAGACCCCGTTACTATGGACATCCTGTTGCCAAACAAGAGCCAGATCCACACACTGATGCCAACCAAGGTCACGTTTTTGAATTAAATGTATATATGCATTTCTAAAACCTTAGCAGTAGGCATGACAAAGGCTACAATGTAATGTATGGGCTCATCTTGGTACAACATGTAAATCTTCTTCTTGAAGATGATACAGTAGCTTGCTACAGGAAGTGTACCCAGAGAGAGATCTTTAATCCTGGGGTGAGGGCTCCACTGTGAAAACTCTGCTCCTGGATAAGAGATGAGGAAGCTGAAAGGTTTGCACTCCATTTTAGGACATTAAATGAAGGGGAGGATCCGTTAACTAACTTTTTCAGAGCACATTGAAAAATTGGCACATCCTGTGTTTAACCCCTTGTGTTGAGCCCTTTCATGCATGTTTTCTAGTAATCCAGAATTACAAGGAGGGAAATTTAAGGCCCGGGACACCAGCTGAGGCTTCATGTTTTCAAGTATGCCTGTATTACCCGTATTTAACGTATAGATTGGTTGGTTAAGTTTCACAGGCCAAAGGATTTGCACAACAACCCCGGTTCAGTTTGTAAGGGATTCATGTTAAGTGGTTGTTCTCATTGTAAAAAGAACATTTAAATCAAAGATTTTGTCCCACTGCACTTGACTCAATAAGCACTTGGTGTATTTGAAAAAGACATTTCTGATGATCAATTTTTGTTTAATATTTCTGAACAAACTGACCTGCCACTTAACATCCCATCGCTGTATGTTATGAAGTTCTCTGTAGTAGTCCTGGCTATCCCATTTTGTCTTTGTTCTGCCAGCTTTTCTTTTCTAAAAATATTTAAGTGCCTCTGACCCTGTTTTCACACATGTACCATTCCTGTTATTATGTTTTAGAGCTTGTGGTTTCCAGTATCCAGTGTTTTGTATTGTGGTGAATTGCAGCTGACAGTTGGAATTAGACTAATTGGCGCCATCTTGTGGCTTCTGATAGTACACTTTGTGACGTCACTTCAAAGTGTTGCCATGATGCGGCACTTCATGCAAGCTCTAGGCACAATAAGTCACCAAAGTTTCCCAAAGGTCCAACAGGCGTGCGTCACAGTGGCTCTGGTCACCATAAAGCTTTGATCTGTTACCTGTACAGAGAAATCCCACTCTGTTTTCTCCTAAAACTTAAAAATGTTTCCCTCAAACTGAGGTTAGAAGGGCGATGCAAGTGCAGAGAGGATCTTTTAATGTCCCACACTTTAGAGATTTACTGGTGAACCAAATAGATTCAAACTGATTCACAGAAGTCCCTTAAGTCCAAAGGGGAAAATGACATATGATTGCCTATTCTTTAACCACCATCTCATGTATATTTGAGCTATTCTCTTTCCTAACCTCTGCTCCCTTGTCCTTTGAGTTAATCAGAGTTAGTATATCAGACTTTGGCAGACCCTTTAAACTCTTAATCCAGAGCTTTAACCCGTATTGTAGTGCAGACTATTTACTGAGGGGTATTGCGACATTGTCAGTATTATTACATGTTTATGTTGTTACATGTTTGGATGTTTATTTGGCCATTGACTGGCTGATTTTGGAGTGTACAGGTGGAAATCAGAGGAATGAAATTAGTAGCTTGTTCAATGCACTTTTATTATGGGACATTTCCATTTGCAGCGTCATTTTGAGGGCTTAGATCCCTCTAGAAATGAGAAGGGTGCAACGAAAGAGTGGTACAAAAAAAAAAAACATGGTGTGAAAAAAGAAAAAGGCCAAGTGAGGTTGGGGACTCCGGCTGGGCCGCTAGAAACACCTTAATAGTCAGTTTGTTGGGTGGATTTGTGGAGGACATAGACACAAAGAGGTGACACCCGTTTTACTTTCTCACCTGTCTGTGTCACCTGCTTTGGTGTGTAAAAGAACAAATAAAGTAGAATGTTTCCTGACACCACATTTCTGTCAAATCATGCACTTCGGCGTCGACCTGCATGCCTAAAGAAGGGTGCACACAGTGTGATGTGTTGACTTTAACCTTTAGTAGAAAATTGCTTGCAATATGGAGGACACCTGTTACACGACAATTTGTACTGCCTGAGAGAAGTTGCACCCAGTTTTAGAGGTTGTATAATTGTGAGGAGTCAGTATTTTTATGGTTGGAAAAAAAAGTATCCTCCACCGAAAGATGTACAGTTGGAAAAAAAAAAAAAAAAAAAAAGCATTTTGTACACCATTCTTGATGTTTTAGATAAGATTGAAAAAAAGATTGAAACATTGAGGAATGTTCCATTTTCCTGTAAATTGTACCTCTATTTATTTGCCTTATTTAGTTTGCTATATTTTGTATGTACACACAGCATTACAACAAAATGTTATATTAAAAATATGAATATGAATAATTAAACTGTGGTCCGTGTATGATGGATAGTTTTGAGACTTGTATAAGAATGAGAATCTTTTTTTTTTTTTTTTCATTTCCATAATTTTATTTTTGTTTTGTCTTTTGTAGGGTTACAATAAACTTTTGTCCCTTACAGCTGACTGTTTATTCTTTTCTTCACAATCATTCATTGAGACGAGTGTTTGGGTCACAGGTGCACGAGGAGAGAATGATTTTTACATGTTTACACTGTTAACTGGTAAAAAAAAAATATATATATTCAAGCACCAAAACTTGATTCTGAGGTCTATAATCAATAATAATGCTGATTGATAAATCATCCATCAACAAATATTAATAAATCCATCCATGCAACATAACCACTTATCCTTATCAGGGTCAAGAGGAACTGGAAACAATACCAGCTGACACTGGCAAGAGGCAGGGTACACCCTGGACAAGTTGCTTGTTCATCACAAGGCTGACACTGAGACAAACATCCATTCACAATCACACCTATGGGATCTAGATTTGACAATACACCTGCACAAAAAGAAGAAAGACTATACAGACATCATCCCTATGATTAGCCGTTCATCAAGACTTTCAAAATAAAACTAGACTGGCAGTGGTGTTTCTAATATTCTGTCCACTACACGTGTAAATAGAGGTGGAAAAGATGACGATGATACAAACAACATTGGTACTAAAATGTTTATTATTATGAAAGAGTGGTGATCAGAATAATAAAGATCAATATTACAATTAATTTGTGTTAATATGTGTTATTTCCTTTAAATGACGTTGTGGAGTAGTTCTTCACTGTCACCATTGGAGGGCAGTGAACACTCATCACACACAGACACAACTTGAAATAAACCAATAAAAAAAAAAGCCAGCAGTGTTTCTAATAATCTGTCCTTCACTTGTGTAGATAGACATTACATGGTACAGTGTGTGATAACTACATGTTCATTATGAATACAGAAACTATGAATACATACAACATCAACATAAATCATCAAATACAGAAATATTTTCATAACAAGCTTCATATTACCTAATTTGCAGAAAGTACTGAACTGTGCAGCTCCATTACCAAGATGTGTTTTGTATACATTACAATAATTCAAAAGTAGCTCTTTGTATTATATGCTGTTTTACATAAAATAGGATAATAATGCTTGTATTGTGAGGATAAAGAGACAATACATGTTTTAAGTTGCTGTTAAGCAATAACAAGTGTTAGAATTGTTGCTGCATGAATCACATTTTCTAAAATATGCAGCTGGTGTACAAACTGTGGTTTTGCTCTTTTGTACGCTGCAGTTTTAAATGTGCCATCAAGTCACACTGAGGTGTTCAAACCCAGGGCCCTTTTAAACACCCTCTGTGCATCCTCAGCAAGCATGTTGAGGAAAGTGTTGAGACCTTTGTAGGTTGTCACAAAAGAGAGGCCCATTGCTGCTGGGATTCCTAATATTGGAATAAACCTGGACCCTTCCTCTGCTACCATTAATCCAGCTATGGTTGCACATTGAACAAGCAGCTTCATGATAAGCTCAGTAGTTATGTTTTGTGCAGCCAGTGGTGAAATAATTTCAGCTATCAAATCCTGAAATGGCACTCGTGTGGTTTTTGCAAGTCTCCGCAGTGACGGGATATCAAGACCAAACCCAACTATGTATTGTGTGACAACACCAGCCAACAAGGCTAAATCAACAGCAACAGAAAGCCCAGGAACTGGTGCAGCTGCAACAATTCCAGATAGAGATGCATAGTATTTTATTTTGGTGTGAAAAGCCTTTTTCTTCTTGTTGATGATCTCCAGGCTGATGTTGGGCATGGCAAACAGCAGAGCGTTCCTCTTGTGTTCAGGAAGTTCTCTCTCCAGGGTCTCCTCTAACTGATGGAAATCATGCAGGTGGAGATCAAAGCTGGAAATCAGGAAGACTTGTGGGGACGCAATATTTAGTTTTTTAAGACCTGTGTGACAAATATTATATGATGATAAGATATATGAAATATTACAAGTTTTAAAATATATCCCACAAAGTTTGCTAATCAACCACTGACTACAATAAATCATTTTACCATAATAAACATACTTGTGGTGAATAGCTTCAAATAGCTGTCAAATATGAAATATCCTAAAATACCAGTGAGGACTTGCAAAGAGAATGTTGCCTTCATAAGGAACCATCTGTTGGTCACATGATCACAAAAATACAAAAATACAAAAGTTGTCTTTTATTATTTGATCTGTTTCCTGCTCAGAGTGGCTGATTGTTTACAATGCACAGCATAAAGCACACATGTTATTGTATTATTATTGTGTAGATTCTCTGGCACTGTGTGCTTTGATTCAGAGGACAAAAAGAAAAAACAAAATGACATCACTTTGAAACTGTTGAGCCCTTCACACATTCTGTCAAGGTCAGAGGCTCGTGAAATGTAACAACAAAAAACAGAAACTGACAAGTAGCTTTATTTGTCAGGAGATCAAATCCATCAGTTCAACAAAATCTAAGCAATGTCAGAAAGTTAAATGTTGTCATTGTAATTAATACATGGCTTGGAGCATTGCATGTATGTATGCATGCTGTTGGTACAAAATTTTCAGTATAACGATATCAAGTCAAATGATATTTAATACAAGAATTTGAGTCTGCCATATAAAGTTAATTGACAGCAAGGTATGCCCTGTCAGTCCAGATTTTCTGTGAACACCAATTTGTTCCAGTAAAAATATGTTAAATCTTTTAAAACAGAGACTGTGATCTCTGCCAGAAGATATGTGGACATCTTCACCACCTCACCATCATCAAGAAGAGGAAAATTATCTTCCAGCAGCTACACATTTGTGAAGTCACCAAGTGCACCATTATGTCAGCTTCTATCAGAAGACTTTGCTGCGACTGAATGTCACAGTGAAAGTTGTCTGACTTATGGGTTTTGAGAAATCAGTGCTCCAAATAACAGAGTGCATTGCAGTCAGACAAACATGATAACTATGGTAAATTTACTGAAGAATAAATAGACATTTATTTGTTTTAACAATGGAAATCTAGTAATTAATCTCTTTATTATTATAATAGATGACAAGTTACTTACCTTGAATGCAGTCTTCCCTGATTTGTGCCAGAGTAGTTTTTTCATTGAACTCCCTCTGACTTCTTTCCTGAGCTCTTAAGTCGTTGTCAATCTTTGATCGAACAAAGTAGAACTTCTTTCCCATCTTCTGAATCTCCAGAGCGAGTTTCACATCATTTTCTCTGAAGCGAGTCGCTGATATGATGATGAAGAAGTCAAACTTTTCAAATCCAACATGATTCAGGTACTTGTCAGCTGGAAACTTGGTGGTGCCGATACCAGGAAGATCCCATAGTGTAACCTTAGGATAGTTAGGATGGGGGTATTCTGTAACCTGTGAGGTGGTTTCTACACAACCAGTAGGTGCAGCTCCCTCATCCTCGTTATCTATGCCTCTAAAGGCATTAACAAAGGTGGATTTACCAGAGCCACACTCTCCTGTGATGGCAATATTTAGTGGAGTGTTTTTCTCCTTCTCTAAAAGCTCCTGGATCTTTGCAACAGCTAAGGCTGGATTACTGTTTTGTAGAGCTTCTTTAATTTCTTCAGTTAATTTAATATCCAGTGGATTCTCCATGGTGATCCTTGAAAACTAGAAAAGAAAAAAAAAGTCATTGTTGTCTAATATCATGCCAATACTAAACATGACATATTTCAAATATACTATGTGGTAATACAGTGACACATCTAGCTATTACCAAATACTGTGCATAAAATCATTGATGTAATTCATTGTAGGTGAATTACATAGACAAAAAAAGACAAGTACCCTACATCTTTAGAAATCATTTAATGTTTGTTACCTCTTTCTTTAAAATATCACCATACAGAATAACATCACCAGCTCACTTTGGCACAATAAGATGTGTACATAACTTCATCGGCACTACAAAAGCAGACATATGCCACAGAGGAAGGTGACATCTATTTTTTTCTGAATATTAAAGGCTACTCACCCTGAAGTCTTAATGTTGAAACAGATGAGACAAGAGCAGACCTCCCTGTGAGTTGTTCAGCTGTAAGAAAAAAATATATGAGTAGTTCACTCCTATATTAAAGCAACAGAAAAAAAAAGAAAAAAAAATTAGGAGTCCAGCCCTTTGGACACTCACCAATGAAAATGTCCTGTGAGTCCAGCACCAGTTGGTTCAGTAAAGCAGCTGACTTACAAGAAATGTGCTCATTTACAACAAACAGATGCAGTTTGTCTATATGACCTCAGAATAGTGTCACAACCAGTGGTGTGGGTAATGCGTTACAACGTAACGCGTTAGAGTACTCTAATTACTTTTTTCGTGTAACGTGTAACGTAACGCGATAGTTTCGTGCGTTAAGCAATCAGTAACTTCGTTATTTTTTTAAAAAGTAATCCGTTGCTTTAAGAATTTCTCCGGATAAGGAAAGAAAAATTCCGACTGCAGCCTGCTTTTTGTCAGACAGTACTGTGCCACCTGCAGATGTGTCAGCGGAGGCGCAGCGCTGTGATGATGCGTCTGTGCCCTGCTGACCTACGTTACCTCTGTGTGTGTGTGTGTGTGTGTGTGTGTGTGTGTGTGTGTGTGTGTGTGTGTGTGTGTGTGTGTGTGAGAGAGAGAGAGTGTTTTCGAGAGGACAGCTTTTGAATCGTGGAAGTACGCACATTATTTTAAATTCGCCAGCGATAAGGACAAGAACAACATAACGGTAAAATGCACACTCTGCGTTGGTGAAAAGCTTCTGTCGACCGCAAAAAATTTCCACTTCCAATTTAAAAAAACATCTTGTATCCAAGCAGAACTTCTCGGTGCATTTAAAGGAGGCTGTGTGTCTGTGTCAGTTAAGTTGCAGCATGTGCGAGGCGCTGCAAACGGCTTTTCATTTTTTGTAACGCATGAGTACTCTAACGCGTTACTTTTATTCATAGGTAACGCTGTATAGTAAGAGATTACTTTTAATTGATGGTAACGTTGTAACCTAATTAACTACTTTCCAAAGTAACTATACCCAACACTGGTCACAACTCTCCATGTCCATAAATGATCATACTCAATGTATCTACAGTATAAGGTATTTGCTAATTGTTCATTAGTAAACAAGCAAATAAATATGTTTACCCTTAGTAGTATAACATTATTATCTGACTATGATCAGATTTTTTCAAGTATTAACAAAATATTTTTAAAAAATATGAAAAGACAACATCACATAAAAGCAGATGTATAAAAATGTGCAGGCATGTTCATGGATTATTTCTTCCTGGTTCCCAAATGGCATGTCAGTCCACAGTGTGAACCTAACAGCTGCTGGGGCAGGTTGTGTATTTTTGATAACATACTGTAAGTGTGTAATAAGTGATTGTTAAGCTGCAAGAGAGGTATATATGTAGTTTATTGTTGTTATGGAATTTTCTATCCTTAGGTTACACAAGGTCACGTGTGGGCCTTGAGGTCCTCGGCAGTATTAATTGTTTGGCTTTGGTTGAGAACAGTAGGTGCCGCACTGTGGTGTAGGGGTGCACGATTCAGAAAATGTCACGATTCGATTCAATATCGATTTTTAGGCTCAAGATTCGATTCAAAATCGATTTTCGATTCAAAAATGATTCTCGATTAAAGAAACGATTCACAGTATGTAAATGCAGTTATTTTTCCCATGTGATTGCAGTAATTTAAAAGAAAAGAAACACAACAAATGAAATGTAGTTTGATATTACTTTATATGTCTTCATACAAAAATAAAAACTTTTGCAACTAAAAACTGCAAAGTGCCAAGCTTTGGCCAGCTTTCAAATACATTTAATTCAAGTTTAAAATAAAACTTCAATAAAAAGAGCTTTTATATTTAGCTTTAAAGTGCTGTACTCAGCGGTAAAGGTGACATAAGATTGAACTGCTCTTGATGTCCAGGCATCGCAGGTCAAGGCAACTCATATTGCTTTCTGTAAGTCCCCTGTGACCTGTTCCTTTGTCTCTTGATATAGTTGAGGTATCGCTTTTTCGGTAAAAAGGCGACGGGATGGTATAGTAGGCTCCTAGGCTCAGTTATGTGCATCATATATCGGAAGCCTTCATTGTCTACCATGCTGTAGGGGCGCAAATCTTTTGAAATGCAATAGGCTATGGATTGAGTTATTTTCTTTGCCCGTTCAGAGTTCGGTGGGAGTTTAGAGCATTGAAAGACATTCAAAGACAAGCATTGAAAGAGAGTGCGTTGGTTGACTGGCACGTTAGGTACTTTAGGTTGTTGTTCGCCCACGTCTTTAATGTTCATCTCTGGGTGATGGCGTACCATGTGAGTTCTCAAGTTTGTGGTGTTACCAAAATATTTAACTTTCCGCATATAGCATGAGTCCTATCAAGTTCCGTCTTCCCCTCGAGGCTATAAAAGCCGAAATGTGCCCAGACTCTCGCCCTTTAATGAGGATGGAGCAGGTTGAATAATTATTTCTGTGAGGTTTGCCATTGTTTGCACTGAGCCGCCGACAGACTAAACTACTTCTGCTCCTGCTGCACTCGTTGTTTTGATTATGGCAAGAGTGCCCAGGCTTCAGTGTGAATTCGACGCAGCGCCATCTATGGGAATGGCGAGCTAAACTCGTTCGTATACACGCCATTACAAAACGAAAAAAATATGAATCGATTTTTGGAATTCTATGATCGATTTTGAATCGGTAGAGCTTGAATCGCGATACGAATGCGAATCGATTTTTTTGCACACCCCTACTGTGGTGGCCAGGGTCGAAGAAACCTATTGCTCCCTTCCTAGACATAATAGATAGCTGGCCGTTGACGTTCCAGTCTGCGTAAACAGACAGACAGTCTGCGTATCTGTGTCTCCAGACTAGAATATGCTGACGATAACACCTCCATGGGTAAAACATTCTCTTTGACTAATTCTGGGCATATAGTATTTGTGGTGTTATCTTGGGGTTTAAAGTCTGACCACCAGCATGAGTTGGGCAGAATGTGAGACCGACTCAGGCACTTCTGATGCACTTTGAGAGTGTCTCTAATTCTCCTTGGCCAAGCGTCAATAAATATTACAGCATAAGACATCAGAGGCTCCTGAACACTTTCTGAACTCCTGACTTCACCATTGACCTTTGACTTCAGCAATTTCTCCACAACAATTGGCGTCCCAAACAGGATTTCAACAGAACAAAGACGTGGTAAGTGCAAAAGTGTTATTACTATGCCTTACCATGTCTGTGTTTGACGAAATCATAAAAACTATGTGCTCAGTTAATTTGCCTGGAATATAAAAACATCTAAGACCCAACCAGGAGGGTCAGGAGCTTCAGTGTCTTGGGGACAATGTCCTGGCTGAAACCTGGGAGCGTTGCTTAGAACGTGTGTGTCATACAAACCTCCCAGTTAGATGTTTAATTGGCATATTGATTTAAAGTGAGAAATCAAGAAAGCTGACAATGGTAAAAAAACTTTAAACATATTGGGGCTGTAACAGAAATATTGATTACAGAACAGAGTGTGTGGTTGTGAAGGGGTAGCTGGTTGGGTTTAAGACCCCCGCGTTGCCACTACGTGGCTGTTTTGGTTTCCGGGGCAGTTTCAGGCTGCACTCGGCACAGAGAGACCCACCTGAGAAAAGACGTTTTCGGGAGAGTTTAAAAGTACTCCTTCATTTAAATCAAGATCGGGGATCATCTGCTCTGTGTCCTGTGGGAAACGTTGGTGCTAATTGTGTATACACTGTGGGCGAAAAAGAACTGAGTTTTTGTCCTTATACCTCAGACCACCACTGCTGTAGTTAGAAAGGTGCACAACGTTTTTCCATTGCTCCCATTAAATAAAGGTTGATTGATTGATTGAGTTCCCCTCTAGCCGTCATTTCAGTTCTGTACTGATACTGAATAATACAGACTGTTGATTAAAACAAATGTTTCAATTCATTTGCTTCCACATCACTGAATCTAATCATCCAAGCAATATGATCCGTTGTGCACCAACACAAACCTTGACACAAACACCAAAGTATTTTTTCAATGCCTATTTATTTCAGTCAGGCCATAAAGTCTTCCATAGGCTATAAACTGCAAGCCTATCTTTCTTATTTGGTATTCAAAAACAAGCTTGCTGCTGTGTGACTCCGTCTCGGATGCTGCGTTAGCTACCTTAGCTGCTAACTTTGTTGAAGCATGCTGCTTCTCCAGGTGCTGTTGTTCGCCGTTGAAAGTACTTTTGAACCGGGACACAGTCTACAAGTTACCGAGATGTTGTTTTCCCCTCTGCTCTCCAGTTTAAAATAATGTGAATACCTCCACGAGGAGAAACTTATCTTCCCCTTCTCGCTCGCCATCATGCCGTGCCCTGACCTGTCCAGTCCTCTTCATGGCACGTGTTTGTTTACGTGTGGGACGCTACAGGGCGACAAATGCTTTGTTTTTCAATTCAATTAAACTTTATTGATCGCTAAAATGTTATGGGAACTGTGTGCCGTTGTAAAACCCATGTAAAACCTCGCCAAAAGGAACGGAGTAACGCAGCGTTTGGTAACGGAAACGGAGTTACAACGCGTTACGTTATTAGTTACTGAAAAAAGTAACGGCGTTATGTAATGGCGTTACTAATAACGCGTTACTACCCAACACTGGGATTGAAATCTGTTTGTCTGTATGTGTAAAGTCTTAATGTGCAAGCGAACATGGGTAACAATCCGTCCACAACAGTAGACAAATGTGAATCTGAAAACATGCAAACTGACTCAGCAAAAGCTAAGTCAAAGACAAAATATTTTTCTGTAAAAGATAAAAAAACCAATGTGAAATTAGAAGGTCAGCCTGTCATTGATAAGAAGTATGCTAAAACAAACACACACATCTGACCAGACATCACAATTTAAGGCGATGTTTTCTCCACAAATACCAGCTGGAATCGTCGGTAGACTGAAAGGATGGGTTCTCTTTCTAACTCCGTTCGGTATCTCAGCCTATAGGAGAGCGCTCTCAGCGGTCGATTATGGAAGCTCCAATGACACCACGTCTGTCGGAAAACAGACCAATGACAGCAGTGACAGGAGAGCCCACCTCTCCCCCTTATAAGACACTGCGGTCACTGAAAACCGGCATTCTCGCTTTCTTCCCCGCGATTACTTTCTTGGAAGCTTACCTCAGCTCGATCAGATCCGTATCCTGCTAACTGCCCACTAACCGGACCGTGTAGGTAGCCGTTGCCGGGCACGGGACCGCGGCTCTCCTGTTCGACGAGGTTAACCTCCTTTTTCGTCTGGCCCAGGACGGTTCTCGCGTCGCGGCGGACTTTCCCGCCTGTTCCACAGGGTCACTCCTGTCTACGGGCGTCGTGGTCAGCGTCGGAGAGGCTAGCTAGCAGCTCATCCCTCCTAGCCTGCCTCTTCCCGGGATTGTGCTAACGCGTTAAGGCGAGCACATTCCCGTTAGCTCGCAGCTCACCCCTGCAGGCTTCCACACCGCTCGCACTCCTCCCGTAACCCCGTCAAGGTGGTTACCCAGGGTCACCATCATGGCTTCCCCCTCGGTAACCCAGGATACCAGAGATGCTAGCGGCAAGAAAAACAAAGAGGCGCCTTCCCGCTCTTGCCCAGCGGCGTGCGGCTCTTATATATCAGGGCAGGGACGGTCACCCTCTCTGCATCGTGTGCATGGGCGTCAGCCACGCAAAACTAGCAGTCGCTAACCCCGACTTGTGCGCTACCTGCTCCGGCATGTCGTCGAAGACGCTGGAGAGGAGACTGCGCGTGGCCGCTGCTCCCAATGCAGATCCCCCGCTCTCTGCCTCCTTATCGGGAGATGCGGAGCCAGCAAAGCCTCCATCTCGCAGCTGGGGGGACATTATGGACTCGTCTGACTTCCCGCCGCTGCTCACCCAGCTCGACGAGGACGTCGCCATGGGTGGCGTGGGCGATGAAGATGACGCCGTGAGCTCGGACATCCTCGCTGAGGACCCGGAGGACGACGACGACGCCATCCTCCCGCGCCAGCCATCCAGACCTCCCAGCTCCCAGAGTGGGACCGCCCCGACCCTCTCTCCCGACGTCAACTTATATGACGTCTGCAGGCGGGCTGCTACCAGACTGGGCCTCGAGTGGCCAGCTCCCCAGGCCGGTCAGGGCCCTGAAAGAGACCTGTATGACGGCAAAGTCCTCCCCACCTCGCTGACTGTTGCCAAACAGCTCATGCCCATGGTCCCAGCCTGTCTCAGAGAAGCTAAGCGCTACTGGGATAAACCCCTGAGACACAGGGTGCCCGTCAAGGGTTTTTCAGGTCTGGATATCCAGGCCATGGAGGAGCTGGGGCTCTCTAGCAGGTGAAAGCAGTTTACCTTTGTCCAATTTAATGAGGTATATGAGGATATCCCAGACCCAGAATACCTTTTTTCTTGCCAGCAGTGACTGACTATCTTTTCCAATGGGGACAGTTGGTAACAAATCCCTGTGTCTTTTTGGCTGTTTAAAAAACTTCCTAAGAGGTTGTACTTTTTACACACTTGACTGAATGATAGCATTTCATTCTTTTCATGTAAGTGCCCAGTAGTAAGGAAGCCTTTACTTCTCCATACCTCAAAGCCCCTGTCTTTAGTGCCAGGACAAAAATCTATGTTGCCCCATATCGGTGAAAGGGAAGACAGCTGTCCCTCAAGACCTTCCAGTTTCCTTATATCCTTCCAAGCCTTGATAGTTGCATTTATAATCATATTGTCACCAATAGAATTTTTTATCTTTTTTTGTTCGGATGCAAACAAGAGACCAAACAAGGGATAACCGACCTGTGAGGACTCTAAGTCCAGCCATGTAGATTCACTATCATTTTTGATCCAGTCAGCAATGTAACGCAGCTGTGAGGCCAGCTGGTACAACCTAATGTCAGGGACTGACAGGCCGCCTTTTTCTTTAGGCTTCATAAGTCTGGCTAACCTCATACGGGGTCTTTTTCTGTTCCATATAAATGCACTAAATCGACCGTTCAATTCTTTGATCACTTTTTTAGGGAGCAGGATTGGGAGCATCTGAAATACATACAGAAGTTTAGGTAAAGTATTCATCTTAATTAATGAAATCCTGCCTAACATGGATAGTGGTAAGGAAGTCCTTCTTTCAAGGTCCTCATATATACGTTTAAGTAAAGGTGTAAAATTGGCCGCATATAATTGCTGAAGGAATGGAGTTACCGCAATACCTAGATATGTAAAGCCCTGTGGTGTCCATCTGAATGGGCAAGATAGAGGGGGTGATATATTTGTGTTGCGGAGACCACCTAAAGGAAGTGCTTCTGATTTCGAGAAATTTATCTTGTAACCTGAGAATTGACTGAAGCAATCAATCAGGTCTAGCACTACTGGTATTGAGACTTCTGGCTTGGTAAGAAACAGGAGAACATCGTCAGCATACAGAGATATTTTATGAGTCTTTTCACCAACTGAAATACCTGAGATAGAAGGGGTTCGCCTGATAGCCTCTGCCAAAGGCTCGATAGCAATTGCAAATAGTAATGGGGACAGAGGGCAACCCTGTCTAGTACCCCGGCCTAGCCGGAAATAAGGCGATCTCTTGCCATTGGTTAATACAGCTGACAATGGGTTGTCATATAGTAGCTTTACCCAGCTAAGAAATGCTTCACCTAGGCCTAGTGTCTCCAGAGTAGAAAAGAGATATGGCCATTCGACCCGATCGAAAGCCTTCTCTGCGTCCAGACTAACAACTATACAGTCAAGTTTCCTAGATTGGGATAGCTGGATAACATTGAGAAGCCTCCTCACATTACTACATGAATTTCTACCAGTAATAAATCCAGTTTGGTCATTATTAATAATACAAGGCAAGACTGTTTCCAGACGCAGAGCAAGGGTCTTAGACAACAACTTAAGATCTGTATTTAACAAACTTATAGGCCTATAAGATGCACATTCGTCATCAGCCTTTCCTTTCTTCAATATAAGGCTAATATTGGCCTCCGTTAATGACCTTGGAAGAGATCTATTTTTCAATGAATCATGAAACATATTAAGCAGGGGTTGTATAAGTAATGAATCAAATTCTTTATAAAACTCACAACCAAACCCGTCCGGGCCTGGTGCTTTGCCTGCTCGAAGAGCGTTTAGAGCAACCTTAACCTCCCGCTCTGTTATTGGTCCATTGAGTGTTTCTCTCTGCAGATCTGTGAACTCAGGTCGGGCCAGGTTAGACAAGAATAATTCAGAGAACTTCTGATCTGGCACAGGCTGGCTGCTCTCATATAATTGACTATAGTATGCCTTGAATACTTTGTTAATATTTTCTAAATCTGTTCTTCGTTTACCTCCACTATCTTTAACAGCTGAAATACAATGTCAGAGTCAGATGTCTTATTAACCAACCTAGCCAGATATTTATTTGGTTTATTTCCGAATTCATATAGCCTCTGTCTTGCCAGTCTGACACTCTGTTCAGCTTTATGGGTGAGCAAGGTATTTAAAGAGGCTTTGACAGCCAACATTGTTTCAAAATTGACATCCGAGGGATTATTAGCGTATGTTCTTTCAGCCTCTGACAACTTAGTTTCTAACTCCCTCTGACGCTGGAGCGCTTCACGTCTTTTAGTTTTCACGTAAGATATTATTAAGCCTCTAGAGTATGCTTTGCTCGTCTCCCAAAGAGTAGAGGGAGATACATCGGGCGTGTCGTTAATTTTATAAAATATCTTCAGTTCGGAGGTAAAATAAGAGATGAAGTTTGGATCATCAAGTAATGAAGAATTAAATCTCCACATCTTAGTAGGAGGAACACTCCCTTCGAGGAGGAGCTGGAGGAATATAGGGCTATGGTCCGAGATTGTAATATTTCCGATAGAGCAAGAGGTTACCAGATTCAGATTAGATTTAGGAATGAAGAAATAATCTATTCTCGAGTTACTTTTATGGACATTTGAGTAAAAGGTAAAATCCTTCTCTGGTCCTCCAAACATCTAAGTACCCCATCTCCTCACATAATTCCAGTACTGCCCTGGCCCTTTTGGTGAGGGGCCGTTCCTCTAAAGATGATTTATCCAGTTGAGGGTCCAAGAGGCAGTTAAAGTCTCCCCCTATTATTGCCTGGTCACATTCTACCTCTGCAAACTCTGTAATAGCCTTTGTTATTAGCTCTGTTGGGTGGTTAGGGGGATAGTACATATTCATTAGAGTAATGCTCTTACCAAATAATATACCTTTAACAATAATGTACCGTCCTCCAACGTCTTGGATACATTTTTCAGCCTTAAATGGTAATGATTTATGAATTAAGATGCATACCCCTCGACTATTGGAGGTAAAGGATGAGAAGAAGACCTGTCCCACCCATTCACGCTTTAGTTTGACATGTTCTGCGTCCTTGAGGTGAGTTTCCTGTAAAAAAGCAATCTTAACTCCTTCCTTTTTCAGAGATGTTAGAATTTTCTTCCTTTTAACTGGGTGGTGTACTCCTCTCACATTCCAAGAACAAAATTTTATATCAGCCCCCATCAGATATAGTTATTAACATGTCTATTACTGTGGATTATGTGGATACTGTCTCTCTTATTCATCACTTTAGCCATAATCCCAAATGGGATAAGAGCTGTTCCATAAGTAATACTTTTTAACATTCAATACAGATTCAAAACAATATGAGACCATGACCAAACCCCTGTAAAAATTATATACAACTACCTTTACTAGGTCCTGGGAGAAAAAAAACGAAAGAAAGTAAAAAAAAAAACTAAAACCCACAGAGGATCTCTGGGGTTGATGGACCCTGAATCCTTCAAAAGATGCAAACATATCAGCTCAGAGGTGGCACACCCTTAGCCACATAGGGATAGGAACATAAATACGACTATATCCATAATCATAACAAATAGAGGTTTTTTTTAATTTAATTAAATTTTTTTTAAAGAAAACAGTTACGAACGGAATGAGTGAGAATTGTTATAATAACATATGTAACAACCTTAAATAATACTGCTTAGTGAGATAGGACATCAGGCTCTGTCCTGCACAAGTTAAATGTAATAACATAAGTGACCCATCTCTCCTAGAAAACTTAGGAGCACATTCACATTATTAGGGCAAAAAGCAGACTGCCCCACTCAGAGGAGTTGAATCTGGCGATGAAAAGACTCACCCCAATAAATGCATCTATGACAGTTTCAGAGATTCAATATATGCAGACACTTAGCCCGGAGTGTGGAATGTTTTCGTGGAGTCGTTCACCGTGACCCTGAGTGAAGCTGGATACAGCATGGCGTAGCGTGCCCCAAGGATGTTCTGCAGCTCCCTTTTAACAGCCACGAATTCCCGTCTCCGAAATATATTTTGACTCCCTCGAAGAGAACCTCCTTCTTACGTCGTGCAGCCTCCATAACTCTCTGACGGTCGGAAAAGTTGTGGAATCTGACGATCATCGCACGGGGCAGCCTCGATGCAGCAGGGCCGGGTATACGGTGAGCCCGCTCCAGCTTTATCCGATCTGCTTTGGTCTCGATGTCCAGGACACGGGGGATCCACTGCTCCATAAACTTCACCGCGTAGCTGCCCTCCACTTTCTCAGATAATCCCAGGACCCTCAGATTCTTCCGGCGGCCACGATTTTCCTGGTCCTCTGGTAGCTCCTTAATTGACTTCGTTAAGATAGCGACTTGCTTCTCTGTCTCGGTCCCAGTATTTTCCACCGCTAATATCCTTCCCTCGGCTTCGTTGAACCGGTCACCAATCTCGTTAAGACGCTGCGATATGTTATTGTTAATACTGTGCAGCATACGGTCCAGTTTATCATCAATCACGCTGGTGATATTAGCTGTCATTACCTCCATGACTTTTGCAATGGCTGGGTCTAATTCAGGTGTGTTGTCTGCATTATCGCCATCTTGGCTGGGCAGCGGCTTCTCTACGGTGGTCTTCTTAGCCTGTTTCGGAGGCATTTTGCCGGTCGAATTGCCCCAAAAGTGCTCCAAAGACATTACACAGAGTTGATACTCCGTATTATCGTAGTTAGGTTGTTAAAAATAAATGATTATTATCGAAAAATAAACGGGTGTGCCGGAGCTCCAGCAAAACGTGGTTACTCGCCTGCTTGCATCATCGGAAGTCGTCCGTGTAGTTTTGGCAGTAGTTGTGGTTTTCATCATGTACCACCTTCCCTACAATGCAGCTCTGCTCAACCACACTATGTTTCTTTTTAAAGAGAGGAGTTGTAAGGCAGAACAGATCAAGCTCAGAGTTTTGGCCATCTCCAGGAGCATCGCCTACCTCCACTGCTGTCTCAATCCCATCCTCTATGCCTTCATCGGGGTGAAGTTCAGGAGCCACTTCCAGCAAATAATGTTGCAACGTCTGAAGTTTGTGTTTCAGCTCGTGTGTCTTCAGAGGTCTCCAACCACATGTCATCTTTCACTGCATAATGCTGCAGTGGTACAATGCCAATGATAGGGCAGAATCTTTCTTACTTTGCCCTAGCTGTACATAAGTATCTGTGCAAAATGTGCTTAAATAACACACGTATTAGAAACCTTCTGTATTCTGACAAACATTAGCAAGTCATCATGAATATTAACATATTTTCCATTTCCTGTAACAATTGCAATTTCCTGTTTTTTGTTTTTTGCTATTTTTGTACATACGTCACCATAGCAACAAACTCTTTTTTCTCTTATTTCTATGTATATGATGTCAAGTGAAGTCTGCTAAAGTTACGCTCATTTCCATCTTTCTCAGACTGTCACTTTGACAACATACATACCTTATTTTGTTACACATTATGAAGCATTTTGTATATCTGATTGTATTGTTCCGTCACACTGAATAAACATTTTAAAAAAAAAGAAAGTCAATTGTCTGTCAAAAAAACCTGCAGATAGCACTTTCAGTTTACAGTGTTGATATAACCTATTAGTTAAACAATGCACAGTGTAAAATTATTGTTATTATTATGGTGATGTTGCACCATTAAATAGCACAAAAACATTCATATATTTAATTTTGTGACATTGACCCCTTTGGGTCATAATTAATGTATATTTAATTAGTAAACACTTGTTTGATTTCAGAGTCTATTACAAAATACCAAATTACTTTTTATGCACAACACTTATACCTCAATACTATGGCACAGATTACTTGTATATTATATAAACTATAATAATAATAATAAGTTTATTTGAAAACAGGGACAGTGCACATTAATAACATTACTGTAAATGCGCCAGAATTAGCCAAAAGGCTATTTTTCATCTTTAGTCCCTAGACAGATGTTAAAGTCACCCTAAAAACAGAACAGAATATGCAAAATAAGATTAAAATGACAAAGTTACTGGCCAAGACAATCTGCAAAACATGCACAGCAGTTAACAACATGACAAAATAACATATATAACATCAATCAGAAAACATCATTCAAGACATCCCCAAAACATGCAGCAAAAAAAAAAACCATGACGCAAGACACATCACACCACAGCATGCAAAGCAAGAAGCACAGACACAAATGCATGCATACACAATAAAAGCAAGACCACAATAAGACATGCATGCCAACACATGAAGGCAGACAGACAACAGCAAGTTGGCTACAGGTTCAGCACAGATGGACCGAGGACAGGAAGGAGTAATTAAGTGCTAGTGCTGACAGAGCTGAGCACCAATAAACCATCTCTTCAAATGAGCTCTGAATAAACTGTAGGTATTCAGGTCTCTAATAGTTGCTGGGATGGAATTCCATTGTATTACAGCTCTAACAGAGAATGCAGACTGACTAAAATAACTTTTCCTAAGTGGAATAATACAGTCTCCTCTTGCTGCACCTCTTGTGAACCCATATGCAGTTGTTCTTATGTTGACGAACTGTCTGAGCAGAGGAGAGGTGGAACCATGTATAATCTTGTACATAAGACAAGCATTTACATATTTAATCAAGTTGTCCCAACTCAGCAGGTTATATTTTCTTAATATTGGGCAATGATGAAAATGTACTGGTTTCTTGTCAAGGATTTTAAGTGTTACTAGCCTGCGACCAGATAGTTAAACAGTAAATGATATGAGAAAAAACCATGGAATGCATATACATCTTAGCCGCCTCTGTTGACAAGTAATCTCGAATGAACCTTAAGTTTGAAAGATTGAATTTGACCCGGTTACAGACCTTTTTCACCTGAGCCTTGAAAGAAAGTTTAGAGTCAACCAAAACACCAAGGTACTTGTATTCAGATACAACCTGTAGCCTCTCCCCTGATACAAAGATATCCGGCTCAACACCAGTGTTAATTTTGTCACCCATTTTTCAATTTATTCTTAGTCTTAGTCTTGTGTCAACGTTCATTCTTAGTCTTAGTCACTTTTAGTCTTTCACAAATCATTTTTGTTAGTCATATTTTAGTCGACTAAAAGTCTCAAAATTTTAGTCTAGTTTTAGTCAAACGTGAACACATGGTATTTTAGTCCAGTTTTAGTCAAAACATTTGAGTCTTTTTCTATTTATTTCAGGAATATTTTTTTGGTTTATTAATTCCAGTTCACTTGTGTTCCACAGCTAACATATTGATTAAATGTCTTGATTGAATTGAATTGAATGAATTCATCTTCAATGCAACTTTGCTAAGTGTCTTGTCTGTTGTTTCAATACACACTTAATATGCACTTGATTTCTTTTTTTATATTTATTAGAGACATTATATATATTGGCTACTTGCATGGATGCTAGCTGCTAGGATTAGCTTAGCAATGCATTCAGATGCGTGCCAGACCAGTTAGCTTACCTTAATATTTGGGTGGCTGAGGTTGATGTGCCTTTTCAGGTTGGTGGTATTTTTACCAGCAATTTTTTTGCCGCACATATTCCCATCCGTCATTACGAGGCATTGTGACTTTTTCTCTTCTTCTGAATAATTGAAATGGGACCACACGTCCAGTCTCCTTTTCCTCCCAAGCATGATTACGCTGTCCCTGCATGCTGTTTGTTTTCAAGCCACAGGTGCGCAGCAAGAGGATATCAAACGTGTGGCCGTGACGTTGCCTACAGTAAAAGAACTGCTGGCACAAACACATGACAGCAGGACTGGATGTTGCTTTTTTTCTTATATAGTAGACGAAAACAAGGAGGACGTTTTTGTTTATTTTTTATTTCTTGCATGACATTTTCGTCTCGTTTTTATTCGTCAACAAAAACGCACATTGGCACATTTTTCGTCAGTGTTTTTAGAACATTGTATCGTCTTGTCATCGTCTCGTCTTAGTCAAGGGAAAAAGGCTTGTTGACGAACATATTTCGTCTCGTCTCGTCTGACGAAATTAACACTGCTCAACACTAGGACTGTTCTTCTTGGTAAAAAACATACGTACTGTTTTAGACACATTCAGCTGCAAACAGCATTGCTTTAACCATGCTGTTACATGAGCCATGGAGTTTGTAAGTTTATCAGCAACCTGTGTCATGCTGCTACCATGTACATAAATTACTGTGTCGTCAGCATACATTTGGATATTGATGTCAGGATATACATATGGTAAGTCATTGATATATAATGTAAATAGCAAAGGGCCCAGTATGGATCCTTGTGGGACTCCTGTGGACAGACGAAGGGCAGCTGATTGATGATTCTGTACCTGAACAGACTGAAATCAATTTGACAAATATGATTCTATCCACTTAAGTGTATTTGAACAAAAATTAAAAGTAGCTAACTTTGACATGAGAATTCTATGATTAACAGTATCAAATGCCTTCTTGAGGTCAAGGAACACAGCTCCAACAACACCACCTTTATCCAATAGAGATTTGATTTTTTCTATAAAAAACAGTTGGCTGTTTCAGTTGAATAATTGGCTCTGAAGCCGAATTGCATTGGGTGCAGAGTAAAAGAGCTATTGTTTAGATGGCAGGTGATTTGTTCAGCTACTACTTTCTCTGCAACCTTTGACACTGTAGGTAGGATACTGATAGGTCTGTAATTGCAAGTTGAAACAGGATCTCCACATTTAAATATTGGAATGACAACAGCCGACTTCCAAACACTCGGAAACAATCCCTGAGAAATCGAGAGGTTAATAATTTTGGTGATAGGATTAGTTAGTGTTGTACTGAGCTCTTTGAGCATAACTGCATCCATACCAAATATATCCTTTGCTCTGGATTGTTTCAGAGATCGAATCATTCTGGCAACCTCTGATTCAGTGACATTCCTTATGCTGAAAGCAGGTTCCATTGTATTAACTGGACAAACATTAGTGTACTCAGGTGAAAAACACTCTGCAATAGTAGCCACAGAATCGATAAAGTAGTGGTTAAGAGCTTCCGCTACTTCTGCAGGATCGTTTGTAAGCATTCCATTTATTTTAAGTTCAAGCAGTTTCCTCTCTTTATTTTGATGTCCTGTTAATTTTTTTTAGCTGATTCCAGATAATTTTAGAGTTACCTCTTGCCTTTTCTATTATGGTCAAGAAAAAATCTGCCTTTGCTTTTCTTAGTTTCTTTACCACTTTGTTCCTTAAACTAGCAAAGTGTTGTCTGTCATGACTCAACTTAGTTTTTATTGCAGTTTTTAAAACAAGATCCCGTTCTTTCATTAGTTTTAAAATGTCTGCATTTATCCAAGGGACGGTGTTTTTGTTATTTTTGCGCCTACATTTGCAGTTAAAATCTTTAATAATGCTCTCTAGTTTTTTTGAGAATATTTGACTATCCTCTTCATGGTCTATGCCCAACAGTAAATTATCCCACTCAATCTGTTGAACAGCACTTTTAAAGTTCTCCTGTTTGTTTTTGGGGATTCAAAAAGATTCATATTCCTTGGTACTAGGGCTAAACCGCTTATTGCTTAGTTTTCTGGCTACCAGTGTCAAATTGTGGTCAGAGAGACCAGTTACCATATTATAAGATTTTAAAATTCTCTCAGGTCTGTTACTAAATATTAAATCAATTTGAGTACTGGTGGAATTAGTTATTCTTGTGGGCCCATTAATCAGTTGTATAAGGTCAAATTTATCGGTTATCTGTTTGAAGTTCTTTCTAGAGGATTTTTCCCCCCAGTTGATGTTAAAATCTCCCATAATAATTACTTCTTTGTTGAAATTACATTCTTTTAATAATTTCTCAAATTTCTCATAAACTAATATTGGAAGAGGGAGGCCGGTAAATTACAATAAGAGTAAAGGACATCTGTGGTGACAAAATGATATTTAGACCAATACATTCCAATTCCTCACAGTTTGACCAATGGATTTCATTACACTGGATTCTGTCTTTCACATAAATCATAACTCCTCCTCCCTTTGAGCCCACTCTATCTCTCCTGTAAAAGTTAAAACCAGGGACATTTAATGCTGCCGATGGAGTGTTTTTGTGCAGCCAAGTCCAAATTAGAATCCAGTAAAAGATGATGCACTTGATCACTTTTAGATTTAATACTTCTTATGTTCAAATGCCCTCCCAAAATACCCTTTGGCTTAGCTTTATGATCCCAAACAATTTTTGAGTGATTGACAGTCCGAAAGACATCCCACTTCCTGTTCTTTGAGTGCGCCGGATTTACCAGTTTCCTGTTTAGTTTGTGCGAAATAACTGCACGTGGATTACTTGAACCAAAGTCGACAATCCGTGTAGTCAACCCTTACTCAAAGTTGAATTCATTTTTCTGACAAAATCAGATAACAGAGAAAAGGGGAAGCGTGGCAGCACAGTGTCCTCACACTGTGAAAGCGAATCCTGCTGAGAAAGCGCACAAACAAAAAAAACACAGCATTGCTTCTCTCTTATTTCATGTGATGAAAAAATGATGTTTTCAGTGATAAAGATAGGCAAATGAAAGAAAATACATGTCAAGAGACAAGATTGGTGAGTTTTTTTTTTATCTCCAGTCAGCATTTAGATTATATATTTATATATTTTCAGACCATAGACTGTATAAAATATGGACGTTGTATCTGTGACATCAACCACAGGCTACTGAAGCTCAGAGTGTGGTGGCTTTGGTCGCCGCCATGTCATTCATTCATTTTCCCTGAATACTTATCCTTACCAGGGCCGCGGGGGGCTGGAGCCAGTCCCAGCTAACACTGGGCGAGAGGTGGGGTACACCCTGGACAGGCAGCAAATTCATCACAGGACTGACACGCAGAGACAAACAACCATTCACGCTCACATTCTCTCCTACGGGTCACTAAATAACCTGCATATCTTTGGACTGTGAGAGGAAGTCAGAGAACCCGGAGAGAACTGGGGAGAACATGCAGACTCCACAAAGAGCCAATTACAAACTCCTCAACAAAAAAGGCCCCAGCTGGCTGGGGGGTTTGAACCCAGAACCTTTTTGCTTTAAGGCGACAGTGCTAACATGTTGAACATGTTACTGTAATCTCATGTAATGATCCAACTAAATGTTGTGTCTCTAGCACTGATGAAGCATAATGAAAAAACAAAAATTGAATGAATTTGAACATCATCATTCCTCCTTTTTCATCTTCTGGATGTCCTCAGTAAGCTTTGTTTAGTTTTTGGTTTTTACTTGGTGGATGAAATACTATCCCTTCCACCCTCCCTCTGTTCTATGTGATTGAAAGCAGCCCAGGCCAGTTGTTAGTTGTTAATTACAACTGTTTTGTTCACATCTCCCAGCCTGACGACACACCCACTCTTGTTCTGCTGTGTTTGCCATACAGCTTGCTCAAACCTGTAACATCTGTGCTGGGGCGTCTCTGTTGGACTATCTTCCCTTACTTTGACAGACAGATAGAAGTAAAGCATGACCATCTGGAACCTCTGTCAGGTTCTTTTTGTACATTTGCAAATAGACTTTGTACATATGCAAAGTTGTCAAGGCTACAAATATTTGTTAGTCATAACTGATCGATTCTCAAAGTGAGTCAAGGGTTTCGCGACAAGTAAAGAAGACACTAGCACTGTTCTTAAGTGTCTGCTAAAAGAGGTGATCCCCAGGTCTGGGGTGCCACAGGATGTTGTATAAAATATCCTGTAATAAATTCCGTATCACCCACAAAGTTCTGGTCAAGTTAAAAGAATGAACGCAACTATCAAACGAACAATAGATCTGAAATGGCCTGATGCACTGCCTATTGTGCTGGACTCCATCCAAAGTGCAACAACAGGACTGAGTCCTCATGAGGTGTTAATGGGGAGACTAATGTCCACAGGGACAAGTCAACCTCTGACACCACACAAAACTTCTCTGCTTTGGATGGATGAGTTTATGACTGAATATGTAAAAAGATTAACTGACATTTTGAATTTTATCATTACAGGTGTCTGACGCTCCCGAAACCATCTGAGGAACCAATTCATACTTTTGATGAAGGAAATTTTGTATTAATCAAATGTCTAAAAAAAATTTTTTGTCTCCCAGGTGGAACCAGGTGTTGGTGACGACGAGGACTTGTATTTCCTGCGCTCTAACCAAACTGCCTATTAACCAAACTAACCAAACTGTTAACCCTGTTATGTTTGACTGTCCAATTGACAGATGTGATGAAAATGACTGTTATATTGCTTACCCTCTGACTTTCTCTCGAGGTAAATGGTCGTGGACAACGCATGATAAAGCTCTGATTAAGACGGTGCTGAGTGCACCCAGGTAATGAAGGTAACATTCACAGCTGCTGTACCTTTGACTGAACCTCTGGAGCTGTGGTAATTCACTAAACAGCAATGAAACTGATAACTGGTGAAACTGATAAGGATGATAGTTTTCTATATATTGGTCAATTTTCTTCCATAAATTCACTCAATGTAGCCAAAGCTAAACCAAAGGTGCCTAATAGAGTTACAGGTAGTGTTTCTTAACCTGTAGTGAAATGAAAAAAACAAATTCGGCCCTCAGTCTAATGATTGATTATGCGAGTGATAGTAATCACAGTAACTGTTAAACTGCCAAAATATGCCTTCTTCTATACACTCTCCAATGACCAACCTGATTCCATTCACCAGAGCTGATTGTGAAATGTTTGTGCAAAATAATGTTGAAGAAACATACTTTTCTATTTTCAGACAAAAATACCAACCTTCTGCTACCTCTGTGTTCAATTTTAGTTTAGCTTTATTGTGATGATTCTAGCTTTGCTTGTGTATATGATTGTTGTTCTGAATAAAATGTGTGACCTTTGATGATTTAGGGATTCCAATGTTAAGAAACAATTTAAAATCTACCTCAATGATAGTTTTCACAGTAATATGATATTATGATTAAACTGAAATGTTACAATTATGTTATGATGATATGCAACTGATAGATATCGACTGTTCATGGGATTATACTACGAAGATGGATTCCACGCCACCATGCATCGTATGTGCTAGTAACCTCTCCATGGTGGTGACCCTCGACTGTATATAATGTACATGGGTTGAAGACTTTACAATACCTTGATTGCAACAATGATTGTTGTGCTTGATTTTTATTTTTAATTGGAAAAAGAAAAGAAATTTTGATCTACAATATTAAATCAATTGTTTTATGGAACCCCTTCTAATTGCTAGGGTTGTATCTGTTAGGTGATAGAGTAAATTTGATCTTTCTCCTCTCCCAATGGTATATTTGCACGTGAGCTGTGACCTCCCTGATGACCTCCTTTAACACCTTGGTGTTGTAGGGGATCTTCACTCGCTTAAGGGTTACCCCTTAAATGCCCTTGTTGGCCTGAAGGAGGAACTCACACATCATGGGGATAGGATGATGGGGTACATAAGAGGGGTTCTCACTGATTGTATGAATTAATCTTAACTGACTGTTTTCTTTGACAAATAATTTCTATTGATGTTCTTTTAGAATAATTTTGATTTCTGTGTGATTAAGAATGTTTTGTAATGCTTGTGTCGTTCCCATTCTGACTGTACTCCCTGGTGGTCTCTAAATTTGATAATTATTAGTATTCGGCAGTTAGTATTGATCTTATGATCAATAAGAGGGGATTGTTATGGAATTTTCTATCCTTAGGTTACACGAGGTCATGTGTGGGCCTTGAGGTCCTCAGCAGTATTACTTGTTTGGCTTTGGTTGAGAACAGTAGGTGCCAGTCTATCTCAACACTGTGGTGGCCAGGGTCGAAGAGACCTATTGCTACCTTCCTAAACATAATAGATAGCTGGCTGTTGACGTTCCAATCTGCGTAAACAGACATCTGTGTCTTCAGACTAGAATATGTTGACACTAACACCTGCATGGGTAAAAACATTCTCTTTGGCTAATTCTGGGCGTATAGTATTTGTGGTGTTATCTTTAAAGTCTATCCACCAGGATGTTCGGCAGAATGTGAGACCGACTCAGGCACTTGTGATGTACTTTGAGAGTGTCTCTAATTCTCCTTGGCCAAGCGTCAATAAATATTACAGCATAAGACATCAGAGGCTCCTGAACACTTTCTGAACTCCTGACCTCACCATTGACCTTTGACTTCAGCAATTTCTCCACAACAGTAGTGAGCAGTCAAATAAATGTAGTGGAGTAAAACGTACAATATTTCCCCCTGACATGTGCCTGTGTAGCTGTAATTCTTCAGTTATTTGCTGTTTGGTATTAGTGTCCGACCGATAGGGATTTTTTGGCCCGATAACGATAGCCGATATTAGAGGGGGTGCAATTACCGATAGCCGATATGCAACCGATATAGTGAGTTTTTGAGCTGGAATGAAAACAGGCCTTGGATTGTGCATAGATTTTGCACCGATATGATTATGCAATAGTACAGTCACAGTGACAGTAGTGCAGACAGATGCTTTCTTAAACCAATGTCTTTATTCAAGACTTTTAACATTTAACAGACTTTTTTAAAACAACATTTAACATTTGAACTTGTTCAGTCAAGCTGAGAAAAAGTGCAGATTGGCACACAAGCTGCCTACAGCTGCTGGTGTTATTGTTTTTAACAAAGACGAAAACAGCGCTTGATTGCTGAAAGGCAAAGCCCGTGTGGCGCTGGCAGCGGCCACCAATAAGAGACACCAGCGTTGTTGAGGAAGTGATGCGGCACACTCGTAGCCTTGATGTTAAATATGCCTGATGTTACTTAATTTATTGTGTTATCGAACAGACGTGGCCAACGTTTAGACCTGGAGGTCTTCATCAGGGCAAAAGCAAAAAAATAAAATAAAATAAAAGTGCTCCCCCGTCGTGTCGGGGAGACTAGTGCTTTCTTGGTTCAATCCTTTTAGCATTGTATTTGTATTCAACTGTACCCTTCGGTGCTTTTTTGCAAACTTTTAACGTATTCAGTCAATCAAATGTTACTAGCAAGCGTGTAGTGGGGAGCGTTCTGCGTTGTCTCACAAACATGGGGAAATGAACACAGGACAATCCAGTCCACAATTATACAGCAATGGCATGTCATGTGTTGGGCTGTTTTTACTGTTTTGCTGCTCAAACATGTACTGTGCCCTTCATTATGCTAACGTCACTCATGTAGGCTAATGCTAAGTACTGAACATCTGCAATGATATGGGAAAGTTGCCTCGCAGTTATTAATTACACGGGAGATTTTGGCCGGGGACACTTTTAATAGGGGCAATGAAATGTGGCCTATAATTGTTGTTCCATGATGTTTTCATGTTTACAGTCAAACTTACATCCACTCCATCATCTGTGCCTTCGGCCTGATCGGCAACGCTCTTGTAATCATCACCTACATATTCTACAAGAGAACCAAGACGATGACAGATGTCTTTCTCTTCAACGTGGCTGTGGCAGACCTGATCTTTGTGGTAGCTCTGCCATTTATCATATACAACGAGCAACACAATTGGTTACAGGGCCCCGTAGATTGCAAGATGCTAAGGTCAGCCTACAGTATCAACCTCTACAGTGGCATGCTACTGCTTGCATGCATCAGCGGCGATCGCTATGTGGCTATAGTTCAAGCTAGAAGATCCTTCAGCGCTCGCTCACGCACTCTATCTCATCTGCTTAGTTGTTTGGGTGTTTGCAGTAGTTTTAACTCTGCCCACACTTATCTACACTCAGATCTCTGAAGACAAGACTCTCGGGTCTTCAAAGCCTGTCACTATGTGTCAGCTAACTTTCAACAAGACTGAAACAGCAAAACTAATGAAGGTGCTGGTTCCCAGTCTTCAAATGGCCATTGGCTTCCTGCTGCCTCTGTTGATGATGGTGTTCTGCTACTCCAGCATCTTGTGCACGTTGCTGAGAGCACAGAGCAACAGCCAAAGGCACAAGGCCGTCCGTGTAGTTTTGGCAGTAGTTGTGGTTTTCATCATGTGCCACCTTCCCTACAATGCAGCTCTGCTCAACCACACTATGTTTCTTTTTAAAGAGAGGAGTTGTAAGGCAGAACAGATCAAGCTCAGAGTTTTGGCCATCTCCAGGAGCATCGCCTACCTCCACTGCTGTCTCAATCCCATCCTCTATGCCTTCATCGGGGTGAAGTTCAGGAGCCACTTCCAGCAAATAATGTTGGACCTATGGTGCTTCAGCAAAAAGTACATCTACAGTGTCCGCACGTCACGCGCAACGTCTGAAGTTTGTGTTTCAGCTCGTGTGTCTTCAGAGGTCTCCAACCACATGTCATCTTTCACTGCATAATGCTGCAGTGGTACAATGCCAATGATAGAGCAGAATCTTTCTTACTTTGCCCTAGCTGTACATAAGTATCTGTGCAAAATGTGCTTAAATAACACACGTATTAGAAACCTTCTGTATTTTGACAAACATTAGCAAGTTATCATCAATATTAACATATTTTCCATTTCCTGTAACCGCTTATCCTGGAGCGGCTGGAGCCAATCCCAGCTGACACTGGAAAGGCGGGGTAGACCGTGGACAAGCCACAAGTTCACATATTTTATTTTTTCTTTATACTTTTTCACATGGTGCTAAAGAGTTTAGACAGTCATTCTCCAGCTATATATAGAGCTAGATGGGATGCTGCTGGACAAAGCTTTAAAAAATCAAAAATCAAAGCAGCAAAGGCTGAAATATCCTGACTCTAGGATCCTACATTATACAATACATAATACAACCAATAGCACCTATTTGGTAAGACACGTCCTGCCTACCAAAACACATTTCTGTTTAGAATACAACTTGTTACACGCAGATAAGCCTAAAATATAGAACTAATGAAATATTTCTGCCTAAATCTGTGAAGTTCCTCTTAAAAAGGCAAAAAAGAAGAAGTACACTTAAAAAAAAAAACTCCACTCCAAACTCTTTACAAGAAATCACAGGCACCTGTACAGCACATGTATAAAAAATAACAATACCATTGCAGTATTAAAATGGAAAAGAATAATGAATTTTGTTAATTAAAAATCCTGATTCCAACAAAGCTGGGAAACAAATCCTTGTTTAACCTCTATTCCACTGAATTACATAGAAAGACGACATATTTACTGTTCAAACAAATAAACTCTATTTTTTTTGTAAGTGTAATTTTGATATATTCTGCTTTTATTTAAATTTTACACAGCGTCCCAGCTTTTTTAGAATCAGGGTTGTACTGTGCTTTTTCATCCTATAACATGAATAACTGCTGTGAGTTCTCATCTATACACTGTTGAACTTAAGTTACATTTCACATATTATGATTAAAGCCTTACCATTGAAACAATATCTGCTGATTGCTGAAAACGTATGTTAATATCTTAAATATCTTCAAACATTTAAAGTAGTTAGTTATAACATTATGACGTACAGCATTGCATTATGACGTAAACATGATACTATTTGTACTTTTACATTTCCATCAGCAATGTTTGTTTTTCTTTTTGTTTTTTGCAATTTTTGTACTTACATCACCATAGCAACAAACTTTTTTCTCTTATTTCTATGTATATGATGTCAAGTGAAGTCTGCTAAAGTTACGCTCATTTCCAATCTTCTCAGACTGTCACTTTGACAAGATACATACCTTATTTTGTTACACATTATGAAGCATTTCGTATATCTGATTGTATTGTTCCGTCACACTGAATAAACATTTTAAAAAAAAAGAAAGTCAATTGTCTGTCAAAAAAACCTGCAGATAGCACTTTCAGTTTACAGTGTCGATATAACCTATTAGTTAAACAATGCACAGTGTAAAATTATTATTATTATTGTTATTATTATTATTATTATTATTATTATTATTATGGTGAATTTACACCATTAAATAGCACAAAAACATTCATATGTTTAATTTTGTGACATTGGCCCCTTTGGGTCACAATTAATGTATATTTAATTAGTAAACACTTGTTTGATTTCAGAGTCTATTACAAAATACCAAATTACTTTTTATGCACAACACTTATACCTCAATACTATGGCACAGATTACTTGTATATTACATAAACTATCCGTGTAGTCAACCCTTACTCAAAGTTGAATTCTTTTTTCTGACAAAATCAGATAACAGAGAAAAGGGGAAGCGTGGCAGCACAGTGTCCTCACACTGTGAAAGCGAATCCTGCTGACAAAGCGCACAAACAAAAAAAACACAGCATTGCTTCTCTCTTATTTCACGTGATGAAAAAAATGATGTTTTCAGTGATAAAGATAGGGAAATGAAAGAAAATACATGTCAAGAGACAAGATTGGTGAGTTTTTTTTTTATCTCCAGTCAGCATTTAGATGATATATTTATATATTTTCAGACCATAGACTGTATAAAATATGGACATTGTATCTGTGACATCAACCACAGGCTACTGAAGCTCAGAGTGTGGTGGCTTTGGTCGCCGCCATGTCATTCATTCATTTTCCCTGAATACTTATCCTTACCAGGGCCGCGGGGGGCTGGAGCCAGTCCCAGCTAACACTGGGCGAGAGGTGGGGTACACCCTGGACAGGCAGCAAATTCATCACAGGACTGACACACAGAGACAAACAACCATTCACGCTCACATTCTCTCCTACGGGTCACTAAATAACCTGCATGTCTTTGGACTGTGGGAGGAAGTCAGAGAACCCGGAGAGAACCGGAGAGAACATGCAGACTCCACAAAGCCCCAATTACAAACTCCTCAACAAAAAAGGCCCCAGCTGGCTGGGGGGTTTGAACCCAGAACCTTTTTGCTTTAAGGTGACAGTGCTAACATGTTTGAACATGTTACTGTAATCTCATTTAATCATCCAACTAAGTGTTGTGTCTCTAGCACTGATGAAGCATAATGAAAAAACAAAAATTGAATGAATTTGAACATCATCATTCCTCCTTTTTCATCCTCTGGATGTCCTCAGTAAACTTTGTTTAGTTTTTGGTTTTTACTTGGTGGATGAAATACTATCCCTTCCACCCACCCCTTTCCTTTTCTGAATGCCGCCCCACAATTCCTTGCGGCAGCGACAAAAAATCGGCGCACCGTTCAGTCATTCACAAGCAGAAAACATTAATGTATTTAAACAGTGTGATGCAGCCTGCAGCAGAGAGAGTGTGTGAATATGAACATACGTGTTGACGTGATGTAAAAACTTTGATCATGAAGTGTGTTCTGTTGTTGACTGTGGAGCTGCGTTCACACACAGGGACATCCAGCGTCCTGCAGATCATCATGAAGTCACCGTTGCTGATTAATCATATATCTTTGCCATAACTTGCTGATATGTTTCTATATGAGTGGACAGGAGGGTGAGCGACCATACCAGCGTAACAAACACTTCATTTGCCTTCTGTGACAGGTGGACAATATTCATTTATTATTTGAACTCTGACGTTGATGATGAAGTCACATTTTTCACCGGGTTGTCCACGTTTATATTTCCTGCATTAAACTACATGCTAAGAGCGCACGGGGAGTATCTAGTAAGTATCTCAGATGCGCATTTTGTAGTCCATCTTCTGAACTTTGTAGTTTTACCACAGGTCACGTCAATAACAATCGCCGTCGCACAATGACGTAGTCTAAGTGTAAGTGCGGTCGTCTTCTCCTAACTCCTTATGAATTCTCCTTCACATCTTTCCTTGACCCCGTGACGTTTTCTATCGAGGTCAAGGAAAAGTGGTTAGGAAAGGACTTAGGAGCTATTTTTTTTTTGACTATTCGACCGTACCCCAGGACACACCTGTGGGACTTTTAGTATAATTCCACTTTAACTAAGATTGTTTTTTGTTTGGAGTGTGTTTTATTGTGCTACTCCGCGTGTTGAGTGGATGCACGAAGTAAGTATCGTTCTATATTATGTTTATTACGATGCACCTCGTTAACTCTCACGTGGGTTTTTCGTCGATAGGTGACGGAGGTCCGTTGTTTAACATTGTTTATGAGTATAATGTGAATGCTGATGTTTGGGAGTGTTTTGAGTGTCCATTGAGCTAGCAGTTGGTAACTTGACGTAGTTCTGGTGGTTAATTGCTTAGCAGGGGACCGACATGTGCGTCATGTGCCATTGTTTATTTAATACCCGGTCTAGCCAGTAGATGAAGCTATTGGACCAGTTAACCTATTATCATGGCGAATACGTATTTCTGTTGGTTTATTTGTTATTATTGTTGTACATGTACAGGAGAGTTGTGTATTTTTTCCTGCTTGTGTAAGCACATTTATTATTATGGAGATGATGGTGTATAATGTGATTTATTATTATCATTATTTCCAGAACTGTGACAACACTGAGTGTTCAATAAATCACCGCAGTCTTCAGATCTGCCGGCAAAGAAGACATATCCTGTCCTTATTCCTGTGTCCTGACCGACACCGCATCTTGTCTGCTGTATAACCCTTAACGAGCTAGCATTAATCCTTACCTCACAAACACCCACTCTTGTTCTGCTGTGTTTGCCATACAGCTTGCTCAAACCTGTAACATCTGTGCTGGGGCGTCTCTGTTGGACTATCTTCCCTTACTTTGACAGACAGATAGAAGTAAAGCATGACCATCTGGAACCTCTGTCAGGTTCTTTTTGTACATTTGCAAATAGACTTTGTACATATGCAAAGTTGTCAAGGCTACAAATATTTGTTAGTCATAACTGATCGATTCTCAAAGTGAGTCAAGGGTTTCGCGACAAGTAAAGAAGACACTAGCACTGTTCTTAAGTGTCTGCTAAAAGAGGTGATCCCCAGGTCTGGGGTGCCACAGAATGTTGTATAAAATATCCTGTAACCCTCGATCCAGCTGGTCACACAAGTTAACTGTATGGAATTCCAGGACTGACATTACGCAATCTAAATCATTCAATCAAATTGATATTTCACTCGAGACCTATTTTAGACACATTTGGATGCCAGATGTGAACTGCAGTTAAACTCAGCTGGATCCAGGCGCAGTCTGGATCCAGCTGGACACAAGATAACACGTCTCAACAGGTTCTGAGCGAGTGATGGGAGGATCCACAACTTTTTACAATCAGAATTGAACTTTTTGATGCTAATTTTGTACGTTTCAGAACTATTTTGACTTTTTCTCAGGTTGTCATGCCAACACATGTACCTTCTCCCTCCTCTCACCCCTAAGACGCTCCTTTTTCTTTCAGGTCTGTTGCTACAACACCTGCCCACTAGGTGTCCTCTGTGAGTTGACTGTCTACACACCACCTGACCTCACTTGTGAGCCATGTCTTTGCCAGTGCAGCTGTTTCTTATTTTATTGTTGGCAGTAATGATACATATAGACAAATGTACAAAATCAAAACCGATATATGATCTCTGTGTGCATGAGTGTCTTACAATCCAGAACTCAAAAGCAGGCACGTCAACATTGTGCAATTTTGCATTATGCATGTTTTAGAAATAAATAAAGGTCAGAATATGTTGTGAAATACTGTAGGACTGCATAGATTTGTCGTTGACAAACAAAATGTTCCTCACACCCTACATAGTTTACATTTATGGTATGTGTCCAGCTGTTTACCTGTTGCTGATCCGACATGTCTGTTGATTGAAGCTTGTCGAACAGCATATGAACCCTACATGTGTGTGTTGGTGTCTGTTGTGAGAATCAGTTGCCAGATAATTTTACTTATTTTGGATGAATAGTTCTGTGTTTGACTGAGATCTTCCTCACTCTCCTGTGATCCTTATTGCACCAGGTGTGCGGATCGTTATCATTCTCATTGGTCCATGGAGTCCAGTGACTGTGTGATGCCCGGTATAGTTCTGCCCAGCTTCAACCTGAGCAGAGGTCTAATCATAGAGCATAAGACTTTAAACTTTAAACAAGGAAATAATTACTAGAAAATTAAATATCTCCAAATTTTATTCAAATAAAATCAACACCAACAGTTTGTATAACCGCTTAAAACAATCAGTATAAAACGATCAATATACACATATACATATACTATACATACACATATACATATACATGTTTCAATTCATTCTGTTGGACTAAAATACAATACACATACAACAAAGTCACAAAGTCACATACAACATATGAATGTTGTTTACAATAACAATAAAACAAAGATCAATATATAAAATGTCCAATTCATTCAATTAATAGCGATCATGTGGACTCAAATCACATTCACATGCAACATATACATATGCTATTTACACATATAACAGTTAAATAAAGACAGTATAATAAAGTGTCAGTATCAGTGTTTCATCGTGTTATAATGAAATCATTAAAGGGAACACGTGGCTTCAGATCGGCTTTCTTCTTCTGTGTCTGACTCACTGTCCTGGAGGCGGCGGGACAGCGTCGTGTTCTGCTTCCCCTTCCTGGGCTGGAAGGTTAATGGTCTTGTTCTGTAACGTTAAAATATTCTTCTGTTACAGTCAAAATGATTGTTATTATATTTTCTCCTGCAGAACAATCTTTTTGCATGTTAGTGTTTTTAGTTTTCAGTCTAACGGTTTTTCATTTCTACCCTGAAACTGAACACACAATCCTGATGTGCAAAATTCAGTGGTGGAAGTATTCAAGTATTCAGATCCTTTATCTTTTAAGTAAAAGTACTTATACTGCACTGTTAAATACACCATTACAAGTAAAAGTCCTGCATTAAAATGTTACTTAAGTAAAGTGTATTCAGTATTTAAAGTGATATGATCTTATTAGGACTCATGCATTGATGTAACAACTTTTTTCATTTCATTTGATTTTGAGTATCTGCCGATACAGAGTACCGATCCGATACTTCTACAGTACATAAAATAAATGAAGAACAGCGAAGAAACAGATCGCTTTACGGCACGCAGCAAAGTGACGTCATGCTGCATGCGTTGTTTCTGTGTGGAGTTGAGACGGTCTGACTCTGTACCACCACATAACAGTAAATACTAAGCTGTTATTTTTTTCCATTTGTTTTGAAACATCATAGTTCTGATAAAAAAAAAAATAATGAGAATAAATATACATATATAAATATATATCCGATCCCTGATTGGGATGTAACGTCCGATTCCGATCGAGTCTGAAACCACGTGATCGATCCCGAGTTCTGATCACGTGATTGGAAATCGGGACATCCCTAATTAAAATACTCAGATTTGTACTTAAGTACAGTACTGAGTAAATGTACTTAGTTAGCATGTTGAGTGGTAAGTTAGAGTCGTTGCTGCAGTGATCTGTTTAATTTAAAATTCTGACTCTTTGAATTTATCTGTTTTGAGTTTATATGCAAATCTCTCACTTCTTATTTGAAACCTAAATTAACACTAATTTAATATTTATTTGTTCATGGAAACTTAGTATATGCTGAACTGTTTGACTTTTTCATGTTCAGTTGACCTGATGTGCACAAGTACTTTCTAGGTTACAATGATATGTATAACAGAAGCAAAATAAAGTGTGTTATGTGATATGTGTAATATGTGTTTTCCCTGTAATAAGTACCATATGATCAAATTCTCTATAGCAAAGTATTAGGAGCTGTGAAATAAACATTTACAGCTGTTCTAACCAGAGGCTGGCTGTATGTCTGTGTGCTTTCTTGGTCTGTGCATTTTGTAGTACCTCGTTGCTGTCCTCCAGAGCTTGCATGATCGCTGCCACCACCAGGTTGACCAGCACAAACTGCCCCATGACCACAAAGCTGGTGAAGCAGATGGGAGAGACCCAGTGCAGGTAACTCAGGCAGCCATCGTCACCGGGACGACACGACCTCAACGTGTCCTTGAGAGATGCGAAGCAAGACGTAAACGTTTAGAACCACGGTGATTAGAATAATTGTACAAGTGAGGATACAAGATTATGTCATGTTACAACACTTTCTCCATCTTCATTATGACAACTCGTTTTCTATTTCCAGAACAGGAAATGATTCAAATAAATGTATTTCATGGAGACTTTGACTTCCCATAAAACTTCTCTTGCTGTCCAGATTCATAAAAGCACGTTGTCCTATCAGATCACACTCTGGAGTGATTCCTCTCTCATTGGCTGGAAGATGTGGCTTAACTTCACAAATTATATTTTTATTTGATTACATATAGTATTTTGATGATAATCGGATTGATGCATTCAATTCAGAGAGACCCTTAAGTCTTCTCCTTAACAGGTTCACGTGCGTATTGAGGGTTCTCTCTTTATCTCGGTCTTATACCTAAACATTCCCTTAAGGTTAGTTAAACGTTTGCACTAAGACCTGAGCAGACATGATGAGTAACCGCAACATGGCAGAGTTTATGGTGATATATAAAGAAAATGAATGCATCCCAAGAAGTTCAAATGGAAGTTGAACATTAAAGTTATTTTGACCAGCTTTGTTGGTTTCCTTCTTCTAATTATTTGTTTCTTTTTTTTTTGGCCAGAACAGACCAAAGAAGAAATTTCACTGTAACTGCCTCCTATACTATCTACTATCTATAGGGCTATGTGTGTATGTATGAGTGTGTCCATACTCTCATAATCCCGCTCCAGTTGTCTCCGGTGCACACTTGGTAGAGCGTCAGCAGGGCCATCCCAAAATGCCTGAAATTGGCGTGCCGGTGTAAACCGTGACATGGGTTATCGTCGCTGCATGCTGTTGAATACAGACATACGGAGATTGATTTATGTTAGTTTAGTTTTGTTTTTGAGTCAGAATCCAAGAATCAAACGTACAGTTTATTCCTCATCAAAAATTAGAATATAGTACGCTATGATTTCATGAAAGGATTAGCTCAAACTAAATGTTTTTTTTGTATTCTGAGGTTTAGTTAAAGCAGCAGTAACTCTATGTGTATGTGTGCGTTCAGCTCGTAGTGTGACTCACAAAGCCTGCCAAAGAGCTCCACTCCCAGCACAGCGTAGATGAAGAAGAAAAATGTAAAGAGTAGACAAATATTTTCAACCTGAAATCAAAAGAATCAAAATCCATGTTAAATCAGCGGCACAACAAACAATAAACATCGTATAAACACTCAAACAGAGACCTTTAATTAGAGACAGACTTTCATTTAGAATGAACACTGTTTTTTAAGCACTGTGTTCACTTCCTGTCCCACTGCTGATGCAAAGTCAACACTTCCTCCATCTGTGGAGAACTGTCAAATATTCCTTTACATAGTCAGACATTGAGAAATACTGCTGTATGTTGTAGCGTTATTGCTAAGTCAAGACGTACGGAGGCAGGAGCATATCGGAGACACACCAGCTGTTAGGTCCAGGAAACGTTGCTCTCCTTTATTGTACCCATGACAACCCTCACATTCTAAAGTCACCTAGCAGGACTTATCTCTACATCTCCCTTTTCCAGTTAGTTTCCAAGAGAGACCTTACTTTAAAAACATCTGGCTAGACATGAGGAAACTATCCAATAAACACAACTTTTCTAGTTGTAACAATAAACCAATAGTACATAAATATATACATTCATAACTGAAAATTCCTCTAAATTCAAGCAAACTCTAAAATCTTTTCCTTCGATTCTTCTCTAAACTCTCTTGCTTCACTTCACTGCTGTAAACATCAGACAATAAATAACAAATACTAAGTTAAATAATCGTCTTCTCTGATATCAAACAATTATTATTATTTTACACATATACGATCACACACATTATATACATTTCTGTCTCAAGAGCCCAGGCTCTTCCACTGAGTGAGGGAATTATTGTTACCCAGCATTCACTCAGGGTAGGTGTTCACATTTTCTCATAGTTCAAGCGAACTGGAGCAGTCCTGACTCTGACAGGATAGCGTCTCTCGTTCACTGGAGTGTGTTTGTGACTTAAGTCACACCTCTCAGGGGTGATGGATATGTCAGTAGATCTAGCAGGATCTGCCGCTGGAGTGGTATCTTCCAATGACAGGTCAGGGATCTCGGTGGGTGTGGCAGGCGCCACAGGAGTCTGCGAGAGATGGAATCTGTTCCTCCGCAGGCTGCCTCTTGAAGTCTCCACAATGTAGGATCTGGGTGTTCCTGCAGTGGACACCATGGTGCCTCTCTGTTGCATGTCCTTGACCCACACATGGTCGCCGGGCTGCAGTTCCGGCATGTCACGTGCTGCGTGGCGACGGTTGTAGTTCTGCTGCTGTTTCTGTCTGTAGCTTTGCTCCTTTCTTTTCAAGTCCTCCCTATCTGTACATGATGGGTTGAGCTGGGAGGGAAGGACAGGAGTTGTTGTGCGGATCTTCCTCCCCATGAGTAGCTCTGTGGGATTGTATCCATTGGCCAGAGGAGCAGAGCGATAGGCCATCAGGGCCAGATAGGGGTCACTGGATTTCTTGAGGAGATTTTTAATTGTCCTCACAGCCCGCTCTGCCTCTCCATTGCTTTGTGGGAAGTGTGGACTGGAGGTGACGTGGCTGAAGCTCCAATCCTGTGCAAACTTCTGAAATTTCTCTGAAGCAAACTGTGGGCCATTGTCTGTGCGCACCACTTCTGGTATGCCATGACGAGCAAAGATAGACTTGAAGTGTTCAATCACAGCCTCTGATGTTGTGAAAGTTAATTTTGCTACTTCAAAGAAGCGAGAATAATAATCCACTATGACTAAATACTGTCTGTCTTTCATTTGAAACAGGTCTGCTCCTACTGTAGACCACGGCCTTTGCAGGATCTCAGTGGGCAACATTGTTTCTCTCAGGGTTGTTCTCTCTCTGGCGCATGTATCACAGCTCTCTATCAGTTTTGTCAGTTCTTTGTTGAGTCCAGGCCACCATACTGAACTCTTGGCTCTCTCCCTGCATTTGGTTATGCCGAGATGACCCTCTTGCAGCTTGGCTAGTATATCTGCTCTGAGCGATGGCGGGATGACAAGTCTGCTGCCATAGAGAAGCAAGCCACTTTGAACTGTCATTTCTCCTTGAAATGGCAGATATGGCTGGAGCACCTGGCCTACTGAGAACTTGTCTGGCCATCCTTCTGACACCATGTTGTAGCGTTATGCTAAGTCAAGACGTACAGAGGCAGGAGCATATCGGAGACACACCAGCTGTTAGGTCCAGGAAACGTTGCTCTCCTTTGTTGTCCCCATGACAACCCTCACATTCTGAAGTCACCTAGCAGAACTTATCTCTACACTGTAGAGTTTAAACTGAGTTTTATGACGGCCCTATCTGATTTATTTTTTGATTTATTCATTAATATGCAGATTTAATAAGTGACAGCTGAAGTGTTTTATAAACATTTATATATCCACCAAAACACCACGTGAAAACCTGTTTCTAATTGACTTTACATTTATGATGAATCAGACAAAAACAACAACAGTGTCTGTTTACCTGTGATAATGTCTTGATGATGGTTCTTAGCAGAAGTCTGATCTTTTTGGCTTTCAGCACTGAAAAGACAAACACACACTTTTAATGAATAGATATCACCACCAAACTTCCCCAGTTGATTATTTACATGAAGACTTCTCTGAAATCTACAAACACAAACAGACAAAGTGACAAAAGACAAATCGACACATAAATGTGGAATGTTAAAAGAAGACGTGGAAAGAAAAGACAAAAAAAAAAAAGTTTAAATCTCAAAATTGACCGGTACATGAAAAATATCCGTTTCTGCCTGTTGTGTCTTGCCTCAGCTCCACATTTGTCACCAAAATATTCCATCAATTTAAATTTCTGTGTGCGTGTGTGTGTGTGTGTGTGTATACCTTGTGCTAGTCGGAGTACTCTGCAGACTCTCAGGACGCTGGGATTAATGGGAAATACTTCTGCAATCGTCTTGTCGACAACGATGCTGATGACGGAAATCAAGGCGACAGCAACGTCCAGCAGATTCCACCTAAACACACACACACACACGCACACAGACACACACACAAGCAGGTTTGCCAGGTAACACTTTAGGCTCTTTCAATGCCTAACATGTAAAAGCAAATCAGGAAATGAAACATTGTGCTGATGCTACCTTATTTTGAAGAACTCCAGGACGCCAAACGCCACAAGCTTCAGCAGGATCTCCATGATCAGGATGGCGGTGAACACGTAGTAGGAGTACTCTACAAATTTCTCTATATACTGAACACACACACACACACACACACACACACACACACACACACACACGCACACACACACAGAGGTTCATTTAATCCTCCCCGGAGTCAAATTCATCTCTTGTCTCTGTCATTTAATATGAGTGTGTGTATGTGTGTGTGTGTGTGTGTGTGTGTGTGTGTGTGTGTGTGTGTGTGTGTGTGTGTGTGCATTACCTCAGGTTGATTATAGTGTTCAAAAGCCATCATGAAGACACTGATGAAAACTATGAATGTCATGAAGTAGTCCAGGAAGTCGCTGACACACAGATCATAGATTGACCGACGCATGGGAGAGTAGTGTGTGTAATACGGCTGCTCGGGCTCTGAAACACAAACACACACACACACACACACACACACACACACAAAGATGCAGATATTCACACGGTCTTTCTCTTTTGTTTTTCCAGACTCTGAAAGACAACGCTCCCAAAAATATACCATCATTCCTCTTACCGCCGCTCTCAACCTGCATTTCATCGTTGTCTTCCTCTTGTAACCATTGATCTTTAATTTTTTGCTCCTGCTGACACTGGTGGAAGGTTTCCACCATCACGCCAATGAACATGTCGAGCAGAACGAAGCTTATGATCATGAAGGAGATAAAAAAAAGAAGCATCCACTCATTGTGGTTCCTCACAGGCTGAGAGAAGAGAAGAGAAGAGAAGAGACATCATCATCAACATCATTTAGTACAGCAAAACAGACACAAACATTTCTCTCTGCATACTGACATGTGCATTAACACCTGCTTTGAGAGGCTCGTATCAGAAGTGTTATGAAAAGTCACACTGTTAGGACTTCTACAGGAAAATGACTCACGCTGCTGTCCCAATACATTCACGTCTAACTTGGTGAATTAAAGGTTTATTTCAATTTTGAGTTTTGTTTTGTGTCTGTCAAATTTTGAATTAAGTCTTAGTCTTACTATGTCACAAGGTAAAATGACAATGTCAGTGAAGACTGGTAGGCGTGAAAACAGTGATTTAACGTCTGTTTCTGGTTAAACAAACAAGATCTTACTCGCTCACATAAAGGTCTGTTTCTGTGAAGATCATTTACGAAATGTTATCAGACACGTATTTTAACAATCTGAGCTCAGTGATGAAAACAAACTCTTTGAACTGATGAATAACTGAGCATAAGGATGACCAGGTTCAAGAATACCAACGTTACCCTTTGACGCCTTTCAGATCATGTTTATGTCTGTGCTGTATTTTTCCATCTGTTCCAAGCAGCTAATAGTTTCCATTTGATTTCTATATAATAATAAAATGAATCGGCAGACCCATGAAACCGGCTTGAATTGTGTTTTGACTCATGTGAAAATAAATTCAATCAAGAAAATGATGGACGGACGAATGGATGATGAAAATAATCGTTAGCTGCAGCTGTAGTCTGCGTTGTCCATTGTTCCCTCACCGTGTTCCCTAACAGTGTTTAATGCTGCACATCAGCAAAAATACCTGTTTGTCTACTCCAACAGCATCCAGTCCATCATACATGATGCTCACCCAGCTGTCCTTAGAGAACATTACGAACAAGGATAACAGAGCCTGAATGGGAAAAATAGAAATAACTGTTTAGTCCACATGCAGCCAGGTTGTGATATTACATATGACATATGTTTGATACAGTTTACAAATTCATGACAGTTAGCTGAACATGGTTCAACTCAGCTCCACTCAGGTCTCTTAACTTGTTACTGTCATACCAGAACATGTTTAGGAGTTTTTAATCTGCATCTGGATCCAAATCTGTGTTTTAATACAAATAGTGACAGATCATGTAATCATGCTGAATAAAATCTGTCATGGCTCAGACTCATTATCACTAAATTATGGACAAGTCTTTCATGAAGTGACTGTGCCACTCAGAGGTGATATGTGCATGTATCCTCTAAATTTGGTTTGTGGTTAGTTTATATCAAAATATGTGGTAACTGGCTATCTGTAAATAGTCAAATCAAAAGAGCAAAATTAACATTTTAGGATAATAATAATTTCTACATAGAATGTATGACATTGGATTAATTAATTAAAACTGTGAGGTTGGGCTATGTGAGTATGACTCCACTCCTCCTGACAGCGACAGAGCGTAGGAAATGCAGTGTATCCACAAACAGTCAGTCAATAAAAATCACTTCAGTTGAGCTTTTTAAATAAAATATGGTAATCGAATGACTGAAGTGTGCCTGATTCTTATTTTCTACCTAATTTTTTGCACGTTGTGCTAGCGTGAATGCTAATCGTATCCACCCTAATCTTCTCGTACCTGAGGCAGGTTGTCGAAGTGGTACGTCTTTCGTACCCATTGATAGTTAGCTGACAGACAGTCAGACTTGCTGGTGATGTTTCTTGTGTCCTGACCCACGCAGTAGAAGAACTTCCCTTTGAACAGCTACAGTGTTTAGGTGGGACAAAGACAGAGGTGGGTGTTATTTCAACATTTGTGCTGAGCTTCATCTCAGTGGCATCAAAGCTAGCAGAATAAAATGAGTACATTCTCAACACAGGTGTTTACCAGCCAAGGGGTGCTTAGCTTTAGAGCTTGAGAATTAGTCAATTAATCAATTAGTTGTCAACTATTAAATTAATCACCAATTATTTTGATAATTGTTGTAAGTCACAAATATTTTCTGCTTTCTTTCATCCTCTGTGACAGTAAACTGAATATCTTTGGATTGTGGACAGAACAAGACATCATCTTGGGCTTTGGGAAACACTGATCAACCAAACATGGGTCATGTTGTTCATTTTCATACTGTAGCTTCATCTGTGATTGAGGGTGACATAAAGCTGTGTGTGTGTCACCTGCACCCCGAGGATGCCAAAGAACAAGAAGAAAGCGCAGCAAATGAGAGCGATGTTCCCGATGGGTTTAACAGAGGCGATCAGAGCTTCCAAGGCCAGCTTCAGTTTCGGTGCTCGCTTGATAACCCTGAAACAGCACAAACATGAACGAACAGATGTTTGTTAGAACCAGCACACATACCTACAGACAGCTGACTGTCAACCCACACAAAAAGGAAAAAACACATCTGCACACACACACTCCACCGACGTACCTCAGTGGGCGAAATGTGCGTAGCAGGCGTAAAACTTTGAGTATTCCCAGCTTTTTATTCTTGCCTCTGCTGGCCAGAGAGACAAGGACGTCGACTAAAGACAGAACCACCAACGAACCATCCACGACGTTCCAGGGAGAGCGGCAGTAGCTCTCCTTCCCAAACACCAAACCGTGAGCCAGGACCTGGTGTTACAGCAACAATACATCAATTCTGGATTCTTTAAAACACTCTGATAATCTGAGCTACAAACTGACAGGAAATGTTGGTTGACACTTCACAATAACCACAAAACTGGTGTTTACCTTCAAAAGCATCTCTATCAGGAAGATGGTGGAGAACACGTAACCGGACATGTTAATGATCCATCGCTCCTAAAAGGCAGAGCGAGACTCATTTATTATTACACATAATCAAACTCCTAATGGGATCCATCTTTATATACAGTCTATGGTCTCAACACTCTGTGAGGGTTTACTGATAACCAGAGTAACAGTAATTGTACATTTATGTGTGTCTCACCCCACTTTCAGGGGCTATTCCAGGTCTCTCCATAGCAATGGTGACACAGTTTAGGAGAATGAAGCACAGAATCACGTGGTCAAACATTGTGTAAGAGATCACACGTTGGCAACAGACACGTAGCCTAAGACACAAAAACACACACTTGAATTAGCAAAAGAGGAAAAACCACAGAGTGGAATAAGAACTGATCCTGACCCCACGCCGGGGTCCTGCATCATCATGTCACTGAACATTATTCCACTTATTAGACAGCTATTTATTAGAAGAAATCATTTCAATCAACATTATTCTAGTGTTTGGCTTCATATCAAACCATTTAGAAATGTCCTATATCAGCCCAGCCGTAGTTACTAATAAAAATCTGTGGCACATCTGAGACTTGCCTGTTCTGTGGAGACAGTACATAGAGTGACCAGTCTTCATGCACTTTGCACCAGCGGAGCACTCTCTGTATCAGGTTCAAAGATCTCTGCAGGGGTGAATAGTTACGCATCAGTCACCTTTCTTTAACCAAAGCATGAACAAAATACTTCAAAGAGCCACCAGCGACACTGAAGAGTTGTGCTACAGCAGCAAAATGTCTTTTTTTAAATGTTACTGTGTAAAACCTCATAAAATCTTCACCCAAGATTAACTCCTGCACTCTGAATCTGTTGCACAATAAAAAACACTACATGCTTCCAGTTATAGTTAAACCTCCTCAACTGTAAATTTGAAGTTATAACTGGAACACATTTTAATTTGGAGTGTAGCAGAATTAAACTTCATCTAGGATTAGGGGTCAAAGTTAAACTGCAATATAGTCAGGTTTAAAAATGATTCCAGCCAAAAGAACTTCTTTCACCTCACTGGTGTCCGTCTCTTCCTCTGTGTTCATCTCAGTGGAGCTATGACCGGAGGGGGAGCAGTCTCCACTGATGGCATCCTGGAACATCATGAAATTCAGCTGAGCAAAGGTGTGAAGGTAGGAAAGTCTCCAAACTGTAAGTATTTGAAATCTTAAGAACTTACATTTTCCTCATTGTCGTCTCCCCCTGAAGGGGTCAAGTGAGTCAGATTGGTGCAGGAAGAGAGAGGGGAGCTGGAGCGCTGTAACAACAGGAAAAAAAACTGTTTTGAGTGTGCCATACTGAAAAAAAACATCTAACTCTAGGTGAAAACGAAGACAGAGGCCCATACCCTTTCCTGGAAGCTCTCAACCACTATGCCCATAAGTATATTAAGAATAATATTTTTTTCCAACAAAATGAGCCCGACAAAGTAGAGAGCAGCCCAGGGGGAGGTGGCCGACATGGCGTTGTATAGCACCAGATTCCAGTCCTCCTGAGTCAAAATCTGGATTGACAGAGAGAGTGACACAGTCAGAGTTTGAGGTATAAACTGTGATGAAGCCACAAATCAGGAAGTCAAAAACCAACCTGGAACACAGTGACCATGGACCAGAGTATGGTGTCAAAGTTTTTTCGGTCAGCGACGGTGACTCCATTCTGTGTCTTGAAGCTGAATTTATGCCCGAACAGCTGCATACCCAGCACACTGCAGCCAAACAAGAATCATCGTTATAGTGACAGAATTAGCATTAGTGAGGAGGAAGGATTTGTGTCTGTGGATGCGTATACATGCCTAAAAACCAACATGCCAATCAGCAGCAGCCCACAGAGCACGGCGGCCTCCTGTATGGTTCTCTTCAGCACAAGCAGCTGTGTCCTCAGGTGAGGGAGGAATTTAACCAGCCTCACGAACCGCAGCAGACGAAACGCTCGCAGAATTGACAACCTGCTGTCGGCTTTAGCGATCACCTCCCACACACTGAAAACACGCAGATTTTAAACTTCTGTAACCATGTAAATGGTAAATGGACAGTACTTATAAAGCGCCATGCAAGGTGCCAACTGCTCATCAGCTGTAAGAGCTGACCATTCATACGCATTCACACACCAGGGGCGGGAGCAGTTTGGGGTTCAGTGTCTTGCCCAAGCAGATGCAGATTGGAGGAGCTGGGGATCGAACCACCAATCACATGTTTAGTGGACCACCCGCTAGCCGCCCCATGTAGCTACAGTTTCATATGTTGATGTTGTGGGTTATAAGCATATTATTTTATCTTAACATTTTAAATAAATAATATTATATTATTCTTCCAGACAATATTTTTACTCTATTTTACAAAGAAGTGGAAATGAGTTGAAAAAAGCATCTGTCTGCCTTTTTTACTCACTTTGTCCACGGAAACAACAATGATTGCTCTGCTTGTATGATCAGTTTAAATTTACATTTTAGAAAACTAAATCAGGGTTGACAGCCTGGAATAACAAATATTAAGACCTGGAATCATCAATCAATCATGATCAGACGACAAGACTGTCGCCTGGTTTTGCGTTTCTGGTTTAATATTTCCTGTTTTATGTTGAAAGTGTCTTATGTTACTTTAATTCCTGTCTTTGTCTTTCCCACCTGTTTTCTGTGTCACCTGTGTTTAATTAGTTCATTAGTTCTCTGTGTTTTCCCTCTTTGTCGTGTCAGGTCGTCTGTGTCTGCTCCTCAGTCCTGCGTTCTTGTGTTTCTTTCTGCTGTTAGTGAATCTCAGCTCTGTATTTTTCGTTGTTGGATGTCTGCTAATTGAATTGTTGGATTTAGTTTTTTACCTGAAGTCCTCAGCTGCCTTTTGTTATTTTGAAGATAAGATAAGATAGACCTTAATGATCCCACACAGAGGAAATTTACTTGTCACAGTAGCTCATATACACAATGTGTATGTTTACCTGTCCTAAACTTTTTGCTCCAAGCTTGAAAAGTCGATATAAATAACTCTAGAGCTTCAAAAACACTGCAGAGAAATTGCACTAGTCCAGCCACATGAGCATATTTTAAATTTAGGTATTCCTGCCCTCAGTTTCATTTGATCCTGACAGAGAAATTCTGATGAATCTGTTCAACAGAACAGAACAACGGATAAAGTGAACAATGAACCCAAACAGTGAACGCAATAACGTCAGGACTTTGTAAAACGAGTGATCTGGATGAATTGTGAGCAGATTATTTCCTGTAAATATCACAGTCAGACTGTATGGGATAGTATTACCTGCTCATGACGATAACAAAGTCAAAGACATTGTTTGGGTCCCAGAAGTAGGCTCCTGAGAGAACCAGCAGCTTCATGGCCATCTCCACAATAAATATGACGATGAAGACGATGTTAGTGACCTTCAGCATCCGTGTCAACGCCTTAGGCTGTAGAAAGAGATGATGGAAAGGAATAAAGCGAGAGAGCAAGAAAGGACAGAGGAGAAGACAGATATAGACACCAAACAGTAAGCAGACTCAAACTCTACTTCACCTGCCCGTGGTGCTCTATGGCCATGGTGACCACACTGACGAAAATGGCAAACATGATCACTTGGTTGAACAGTTTACTGTCCACGATGCACTTCAGTCTTCTCTTGAACGGCGTCCAGACGTGAACCTGGAGGATGGGGGAGTCAGTGAAGTGACTTCTGGTTAGTGAGGCGACATCGCTGCTGCAGCTGGCGCTGCTGCAGAAAGCTGGTTGACAAGTCTCACCATTAAGGAATCCTCCCCGCTGTCGTTAGGCTGCACCGCGTCACGTCGCCTACTGGAAACAGGATGAGATATATTAACAGTGAATATGATTAGACTTTAATCTTTCATTTTCTTTCTTTGTCTTTTAGTTCATCAAATATTTTTCTGTTGTATTATCGAGGTGAATTTTTTTAAGGTTCCATATTTTACACTTTTCCTGTGTTTATTTGAAGTTGTGACATCTGTAAGATATATTTGTAGATTTAAGAACCAGAAACCACATCAGTATAGTTCTACACCTCCTCTTTCATGCCTCTCTTTGAAGCCCTAGCAAGAATAGGGCTGTAGCAGCCACTATCCATTATAAAAAGGCTAAGCAGGCTCGTACTTTGATGCATTCAATGATACAATATGGTCAATCTTGGAGCCTAACTCACCCTCTTTGTCTCAGTCCCGCCACCAAGTGAACAGGTAAAAATAAGGTTTTGGGGTGTTTTGTGTTGCATTTTGTCTCGTCATGAATGTTCTCTAAGTTTCTGAATACAGGCCGTGTGCATTTCTCCGTGGATTAGGCACTTCTGATTGTTCTAAATGTTTGTCTGTTTCACTGTCTATGGGAATGTGTACAGATCCAAAAACTTCTGGTAGGATTTTACAAAATGTTTGTCAGATATGTTTAACACCAAGGTCCCCTTAAATGCAAACAGACAGTGAAACATTGCACTGTGGTGGAAGAGTATGGATGCACCATCATTATGATGTGGATAAAGGAACTCTTGCATCGTATTGGTCTGGAAAGACTAACCTACACTGCAGAAAGAGTCTGTCAAGCTTTGGGAACCTTACATGAATATCATTAAAGATGGAAATTTGGGCTTTACCTGGGAAATATTGATTTAATTTGTATTCTACCTTATATTGGTGCAAGTGTGTGTCTGTGTAATGTTTGTACGTGTGGTATAAAACTGTATTGTTAATGTATGTTTTCCTGACAGAACGTTATAAGAAAATGAGAATAAACATATTGGAAAAAAAAACTAATACAAACTCTGAATTGATCTTAATTGTACCAGACTTACAGACACTCAGACACGGGAAGACCAACAATCACTTTGAGCGAGCATATCCAAGATGAATTTAAAATATTTTTTTTAAATAAATGAATTCAAAGAAAATAATTAATCTGTCCTAATCGTACACACGCCGCTGTTACTACACACTACAAATATGACCACAAACACAACCAAGTGCTGACTTTAAAAAAACGTACACATACAGTCACTAACCTGTTGTATACAGAGGAGATGACCCGCAGACAGGAGGTCAACATGTCACAGAGCCATGCGATGGACGCAGCACCAGCAGGCCGCTGTCCTTTATCCCTCTGTGTGCTCTCTGCGAACTGGTTGACGATGACGACTGCGCACACGTTCATCATGATGAAGGAGCCCAGCTGGTTGGGGAGGTAAAGGGAGGCCGTTGAAGAAGAAGAAGAACTGCTCTTGTCACACCACAGCAGCAGTTTTAGCCTCCTTGTGGTGGTCACCAGTTTCTTTTAGAACCCTACTCTTGTCTTACGAGGATTTACATGGCTAGGCGCCAGACGACATCACTGAACTCCTTATTATGCAAAAAGGCCTCTCAGATCTGGTGGGTTAGGCTGTGGGTTAATCAGTTGTTTCAATTTAATTTAGCATTTCAGTGATTCTGGACGTTTGTTCTGGGCACCTGACCTGATATTTTAGGCCAAACCAAACCTCAGATTTAAACGTATCATGCTGCTTTAAACAACGCTACAGACCACGAGTATGCAGGAGTATTGTAGAACATTTGTTTGTAGGTTGTTAACTAAATCACAAACAAAGACGAGTGTCTACTTACAATGGTGACAGGGATGAAAACAATGAAACTCCAAAAGGAATAAGCATCCATGACATAAAACATAATCTCTGTCCATCCCTCCAGCGTGACGACCTCGGAGCAGAGTGATAGAAAGAATATGTTACTACATGGCAACAGTTTATATTTACATTTCTGCATACTGGACTCGAAATTGGGTCTTCCTGGAAAGCTGAGACTGTTTTTTGAGCTTTCTGAGCTGCATCAAATGACCTGTTGAGACCTCTAGGACAATCACAGCCTCATGAAACTTCACAAGCGCAAACTATTCAGATATTTCTGGCTTACCTAGGTTTATAAACATTAAGAAGGTTTCCAGGACAGACGTGCTCGCCATCCAATCACTGAAAAATGCAGTTCTTATGGAAATCTCCATATGTCAGAGGTCAAATCACAGAGATCTATCATGATGATCACATACACTCTAGACTTTCTACATTTGAATCAGCGCTTAAACAAACAGTGTTCTTTACAAATGTATGACGAGAAAAACTTGACAGACAGACAGCGCTGAGCCGCATCTCAAACTCATTTTCAGGCTCCAGCTTTCAGATGATGTGTACCACTGCATATACTGTTGACCTGCTGTCTCCCACAACAACGATAAGGTAGGGAGGGGTGGAGTAGAAGAGGGTTGGAGCCAGGCCTCTCCATCCAAATGTATTTCCACATAAACACAAAGTCTGTCCTCTCACCTGGAATATGGTCAACCAGGCGTAGCCGATGTTATCAAAGTTGATGGCTCCACTGTGAGGGTTGTGAATCCCGGTGTGACAGACGTTGTAGTACGTGTGCCAGTTAACGCACGCGTCAGCACTGACACCACCGGCCGTCAGGAAGGAGTGATTTGCAGCTGAAGCGTGGTCGGGAGCAGCCAGTGAGCAGAGTTTCCCATTCTGCATGTAAGGTGGTACATCACTGCAGCGTCGCGTCCCGTGCTTGCCATCAGCTGAACATATGAACGGGAATCTTTCATTGTCCTCGGGCTGGTAGAATGGACTCATGGACACGTTGTACTTCCTGCATAGAATTAGAAAAACTGCTTATATGGACTGGAATTGATCAACTATAGTTTATATACAGCAGCTCGTGTAGTGACAAGTAAAGTCAAGTAAAGTGGTTGCCAAGAGATACTCTGCTGTCAGCTTAACAATGAAAATGTGACATAAAACAATGTTTAACAGCTTGTGTATGTGTATATATATCATTTATTATTATTATTATTAATAATAATTTATTTTTATCTTATTGACTCAATTATTGTATTGTTATTATTTATTTTCCTCCGAGAGGACTGTTGGTTATGAGAGGGAGGGAAAGGATTTTATTATTGGTCGTTGTGTTCATTGTGTATTGTTTACTGAAAACGACCAAAAACTCAAAAACAGTTTACACGATTTGAACAATCGACCCGATGTTTTACACATTTATGTGAGACTCTTATTACAGAGAATGTGAGTTACCATTAAAACATGAAGTTTTCTTAATAAGCTGTCTCAATCCTGCTCCACCAACACACTCAAAAACTCTTTGGTCCCCCTGAACGTCAGACTGAACAGCAGCTGTCAGTGATTGCAGGGAGGACACAGAGGACAATAAACCATTGACAATCTGATCTGATTCTCTGCTGCGCTGACTGCTGGACACTCTGTTATTGTCACTTTGGACTCAGTTTGCACTACTCTTCATTCAGTGTCTACTGTCTTAGTTAGCTGTATATAGTATACAGTTATCTCTATTTGTGGGTCTATTTCTTATTTTTATATATATTAAAAATGTTACTTTTCTATAGTTTTCTATTTTTGCACATGTCAAATCACGATGCACATATTTAACTTCTTAGCACAGGTTTAATGTAAATGCAGATTCAGCTCATAGGTTAACTTCTGTAACGTATGTTTACTGTAGTATAGGCTAATCTTAATGCATGCTTACTGTGTGTTTACTGTGTCTTATGCTGCTACCCTCTATCTATCTATCTATCTATCTATCTATCTATCTATCTATCTATCTTAAAAATGATTTTATTGTGTCCACTGTGTTCCTTCAGAGACTTCTATCAGGACTGCATCCATAGCAGCAGTCTGTTACTCAAAGCAGCGTTCTGCTACACACCAATATAAACTGTAGAGTGCTCGACGAGCAACAAAGCTGTGTGTTTTGTTTCTATTGTTTTCTGTTGACAGGAAAAATGCATTTGCTGGTGCTGACTTCAAAAATTTGAGGATGTTCCGTGTTCCTCTTATTTTGGACTGTGAGCGTATCTGGAGGTCATTTCAGCAGCTTTTAGCACATCTATAACAGGAACAAGATGCAAACAGTGGAAGAGCACAGCGAGCAGTTTCCTTACCCGATAATGTCCTCTCCCAGGAAGCAGCGATTGCGCAGCTGCCCCGCCCACAGCTGGACTCCCACAATGGCAAAGACGGTGATGATGAAGATGTACAGGATGAAAACATTTACAAGCATAGGCGTCATGTCTAAGAGTACTTTCATCAAGGCTCGCATACCTACACAGATCAAAACAAAAAGATGCCGTCAGAGTTCAGATAACACAATCAGCCTATGACCTACCCATCAAAGTATCACAGTATTTCTATATTTGCAGTGTTACAAACAGGGTGTCCGTGGTGTTTTTCTCCACTGTAGACATACACAAAATGTTCTGAAACCTTGAAACTCATGTATCAATAAGACTCCAGGGACCAGTCACACAAAACTCCTTAAATTTCCTCATTAAACATAAGACACTTTAAGCTTTATTTCTTTTATTTATTTAAGGATGTTGCACAGAATCCCATAAAAGGAAAAGCAAACAGGTCAGCGGGTAAAGATGATGCTTCTAGAGGACGAACATAAAGTAAAGGCTCATACTAAAAAAAAAGAAATGTGTTCCACTTACAGCAGCAAACAGAAAACCACAAAATTGGGATGGAAGTACGACAAAAATAAAAATGTCTGGTGAATAAGCAGGATGATTCCAGGTCCTGCATCATGCTGTCAGGGTTTATTTTGCAATAACGACCCACCCGCTGCACATTATCCCGCTTAATACACGTCTGATTACTAAAGAAATCAATATTTTGTGTCTAATTATTGATCTCGTCGATTTTAAGATGATTTTCTTGTGACTGCTGTAGTCCTCCAGAGACTATTACCCGTAGTAATAGTCTGTTACTGACAGCAGTGTTCTGTTATACAGAAATAATACTGCAGTGCTGTTATTGAGTGTTTATAACGAATAATATGAATAAGTGTTCATCTTGATGGATAAAGGAACAAATTCAAATACTGTCTTCATAAAGATTCAACATTTTGTCTAAACTAAAACAATTCATTAGTTACAAATCATTAGTTGGAGCAAGAATTTAAATTATGCTCAAATTTATTTTGAAATTTAAAAGTTTGAACTTTTTTCTTTAAATTCTCTCTCGAGCATCTTTCTCACCAAATACTTACTCGGTATTCTGCCAATCAGACGCATTGGCTGCAGCAGTTTAGAGATCTGCCAGTTGATGCCGAGGAAAGCCAGAATATAATCCACCACACTGAAGGGACAGAAACAGGCAATTTTATTTTGTATTCTTTCATTTTTCAATTGGAAATGTGCACACAATCTAATACTTCATGTTATATTAGGATGTTTTGTAAGGTTGGACTGCTGCGGGATACTAACTTCACAGTGTTGATGAAGACGTCAAACTTGTTCCAGTTGTTGCTTAGGTAACTTCCTTGATAGCCAAAGACTCCCAGGGCCACCATCTTCATGAGCATCTCCACCATGAAGAAGCTGAATGTTAGAGGCTCCAAGATCTGGACAGGCACGATGAAAAAATACAGTTAAACATACAGCAGAAACAATGCTAATGCTAACATATGTAATCATAGCCACACTGTTGAAGTGTGTAACTCGTGTTTTCATGGAGAGAATGTCACACTTTGTGGTTGTTTCAGTTCAAACTGTGTTCATCACACAATGAATGTGCATGTACCGAGTGCAGATCACACTAACCATAAGCAGGTCTGAGGTGTCCTCATAGGGCTCGTACATGCACACAATAGCACAGCTGAGCAGCGCCATCAGTCTGGATCCATAATCCAACCACGTGAAGGAAGATGTTAAGTCAAAACGTCATACGCCATAAAATGAATCGTCAACAGACAACAGAGGTTCGAGGATTGTATGATAGAAGCACCAGATTGGACTAATAATGGCCAAATTCATACAATGTTTTATCAGACTAAGACGTCCAGAGATACTGTTACATGATCACTAATTACTAAACTGTTGTAGCAGCAGTTTTTGACTTGAACAGCAGTTCCATAGAAATTAAAAAGTAATCAGCGAGTTTTATTATGAGCTTGAATAACAAGAATATTCAATAAACAAAATTCAATTCATCGTAGATCCTTCACATAGTTAATCAGAGTGTTTCTAGTTTGTTCATGAGTTGTATGAATTTGGGTCGAGAGCACAGTTAAAATCTCTCTAAGGTAGACACAATGTGACCACACCACAAGCATGAAATCTTTGACCTGGTCAATTGTGACACATATTTGGTCTTACCAGGCGTCAGACAATGATAGACTTCTAGCAATAATGAAGGATATGAGCTGCAGGCAACTTTCAGACACCATTTACGGGGTCTTGTGGTCTGTTTTAGGCCAAAGAACACCACGGGGGCCACGGCTGGGTAGGGCAGATATTCCTCATCCCTGGGGACGGAGTTTGGGCTTTGAACCATGTCTAGCTGTTGCTCCTTGCCTCCCTTAAAACGAGACGTGATGAGGTTCAAGTGCAAGATACTCTGGAGGGAGATCACAAAGAAAGAGGAGAGGGTGGAGCAAGAAAATGAGACACACAATAACAATATACTGTACAACAGGCTGTAATACAGGCTGTGGATTATCCCTTCATGGCTAAAAGCCTGAGCACAAAGAAAACTAATAATCTACATGGCTACACACAAATATGTTCATTCATTCATTATTTATACATATCAGATCCTTTCCTCGAGCATACATAACAATACTGCACTATAAACACACTTAATTACAAGTAAAAGTCCGGCATTGAATGCTGGATGAAAATATGAGTAATTGCACGTACAAAATAAAGAACTAAAAGTACTCATAACACAGAAGTGTTACACTGTTTGTACTCTGTAAATATATCCACATAAATCTCACAAACTGGAGCACATGAAGCCACATGAAGTGATTGTAGGACTGCTGTGAGCTAGCCTGTTGGATGCTAGCTACACCGTGGCTGATACACAACAATAACTGAAAATTGGTGAAAATGTTGGTGGTGTTTGTATCACCTTTAAGTTGAGCTCGCTAATGTCAACAGTCGTTTAGAATGGGATAATTAATATTTGATGGTAAACATCAGGGTCTGTATGACAAATTAAACAATATTACTGTTCCAGAGATTCATGATTTAAGAGTTTTATTTCAGTCTGAATCATATGTTTGATTTTAATGTGATTTTTATCGTGTTGCTGTAAATTCAAATTGCTACTTGCTACTTTAGCTTAGTGCTAGGCACATGAAGTGATTTTAGGACTACTGTAAGCTAGCCTGTTGGCTGCTAGCTACACCATGGGTGTAACTGACAACAATAACTGACAGCAGAGGTCAAATATTTATCCAATTTGAAACACTGTTCACGTTAATTTCACTGTGAGTTAGCTAGTCAACTGACTGGTAGTGTTGAAATAACTTTAGCTAACAAGCATTAGCAGTTTAAAAGATTTAAAGTGAGCGGGGAAAATGTCCCCAGTACCGGCTAGCTAGCTTGCTAGTTTGGCTGAGTGCTAGGCAAGTGACATGAAGTGATTTCAGGACTGCTGTAAGAGAGCTAGCCTGATGCAGAAGTTTGAAGTAAAACGAGCTCATCAGAGAAAACACAACATGACATGACAAAGTGAGGAAAAGCACTTACCAGAGAAGAAATGTTGCTGTTATAGATGTTTTGGTAGAGCTGGTGTTTGTATCACCTTTAAGTTGAGTTAGTTAATGTCAACAGTCATTTAGCATGGGATAATTAATATTTGATAGTAAACATCAGTTTTGAATAACAATATTACTGTTTCAAAGATTCTGATTCAAGAGTTTTATTTCAATCTGAATCATTTTCAACATTTCTGTATTATGTAGGCTGTTACATATACTGCAATGCAATGTTGATCATAATTGTTTTATTATTTAATGTTGTAATATGAACTCCACTGTACAACCAGGGCCACTGATAGCCAATTTGGTGCCCTAAGCGTAAGTCCTTTGTGGTGCCCCCCAACAAATAAATAAATAAAAAAAATAAATAATAATAAAAAATTATTCAGAGGTGCTTCTTTGAACCAGAGATATGTTATTCTTTTTTCTTTTTTAAACACAGATAATTAGAATAATAATAAAATAAATAAGAGTTAAAGTGTAATCTGCTTCTATAAAATTTAACAACGTAAGAATAATATTACAAATGAAAAAAACAACACTTTTATATTATTAAATAACAACATTTTCCCCACATCCCTTTGTTTCTTCTTTTTCCTTTTTGGACAGCGTAGTCAAAATTGAATAGCATTGAACCATAACGGTAAAAACATTCAACAAGCCTCTTTTCATGACATGACATTTGACAGATCATAGCACTGGTGAAATGAATAACTCTAAAGTCTGTGTAAAGGAAATTTCTTTCAAAACACATACATGTTTGAAAATACATGCTTGTGGAGTTTGAGCATTAAACTGTTTTCCACCTGTTTGTGTTCAGGATTTTTTGGGCAGATCTTAAATCACAGCTTGGTGACATGCTGAAGTCATGCTTATAATCATAACCCCTCACCTAACACGGCAAAGGTATAAAAGCCTTTAGTGTATCTGGTTCTCCCACTTGCTCATGAGTTAAGTCCAATATTCACTGCCCATCTACCTCTGTTTTGGTCTCCACCAACCTCTGAGAAAAATATCTTGCTCCGCTATGTTCATCAGCTTGTTGCTGACTTCATTTATCTGCCCCTTGGTGCTGTGCAGGTTGTGTACAGTCAGAGCTTTTTCACTGAAATCTGCCTGCTGTGGCTGAAAACAGAGCTGATGAAACGGTAGGCCGTAAAAACAAAACAATTTGCTGAAAGACACTAAAATGCTCTATGGGAACTGCAGAGCTGGATAATAATTCTCTGTGGGTTTGTCACGTACTTTCATTCTTTGATAATATTAAAATACTAAATAGTGCAGCTTCACTACAGCCAAAGAATGACAAACATCTTTCAGAAATGGGGGCACTGTCAAAGGTTCAGTGCATCGCTCAAAGTCACCTTGGAGGTAGTTTTGAGGCACATGACAGTACTGTTCATTCACTTTTCTCACATGATTTGAACCAGTCATCACCTCTGGTCAGGAATTATGGGTGATATATGGCCATCCCTTTACCTTTAGAGGCGTGACACCTTGTAAAATACCATTTTATTGTGATGATTTAGAGACCCTTTGGCCTCGGGCTCATTCTAGATACCCTATGTCACTTTCACACATTATGGACATGCTATAACAAGGCAGCACCATCTATGGCGCCTCGCTGACTAAGAGGGGTTCTCCTTTGAGGATAAATTTACTCAAAGTGGATCCTTGACGCCTTCCATGAGGGGTATTTTTTAACCGCATTTCAGTACATGCATCTAAACATCTGGTGTTTGATAATGAAGTCACTACTTCGTCTCCTATAGCACAATTAGTGTGTGACTTGTCCAGACTCCCGACCTTAGTTCTGACGACTAGAAACATCAGTGAGGAATGTTTTTCATTAGAAGATAATAATGTTAGGCTTAAGTGCATTACTTATTTGCTAATTTTGGATAAACCTCGTTTATGGAAATGCAACAAATGTGCTTTATACATATTCAGACATGACAGCGATGAGGAAATTTGAGAGTTAAGCACATTTTTGCTCATGAATATAATGTGCGTACTTGAGGTTATCGCTCCCGGTGGACTGTTAATGGGAAAGTCAATGGAATGGGAACTACATTAGTATGGTCTGAGGGGTTGTGCTACATAGGACACGTAATAACCCACTTAACAGTTTAATTGGGAACAAGGCTTAAAGAGCAATAACCTGTGAAACCTGGAATAGAGTATAATTGGACTACCCCTTTGCAGGCACAGTTAGACAGTTCATTTGTCAACCATTGCCTGGCAGTGACATCCTGTCTGTTTTCCTTATTGGCAGAGTGTGACCCTCCAGGCCTTAACAAGCTTCATTTTCCAATGGTACGGCATTCAAGGCTTTAGTCATAGCAAACTGCTCTCATTTGTATTTCCACAACATCTTCACGGCAGGAGGTGACTGCAATGTTATGCTTCTGCGTTGAAGCTGTCCACTTCATCAGTCTCGGGGAAGAACACCTCTCCTCCTCCATCTCCTACTCTGTGTTTGGATTTCTTCCTTTTCAGCTTGAACGACAGCAGCCTCTTTCCCTTCTTTTCTTTCGGGGAAATAGGTAAAATATTTTCGGCCAATGTGACGCCGTCTCCTGGGCTGAGCGGACCGGGGCTCGTCGGTAAAGTCTGCGACTTGTCTTTGGGGTTGGTATCTTCTCCATCTTTGAGGGAGCCCGACCCTTTCCGCTCCTTGCTCTCCTTTTCAGGTGATTTTATTTTAAAAAAATAATTCACTTTCAGTGTGCTGGATTTACTCATTGTATCTGTTCAAAAAAAAGAAGTCCTGGGTGATAAAGTGTGAGCAGGACGATGAAAACACGACGAGAGCTGTCCTACTTATAGCCGCTGGAGGAGTGATTCACCGGGATAACCTGCAGAGCAGGTTGCCGCGAAGGTTTGGACTTGCCCACACCGGTGGCGCGCGCCATCAGGTAGAAGAAAGGTGTAGCAGCATAAAGTGACCTCGTGAAAACAACTACACTTCCACCCGTTACCTTCAAAATAAAGTGCCTTTCGTTAAATGCCGAAACAACAAACTGTAAACGTCAGGACAGGGTGTCTTTTGACGTCATGTCCTCACCCACAATACACTAATTTTAATGGTGTGGAATAATGTCATTTTATTGAAACAGTTAACAATTATATATATATATTAGTGCTGTCAAAAATATCGCGTTATTAACGCGTTAACGCAAAACAATTTTAACGGCGTTAATTTTTTTATCGCAAGATTAACGCTCTTTGTGACCTAGTGAACTTGTAGTTTTTTCATAAGCTGAGGCCACTTCTAGTAACGTTAGAAAAACTACAGGATCCAGCTGTAAACCGGAAGCAGAACAATAAGCGCGCCCCACGCTACCGTATTGTGTGGATGTCGAGCACGAGATGCTGAAATGGACGCTGCTAACAAAATTATGAATGGAAAAGTTCGTTAGATAAAAGTTATCTGTGTGTATTGTCGGTGTGAACTGAGTTATCATCGTAGCACATCCAGTCTGAAATAACACTTGATGGCCAAACACACCGGCAATTCAAATTCTCCGCCTCCTCGCGTCATAACCAGGCGACAATGGATGGATTTATTTTGTATCACCCTGTTTTGAAGGTTGTTGAGGGGGCTGTTTTTGTGACTAGGTATTTATTTTTTTGTCATCTGTTTATTGATAGTGTTGCTTTGTTTGAGATTTTGCTTCAGACGTGAATGGCTGTAACACTACATGTTGTTGTTGTGGTTTGCAATAAAAAAACATTTGCACAAAGCAAGCCTATCCACTTTTCCATGTTGATAAGAGTATTAAAATGATAATTCAAGGGACATTTAGAATAGATAAAAATGTGCGATTAATTTGCGATTAATCGCGAGTTAACTATGACATTCATGAGATTAATCGCGATTAAATATTTTAATCGATTGACAGCACTAATATATATATATATATATGAAATACTGATTTTTCTTTTATTATTTACAAATGAAACATTTTTTTCAACATTTTCTCTGTGAAATTGCTCTTTACTTATCTTTTAATAAAAAATATTCTAAAACAAATAAAATAATAAATAAATATATTTCATTGATTAATCAGTAAATATTTTGTCTATTAATTATCAAAGCTTACATAATTTGATTGCTTGCTTATTTTTTACATATCCATTCCAATTATTCAGTCAGAACAATGCTCCAATGTTTAAAGGTCAAAGCAGGAAGAAATAATTAGAAACAGACATGGATGGACTGGGCTGGCGACAGGTTACAACCAACAACAATGTAACTAAAGCGGCTGAGTTAGGAGTTTCTCTCTCTGTGTATGGTGCAGCCCTGTAAGTCAAGTAAGAGACCATTTATTTACTGTGAATGCTGAGGGACCTGGTTTTTGACATCCGCGAATCTTCACTCTCACACACAACACCAGGCTACTTCGTTTTACTAAAAATTATGAAAGCAACAGATTTACTCAGCTTCTTGCGTGACGCAGCTCACATGCTCTTAAATCTCTCAATACAACCTTCCTAATTTAGACCTACTCCTTTACACACTGTATAATTACAATACTTTCATATTCTTAAATGGGTGTGGTGGCTAAGTGTATGTCTTTCTCTAAAGAGCTAATGCCATAAGAATTTCCCCACAGGGCATTCAAAGATGTCAGTTTGCAGTTATGATAATTCAAGATTCAAGATCTCTTTATTGTCATTTCACATCAGTGTAAAACGAAATTACGAGCAAAAACTCACAGAAACACCACAGAATAAATTAAATAATAAGATAAATAAATAAATAAAGAAGTCTGATAAGTCTGAATTAGTGGGTTTGGTTTGATAAATCTAAGTTCAGACGTCTGATGGCAGTGGGGTAGAAGCTATTTTGAAATCTCACAGTCTTGGTACCTCCTGCCAGAGGGGAGAAGGGAGAACAGACTGTGGCCGGGGTGGGTGGTCTTTGATGATGCCTTTAGCTTTTGACATGCATCTTCTGTGGGCCAGCTCCTGAACGGTAGGAAGAGTTGTACCAATAGTCCATCCAGCTAACCTCATCACTCTCATCAGCGCCTTTCTCTCTGCAGCGCTGCAGTTTTCAAACCTTCTTCTTTCACATTGTTTTTTTTTATCTTTTACAGAAAAATATGTTGTCTTTGACTTAGCTTTTGCTGAGTCAGTTTGCATGTTTTCAGATTTGTCTACTGTTGTGGACGGATTGTTACCCATTTTCGCTTGCACATTTAGACTTTACACATACAGACAAACAGATTTCAATCCACAGTACAGCAGCATCAGAGGTCTGTCTCCACACCTTTCTAACTACAGCAGTGGTGGTCTGAGGTAAAAGGACAAAAACTCAGTTCTTTTTCGCCCACAGTGTATACACAATTAGCACCAACGTTTCCCACAGGACACAGAGCAGATGATCCCCGATCTTGATTTAAACGAAGGAGTACTTTTCAACTCCCTCAAAAATGTCTTTTCTACAGTTTAAATCTCAGGTGGGTCTGTCTGTGCCGAGTGCAGCCCGAAACTGCCCCGGAAACCAAAACAGCCACGTAGAGGCAACGCGGGGGTCTCAAACCCAACCCGCTACAGCCCCAATATGTTTAAAGTTTTTTACACCATTGTCAGCTTTCTTGATTTCTCACTTTAAATAAATATGCCAATTAAACATCTAACTGGGAGGTTTGTATGACACGCGTTCTGAGCAGCGCTCCCAGAGGTTTCAGCCGGGACATTGTCCCCAAGACACTGAACTTCCTGCCCCCCCTGGTTGGGTCTTTTTATATTCCAGGCAAATTAAATGAGCACATAGTTTTTATGATTTCGTCAAACACAGACATGGTAAGGCATAGTAATAACACTTTTGCACTTACCACGTCTTTGTTCTGTTGAAATCCTGTTTGTGACGCCAATTGTTGTGGAGAAATTGCTGAAGTCAAAGGTCAATGGTGAATTCAGGAGGGAAGAAAGTGTTCAGGAGCCTCTGCTGTCTTATGCTGTAATATTTATTGACGCTTGGCCAAGGAGAATTAGAGACACTCTCAAAGTGCATCAGAAGTGCCTGAGTCGGTCTCACATTCTGCCCAACTCATGCTGTTGGTCAGACTTTAAACCCCAAGATAACACCACAAATACTATATGCCCAGAATTAGCCAAAGAGAATGTTTTTACCCATGCAGGTGTTGTCAGCATATTCTAGTCTGGAGACACAGATGTCTCTTTACGCAGATTGGAACGTCAACGGCCAGCTATCTATTATGTCTAGGAAGGCCGCAATAGTCTCTTCGACCCTGGCCACAGATAGACTGGCACCTACTGTTCTCAACCAAAGCCAAACAACTAATACTGTCAAGGACCTCAAGACCCACACGTGACCTCGTGTAACCTAAGGATAGAAAATTCCATAACAGCTGGGACCCATCCGGTGGTATCGGGGACGTAGATGGGGCTCGCTGCGGGGATGCGTGTGTTAGGACGGGTTTGGAGGTGGATGGGCGGGAGTTTGTGGATGGGCCTCAGGATGACCCTGCCACGGTGTTGGTGAAGCACCTCTGTGGCCTTCTGAAGTTCCCCATCAACATGTTGCTGGAGTCTTTCGTCCCTCCATGCTTCCTCCTCGGCCTTCCTCACTGCAGCTTCGCGCCCTTCGGCTCTTAGCTGCTCGAGGCGAGCACGTTTTTCAGCCGCCATCACGTCGTTGTCCCTGATCAGCTAATTAAAGTTAAAGCTGATTTTAGCTCACAGCGACAACAATGTTGCATGTAACGTCAACTACAGTCACTGCAAGGAAACAGCAACGAAATAAATGAACCGACAACACAAACACTCACCATGTTAACGGAGGATAGTTGTTGATGGATGATGGACGATGTCTTCTCCGGTTGATATGGCACTGAGAGGTAGCCCACACACTGCGCATGCGCAGTTTTGTAAAAAAACAAACAAACAAAACATACTCATTTAGTTTTCTGGTGTTTTGATTTGTGACTCTTTTCTTGCAGGATCTTGACAGCAAAGGTTTCACATATTTATATAGCATCGTAATACCGCCCTCCAGTGATAAAACTTTAGTATTGCATCAAAGTGAAAGCTAATTAAAATAAATGAGAGATTGTTTCAGTTCACTTTTGATGTACAGGGATGTGAATGTGTTATAATAATAATAAAAGGCACTAAAAAGATCACAATTTATATTTTTGTGCTACTGATTATACACACTTCTCAGTACTGAGTTATTCATTATTTTATAATGTCGTTCAACAGTTAATCTAACTCAGTGCACCACGTAATGACCTCAAACAACACTGACAACAGGCAGCAGAACAATATGTATCACTCTTCCTTCATGTCTGCTACGCACGGGTTGTTACAATGTAAGATTCTCCACCTCTATCACTTACCTAAAGATCAGACTGTCTAAAATATATGAGGATGTCAGTCCTGTCTGTGACACATGTCATCAGTATCCAGCTACTGACTTCCATATGCTTTGGGCATGCCCTTCTTTGCATCATTTTTGGCTGTAAACCTTCAATACAATTTGACAAGTTACCTCTGTCTCTGCCACACCATCTGCAATCACTGCCCTGTCCGGAGTCACCCTCACACCTGGAATATCAAATCATAGAAAAGATGACACAGCATATTCATTTTATGATTTAATACAGTTACGATGTACATTTCCGGTTGGTGTCAGAAAAAGAGCGGGAGATTTAGAGCTTAAGTGGAAAAATTGCCATGACCCAGTCAGTCTTTCCTACGAAATCTTCAGCACACTTCCCGCAGGAAAGCAGCCTTCGTCTCTGGTAGTAAGAGCTGAGTAGGTCTCAGTTTTTAGTTTTGATATGGCGTTATTTCAATACTTAAACTCAATGTTGTCACTCAATGGTAACTCCTGCAATGTCTTTGTCACTTTCCATGATGCACTGTGGGTCATATTCATTCTCACAACAGAATTTTAGAGCATCCTTAAGATTAAAAAGACAGGGATGATTATGGTGGAGTTATTTCTTTTTTTTTATTATTCAAAAAGAGTCGGGAAAAATGGCAGACCTCTACCTTACAATGTACATTTCTTGTTATTGACAGAGAGAGAGAGAAATAAAACTTTATGATTACGATTTTTTGTTTATTTGTTTTTTTTTATGTGATCCAAATGTTTACTGATGGTGACATGATTAGGAGGATAATAATCATTATTTAGGGGAATAATTGATTATTTATGTTTTTTTGTGAATATATCCAAGGGAGGAAACCAGAGCACCTGGAGAAAACCCTAACACATGAAGACAGGATGCAAACTACTCAGCTGGCCTACACCAGAACCTGGCTATCCTGTCATCTATATATGCTAATAATCGATTAATTTATATATCAGTGTGTGTGTGTGTGTGTGTGTGTGTTCAAGTGGTTTTTTTTTTCCTTTTAAGACATTTTAAAAGTGGGCAAACCCGAGCACCTGGAGAAAACCCTAACATATATGAAGACAGGATGCACACAGGTCTGGCCTGAACCAGAACCTGGCAATCCTGTCATCTATGTGTGTGTGTGTGTGTGTGTGTGTGTGTGTGTGTGTGTGTGTGTGTGTGTCCACATGTATTCAGATCGGGGGGAAGCGGGTGTATGAGGAGGACACCTGGTACTGGCCTGTCGGTTGCAGATAACTGACTGTGGTCCGGTTACTCCGCTGTCTCGGCCGGCCTAATCTGGGCAGTGGCTCCAGGGTAAGTGCCGTGACGTAACTGGACCCCTCACTGCTAAAGGCTGGGACCCGTCTGGTGGTAGCAGGGACGTAGATGGGGCTCGCTGCGGGGATGCGTGTGGGAGGACGGGGCTGGAGGTGGCTGGGGCAGGGAGAGCCGGGACGCGGGGGAGGACGGGCAAGGCCACGGGCGCGAGTTTGTGGGTGGGCCTCAGGATGACCCTGCCACGGTGTTGGTGAAGCACCTCTGTGGCCTTCTGAAGTGCCCCGGCAACATGTTGCTGGAGTCTTTCGTCCCTCCGTTGTTCCTCCTCGGCCTTCCTCACTGCAGCATCGTGCTCTTCGTTTCTTTGCTGCTCGAGGCGAGCACGTTTTTCAGCCGCCATCATTTCATTGTCCCTGATCAGTTGGATGTTTTTGTTTTTGATTTCTTGAGCTCTCAATCTCTGGTGCTCCAAGAAAAGCCGGTGTTCCGCAATTTGAGCCTTCCGTTCCTCCACAGCCCTCTGACGCTCTTCTCTTTCCTTGGTCTCCTTCTCCCACATCACACTCTGTCTGTGGGCAGCAATGGACTCAAGTACTTCAGCCTTCCTCTCTGCGTCTATTGCAGGCTGCTTTGCACGTTCAGCCTCAATTAAAGCCACTTCCCTTTCGAGTCTCTGCTCCTCTCTCAGAGACGCGTTAATAGCCTGCTCTTCTTTAAAGGCAGCCAGTTTGTCCGAAACTATTTGTTTGGGTATCTGGAGCTGTCTGAACTTCTCGGCCTGCTCAGTCTTCCTTTGGCGCCTCTTCTCTTCCAATTCAAGACGAGCAAGTTCAGTTCTCTGCTCCTCTAGCTGCAGTAATTGGGCCTCTCTCTCACGGTCCAGTCTTTTTTCAAGAACCTCTTCCGTGCGAGCTCTTAGTTCCCTTTTCTTGGACTCAGCTAGCTCTTCTGCCCGACGGCTGCGCTCCCGGGCTTCTCTCGCAATACTTTCGTTGAGCATTGCCCGCTCCTTCAGCTCCTGGTGTTTCTCTCTTCTCTTCTCAAGCTCCTTTTCTGAAATTTGTCTAAGCTGAGCTTGAGCTACAGACTGGGCTTGGAGTCTTTTGTTCAGAAGCTCCTGATGCTCTCTCATCTGAGCTTCTTCATTTTTTTGCCTGATCTTGTTCTCATATTTAATGTTTTCATGTTTGGCCCTTTCCTGTATACTTCTTTTACGTTCAGTCAGGCGGTTATTTTCTATATCGCAGTGGATCCTGTTAGTGACTGTGTTCAGGTCCCTAGCGATGCTATTTTGATAAAGCTGATGGATATCAGCAGTTTTAATATAGTCCTCATCAGGTCGTCTATATGTGATCTCCTCACAACCACCACCGTGATTTTTTAACCAGCGGGCCTTCAGTAGTACTCCCGCCGGACACCTGGCTTCTCCTTCCTCACTGTACCTGTGCATCCTGTTTTTGTGGTGTGTGTCCGGTGTGTATCTTGTGTGTACCCTGTTTGTATTTTGTTTGTGTATTGTATCTATGTTGTTTGTGTCTCGTGTGTGCATTGTGTGTATGTTATTTGTATCTTGTGTTAAAACTCTCAGTATGTGTTGGTATACTGTCTCATAGCAACATCAAAGGCACATTCCAATTGTGACGTCACCAGGCCATGTGATGTTTACTTTTAAAGTTGATGACATCATCACATACCTTGAATGTTTTGTTCATTTTTCAAATTAAAGTTGTTTTGTTTTTCAAAATAAAAGTTTTTAAAAAAAATTTATATATATATATGTATATGTGTGTATATATATATATATGTATATGTGTGTATATATATATATATATATACACACACATATACATATATATATACACATATACATATATATATATATATATTTATAGATAGATAGATAGATAGATAGATAGATAGATAGATAGATAGATAGATAGATAGAGTACTTTATTGATCCCTGAAGGGAAATTCTTTTGTTGCAAAAGACAACAGAACACTATATACAGACATGAGGTAAAAATGGTGACACAGTATAATTAGAATCGAATAAACTCTGAGGAGGAAGAACATATGGTTCTACCTCTAAAAAATATACATAACAAAAATATACATATGGACTCTTGTGCAATAACTTGTGCAAATGTGCATCCCTTATTATGCCCATCAGCTCAACTGTTCAGAATGAGTCTCCTCTCTCTTAACAGAGGGGAGTCGTTGTACAAAATTGTAGCAGTTGGTAGGAATGACTTCCTGTAGCGGTCCTTTTTACAGTGGAGCTGCAGCAGTCTCCGACTGAAACTGCTCTGTTGTTTGAGCAGGAGGTCATGTGGTGGATGTGAGCTATTGTCCATAATACTGAGCAGTTTGTGGAGCATCCTTTTTTCCACAACCAGTTGCAGGGGCTCCAGAGCAGTCCCCAGCACAGAGCCAGCCTTCTTGATCAGATTGTTCAGTTTTTTTGTATGGCTGGCTCTGATGCTGCTCCACCAACAGATGGCTGCAGAGAAGACTGCACTCGCAAGAACAGACTGGTGGAACATCTGCAACATCTTACTGCACACATTAAAAGACTGGAGCTTCCTCAGAAAGTAGAATGTGCTCTGTCCCTTCCTGTAGACAGCCTCAGTGTTGCATCTCCAGTCCAGTCTATTATCCAGGTGCACGTCCAAGTACTTATAGTCCTGCACCACCTCCACCTCCTCACCCAGGATGGAAACTGTGCTCAGGTCAGACCTAGTCCCCCTGAAGTCCACAATCATCTCCCTCGTTTTGGCCACATTCAGGACTCAGAGTGGTGCTGAAAGTCTGAGGTGTACAGCGTGAAGAGGCAAGGTGAGAGTACAGTCCCCTGCGGTGCTCCTGTGTTTCTAACCACCCGATCAGACACACATCCCTTCAGCCTCACAAACTGTGGTCTGTCCATCAGGTAGTCAGTTACCCAGGAGATTGTGGAGGTATCCACCTGCATCACCTGGAGAAATCAAAGAACATGATCCTCACAGAGTTGCCAGCTCTATCCAGGTGAGAGAGGGCCCGTTGAAGCAGGTAGATGATCTCGTCCTCAACACCAACCGTGGGGCGGTAGGCAAACTGCAGCGGGTCTAGGGAGGTGGTCACCTGAGGTCTCAGATGGGCCAAAACCAGTCTCTCCAAGACTTTCATAACATGGGACGTCAAGGCAACTGGTCTGTAGTCATCAGATATGCCTTATTGCCTTCCCTCAGCTTTCTTTTCAGCTCCCTCTGGACGCTCCTCAGTAGCTCCCGGTCCCCGTCCCTGAAGGCTCTCTTCTTCCTGTTCAGCAGCTCCTTCAGGTCACTGGTGATCCAGGGCTTGTTGTTTGGAAAGCATCGCACCCTCATGGTGGGTACGATGCTGTCGACACAGAAGTTGATGTACTCTGTGATATATATATTTGTATTAAAATCAGCAAAACATTCTCAGACATTACTTCCATATTGACCATTTAGATAGGTCGTACCTCGTACCTCCTGCTGTTCTCTTTTTCTTCAGTTAAATCTGTTTATAAATTTCCATATCACAGTTGATCTTCTTAAGCATTATTCAGGTCAGTAACAAGACTGTTTTGGTAAAGCTGATGGATATCCGCCGTGATAACGGCCTTCTGAAAGCCACCACCCCCCCTCTCTTTTTTCTGCAGCTCCTTTTCATTCATTTGTGCAGATTTTGTGAGAAAGATATACTCCACACTTCTAATCAAAGTGAGTATGGCAGTTTTACGACATTGACCTTTGACCTAATGAGGGGTTAAATTGGAGTCATAAAGATAAGTTCAGGGGAAGTTGCATTAAACAACAAACGGGCTCTTGGAAGCTCTGCCATTGTCTGTACCTATTGTAGGAGAAGTTAAATACTTGTGTTCAGTATATGGACATGTTACCCCATATATATATATAACAGCACATCAGCTATTTTTTAACAACACTCTGCAAGTGCCTCAAAGTGGAATGTTTTCCCATTGTTGCTTGATGTAGGATTTCGGCTGCTCCGCAGTTCAGGGTCTCCTTTGTCATATTTTTGCGTTTCATAATGCACCAAACATTTACAATAGGTGACGAATCAGGACTGCAGGCAGGTCAGTTTAGCACCCGGACTGATTTACTTCGGAGCCAGGACTTGCTGAAATAAGCAAGGCTGTCCCTGAAAGAGACTTCTTGGCAGTATATGTTGCTCCAAAATGTGTATATATTGTTCACTTTAGCCTATGAAGCCTTCACGAATGTGCAGGTTACCCATCATGTCATGCACTAATACATACCATCACATTACACATGTGGTGCGTAGCATCATACGAAGATGCACATATATATCTATATATCTGTAACAGGAAGTGTTGTCACAAAAAGCAGGTGGTAATCGTACAGTGTAAATAAATAAATATAATTGCAGAGGAAAAAGAAGTTGTAGCGTAGGGGCTGAAAAAGGTGCTTGAAATGTTAAAGTTGGGCGCCAGACAGGAGCACAAGGCAACCTGTCGTTTATTTGTTCACATATGGAAAAAAACAAATATGTAAACCCGAAAAAAAATCCCGCTAGCTCAAACCCTGGTTACAAAAGATAATTCAACTTCAAATGCCAGTCCCAAAGTCCATATAACTGAATAACAAAAAACGCATTCACCATAAGGAAACCATGAGTGAATGGTTGCAGATTTCAGAGTTCAGTTCAGTCTGATGCAATGTCTGTAGGTATGCATGTGTATATGGAGAGGTGGAAGGGACAGGACAGGGAATAGGAATAGGTTTTTCTGTATCCGAGGGGGGGGGTCAAGACAGTGGTTGAGAGGGGGGAGGAAGCCTGGAGAGCGACAGGCCGAGACCACTTATCTGCAGTTTTGATGGAGGCCAGACCGGTTGAAGCTCCAAATACCGCGTAATAGGACATCCGATGACTTACACGCACTCCGGGGTTGCTTCTAGTCCTTCTAAACTTTGTATTCTACAGAGCGATAAGTTTGGTTTTCCCCTCCTCTTCCTCTCGCTTCCTCCTGTTCTCCTCCATGCTGTCTTTCTTTGTCTAACTGAAAACACCCACAATTAAAAAGGCTGTGCAGTTTTGTAAAAAAGTGTGTCAAAGTTCCCAGTATGCAGAATATATCACAGTATTTAATTTATATGATATGAAATATATACTTATTTAGTTTTCTGGTGTTTTGATTTGTGACTCTCAACCACTTTTCTTGCAGAATATTGACATCACGTCGTTGTCCCTGATCAGCTAATTAAAGTTAAAGCTGATTTTAGCTCACAGCGACAACAATGTTGCACGTAACGTCAACTACAGTCACTGCAACGAAACAGCAACGAAATAAATGAACCGACAACACAAACACTCACCATGTTAACGGAGGATAGTTGTTGATGGATGATGGACGATGTCTTCTCCGGTTGATATGGCACTGAGAGGTAGCCCACACGCTGCGCAAAACAAAACATATTTATTTAGTTTTCTGGTGTTTTGATTTGTGACTCTTTTCTTGCAGGATCTTGACAGCAAAGGTTTCACATATTTATATAGCATCGTAATACCGCCCTCCAGTGATAAAACTTTAGTATTGCATCAAAGTGAAAGCTAATTAAAATAAATGAGAGATTGTTTCAGTTCACTTTTGATGTACAGGGATGTGAATGTGTTATAATAATAATAAAAGCCACTAAAAAGTTCACAGTTTATATTTTTGTGCTACTGATTATACACACTTCTCAGTACTGAGTTATTCATTATTTTATAATGTCGTTCAACAGTTAATCTAACTCAGTGCACCACATAATGACCTCAAACAACACTGACAACAGGCAGCACTACAATATGTATCACTATTGTCTTTGAAGTATCTCTTATCTATTTATTCATCTATTCATATAGCATAATACAAGGCACAGAAATGCTGCGTTGTGTATGGGACGAGTGGTTGTGGTGGTTCCACTCTTCCTCCATGTCTGCTAGGCACGGGTTGCTACAATGTAAGATTCTCCACCTCTATCACTTACCTAAAGATCAGACTGTCTAAAATATATAAAAGATATTTTCTAGTTTGTCTATATGGAGAAAATCAGGTGTGCACTGAGGGGATCGACTGCTATGTTTAAGAAGACTGAAACTAAACTCAAACTCTTGGACCATTTCTGGCTTGCTTTAATGAAATTATGTTTTGTTTTATTGTTGTGTACTCATTTGTACAGGTGTATGTGCCTGCACATGTGACATTAATAGTTGCACTGTAATTCCACATGCACAAAATGAAATTAAATTGCAGTAACACAACAAAATACAAAACATATTCACTATTTGTAAAGGACAGCTACAGCTATAGAAACATAACAGTGCCAGTCAACCCTGTCTTCTGCACTTGACCACAAGCACTCATCCACATCACACCTTATGTCCTCTGACCATCCCTGACTATCTTTCGCAGACATCTTCAGATATCCATCATGCATTGTGTCTAAGATGGACATCTGATCACGTTTCCATCTCCTTGAGGAAAAGATTTCCTTCATGGGGTTGAGGAATGGAGAGTATCAGCTGAATCACTTTAAAGTTGTTATAATCACTTAAATATTGCACTCTTAGTGGCTCACATTCACACGTATGAGTAATTTAAATTGAGTGTTTTTGGCACATAAATGGTGCAGTATTAGGTGACAGACCTCTACCTTACACTGTACATTTCTTGTTATTGACAGAGAGAGAGAGAGAGAGAGAGAGAGAAAGAAAACTTTATGATTACGATTTTTTTTTTATGTGATCCAAATGTTTACTGGTGGTGACATGATTAGGGAGGGAATAATCGATTATTTATGCTTTTTTTGTGAATATATCCAAGGGAGGAAACCAGAGCACCTGGAGAAAACCCTAACATATATGAAGACAGGATGCACACAGGTCTGGCCTGAACTAGCAGGGATGTGTGTGGGAGGACAGGGTTGGAGGTGCATGGGCGGGAGTTTGTGGGTGGACCTCAGGATGACCCTGCCATGGTTAAAACCTCTTCCGTGCGAGCTCTCAGTTCCCTTTTCTTACATTTGGCTAGCTCTTCTGCCCGACGGCTGCGCAGTCTGTGATTTTCTATATCGCAGTGGATCCTGTTAATGACTCTGCTGTTCAGGTCCCTAATGATACTATTTTGGTACATCTGATGGATATCAGCAGTTTTAATATAGTCCTCATCAGGTCGTCTATATGTGATCTCCTCACAACCACCACCGTGATTTTTTAACCAGCGGGCCTTCAGTAGTACTCCCGCCGGACACCTGGCTTCTTCTTCCTCACTGTAGCGGTGCATCTTGTTTGTGTTGTGTGTCTTCGGTGTGTATCTTCCTGTTTGTATTTTGTTTGTATATTGTATCCAGGCCAGCTGACAGTCTTGCCTGGGCCCTGGACGAGATAATCTTAGATGGGCCCCCACGCGCCCAGATCTCTCCTTTTCCCTTGCTCTTCCTCTCCTGTTCCTCTCCTCTCCTCTCCTCTCCTCTCCTCTCCTCTCCTCTCCTCTCCTCTCCTCTCCTCTACTCTTCCTCTCCTGTTCCTCTCCTCTCCTCTGCTCTTCCTTTCCTCACATCTCTCTCTGCAAAAGACAAGTGACAGGCATTGACAATAATGGTTAACATTAACAAACTATACATAAGCTGTATATATAAGCTAATCTCTCATAAAGCTTTCTGTATTTTATATTCGATATTTTCATCCCATCTGTGGAATTTAGTGCACTAGTTGACTTTTCCTCTACTTCAAAGGAGAACAGCAAGCATGGTAGGCAAAATAAGGCCTTTTTTGAGCTGCTATATACTATCCAGTCCCTATCGATTTTTTCCCTTCCATTGTGGGATGTGGAATATGTCAAATAGTTTGGGAATTCCCTGCCCTCTGCATCTGCTGGCAATTCCTTTGCCCTCTCTGAGAAAGGCACTCGTTTTGCCATCACACATACGAGGTTCACTCTATCAGAGTCGGTCATTCTAGTTGGCAATAATGCAGGATCACTGAAATTAAGTGTGTGATCAGACTCTGATCCATCCTGCTCAGACTCTCCGACGGGACAGCGGGCCCCTCCCGCATCACTCTCTCTGTCACCTGACTGCAGCTGGATCTCTCTCCTCTCTGTCTCATCCTCTCTGATGGAGCTGCCAAACTCAACTGTTTCTGTCAAAGATAACGTGTTGTGTCAGGCTTTTATACAAGCTAATGGACGTTAACATTAGAGCCTGTTAGGTTACGTTACAAGGCTGGTAAACGTTGGCTGCGCTGTTTCTTACCTTGTTCTACGTTCACTTTACTAGTCCCAGCTTCACCGTCACCACCTTTTTTAAAAAAAAATTCTTCTTCTCTTTTCTTTCCTTTTCTGAGCACCAGACTTGTGCTGACCGGACATTTTGAGCATACTGAACTTCAAATCAAATGGCAACATCAAATTTTGATCAGTGGCCAAACCATTTTTGTGTTGGGGGTGGGGAGGTTCTTGATCACTATTTCAAGGACAATTAGGAAGAAAACAAATAAAAAGCTTTTATGTAACTCAAATATTACATATTTTTTCCACAAATAGGCCTATTTTAATTTTTTTAATTATTCCATAATTTAATGAGGACCCAGTTCTTCCCCCCCCTACCCTGGGCCCGGGACAGCAGACCCGTTTGTCCCCCCCTATCGGCAGGCGTGATTGTATCTATGTTGTTTGTGTCTTGTGTGTGCCTTGTGTGTATGTTATTTGCCCACCACTCTCTGCACAACACCATCAACAGGCAGAGGAGTGTGTTCAGTGGCAGACTGCTGTCTCAATCCTGCTCCACAAACAGACTCAAGAACTCTTTCGTCCCTCTCACCATCAGACTGTACAACAGCTCTCAGTGATGGCAGCAGGCACAATAGACAATAGACAAATCTAAACTCTCTTTGCAACACTTCCTGGACTCTCTGTCATTGCCATTTCTGACTACATTTCTCTGCTACATGCTGTGACTGTGACTTTCATTCATCTGTTTACAGCCTAACTTAACTGCACACAGTCTTTCATCCCCATTTGTAGTTATTTCTCATATACTTATAAAACATCTTTATTTCTACGGTCACTTTATATTTTTAATATAGTTTTCTATTTGTATATACCATTTTTATTTCTACAGTTACTTTCTACTTTTATATAGTTTATGTATAGATGTTTAGCACGGGTTAACTTCTTAACACAGTTATATATTCATTTTTTATGCAAATGTTTAATTACTCTGCACATTTTTAATTTCTCTGTACATATTTAAAACCTATGCAAATGTTTAATTTCTCTGCAAATGTTTAATTTTGCTACAAATGTTTAATTTCTCTGTACATATTTAAATTTAGATTTATCACAGGTACATTTTAACGCATGGTTACTTTGTAATAGGTTAATTCTAATGTATGTTCATGTATATATTGTGTATACACACACACACATATATATATATATATATATAATATTATGTATATATCTATGTTAAAAAGGAGGGAAAATTTCTGGAGGAACGCAGAGGTAACAGTTTCTTTCCATTGCTCTAAAAGTCACATTTCCTAACTTTAGCCATATGAAATGTAGACGTTGAGGAAGAGCTCAGGATGCTCAGAGTGAAGCCGGTTCAATGATAAGAACTACGGTTTGGCCAAAAAGCCTTCTTGTTCGAGGGGTACTTTCAGACGTTTTTCTCTCTCTCAGCGGTGTCACATGTCACAGGAGCTGTAAGTAACTCTTAAAAAGGGGTTTTATAACTGATTATCGCTGCCTGTATGCTTTTATTTGTTGTTTTCCGCTTTTACTACGACATGCTTTTATTTTGGTGGTCCCGGGCCGGAAGTAAAGGTTGTGCATCTAATAGCGAACAAGGCAATTGACTTCGCACGGAGCAAACGATAACGTGGGACAGTCAGAGAACAACATAGCTCAATTTTAAGGATTTTACCATATGTGTTAAGCACCTGGCTAGAATTGGGAACAAGGTATGTTGTAAAAATATGTTTTATGTGGAGTTATGTGTATGTATGCGGTGATGTGAAGCTAAAAGGAGCCTTTGAGTCATTTCATGGTTAAAATGGTTTATTTGTTTCTAAGAGCTCATTTTGTTTTATTTGTCTGTCCTTAGCTCTTACGGTGTTACAGAAATGAAAGGATTCATGTGCAAAATATCAAAGGGACGGCTGTACATTAATAAATTCTGCTGAAAACATCAGTACGCTTCACCATTGTCTGGCCGGGTTCGCTACAGTAAGAGCTTGACCCTCATCGATTCTGACGATCTGCCGCTGCAGAGACGTGCCACGACAGAGGGTTTCCACGGCGTGCTCCTGAGACGGGCCACGACAGAGGGTTTCCACGGCGTGCTGCTGTCACGCCACTCGCTGTTCACGGGGGTTCACCAGACAACGCACATTCCCATACGTCAACGCCTGCTCTACGGTGATTCGGGTGGCAGTCACAATGATTCGGTGCAATGGTCAAGTACAGTTATACTCAGCGACATTGAAGCAGAACTATTAAACATGTAAAGTAAACATATAAATACTCACCTGCTTAGCTACAGTAAAAGGGAAACTGTTGATACATGTATATGCTATAAATGGACTCTTTCTAATTGAAGGACATTTTTCACCTTTTGTTTTTTGCATTTATGCACCTTGAGAATTGCATTTATTGTGGTGTTTACATTCACATTTATAGCCATTTGAGTGTCTCTATATCAATGTATCTGCTGGTTATTATGCATTGACGAACTATATGCTGTGCTTATGCTGTTAACTTTAAGTTTCCTGAGCATATCTGCCTAAAGGTTTTCTTCTAACTTAAAGGATTAAAAATTCAGATGATTATGGCAGAGTCAGCTAACGAGAAAGGGGCAGAGAAGGAGATGGCTGGTTCCCAGCATAAAGTTCAAGACTCACAGAGTGAACTCCACACAGCGGCAGATGCTTCCGAGAGATTAGGTTTGAAGGAGATGGCTGAAGCTAAACAACAAAGCCTCACTGATCAACAAGGTAAATCAGAAAAAACAGGTGATGACCTACCTGAAGTCCAACGTCGCTCTGAGCGTGCATGGCATCCTACGGAGAAGATGCGTGCACTCCAAGAGGAAAAGGCCAAGAAAAGGGAGAAAGGGCTGCTATCCATGTATGAGAAATGGAAGCTCCAAGTTCGCAGAGTAAGAGAGCAACTAAAGACATACATGAAAGACAGTGACCTCTGGCTTCTCATTGACGAACTTAGGACAAGTAAAGAAGATATAATGACTATGTACTTTGAAATTCGAGATCTCACCACACCCTCCACTGACATAAGACGACGAGTTGACACGTGTGAATCGGTGTCCAAAGAAATCATCAACATCGCCTACAGCAGAGCCATAGACGAGGAAGGTGAGTTTGACGAGAAACAGGAAAGACGCCGTCTTCATGAACTGCTTCGCCATGACTGTGCAAAATCTATCTATGGATCCGCTGTGTTATTATAAGTCACAACAAGTCTGATCACTGCTCCATGACATCATCACTAGCAGCCAAGCGTGCTGATGCAGCAGCTGAACTAGCAGTGAAGGAAGCAAATTATGAAATGCTGTTAGAGGAAGAAAAACAGAGAGAATCTATACGAGAGTTAGAGGAACAACAACGAAAGGCTCTAGAGGCACAAAAGCATGAGTTGGAGCGATTGCAGGCAGAGAAGGAAGTGCGGGCAGCTCAGGCCAGGCTTAAGGTCTATGATAAGGAGACGGAACGTGATGTTGCTTACTACACAGACAATGAAAGGAACAAGGAAGCAAATAACGTGCCTGTAACTGCAGTCCCTTCACCTCATGCTACAGCACCCTCTCACACAGACCTTTCCTCACTCACTCAGGTTCTTCAAAACAGCATAGCCTTAAACAGGCTTCCTGTTCCTGAACCATTCGTCTTCAGTGGTGATCCAATACGATTCATCGAATGGAAAGCAGCGTTTACCTCGCTTGTTGATCAAAGGGCAATCACTGCAGCTGAAAAACTCTACTATCTCAAGAAATACGTTGGCGGCCCAGCACGCCAGGCCCTCGACGGCACATTCTACCGAAACGACAATGAAGCCTACCAAGATGCCTGGAACAAGTTGAGTCATCGCTATGGCCAGCCATTCGCCATTCAGAGAGCGTTCAGAGAAAGACTCTCCAAATGGCCAAGGATTCAACCTAAAGACGCTGAGGGACTAAGAAACTTCTCAGACTTTCTGAATGCCTGTCAAGATGCCATTCCTCATGTCAAAGGCCTTGACATATTAAACGACTGTGAGGAGAATCAGAAACTTGTTCATAAACTCCCAGACTGGGCGGCTTCACGCTGGAACCGTCAAGTCACACAAAGCCTTAACGAGAAGCAAGAATTCCCCACTTTCAAGGACTTTGCTAGCTTCTTGTCAACTGAAGCTGAGATTGCGTGCAATCCCATTACATCTCTACATGCTCTTCGTTCATCAGACTTAAGCACTGAAAAGAGAGATTCCCGAGACATGAAGAGAAATAGGGCCAGCGTTCTCACCATTCAAACAGTTGCTGATAACGAGAACCAAAGGTCAGATAACGAGAACCAAGGGTCAAGAAAGGCTAAGACTCCATGTATTCTTTGTCAAGATGCTAAACACCAACTTCATGCATGCTCCAAGTTCGCAGAGAGGTCATTAGTCGAGCGACGAAACTACGTAAAGGAGAAGAAACTCTGCTACGGATGCCTGAAAACAGGCCACAGCGCAAAAGACTGTCGCCATCGTCACTTTTGTGAGACCTGCAAGGGAAGGCATCCGACAGCCCTTCACGACAACAACTATGTGAAGGAAAGGTCTTCATCCGAGGCAATGATAAGTCAAGGTCCTGCTGCAACGTCACTCAGTGTAGCATCAGAAGGCTCATCCAACACATCGATGGTAATACCAGTGTGGGTTTCATCCAAAAATAACCCGACTGTTGAGAAACTTGTCTATGCTCTTCTCGACACCCAGAGTGACACTACATTCATCGACCAAGAAGTGAGTGACGGTCTTGATGCTGACAAGTGTCCTGTTAAGTTAAAGTTGACCACCATGAGTGGAAAGGACACAGTCATCGGAAGTGAGAGTGTTTCTGGCCTTCTTGTGAGGGGATATAGTTCTGCTATTCAAGTCAGTCTTCCAGTAGCCTACACAAAGGACTGCATACCAATAAACCGTGCTCACATTCCTACTTGTGAGACAGCTAAACAATGGAGTCATCTTGCAGAAATAGCTGATGAAATCCAACCACTGAAGGACTGTGAAGCAGGGCTTCTCATCGGCTACAACTGCTCCAGGGCCATGGCTCCAAGGCAGGTCATCGTAGGAGGAAATGAAGAACCCTACGCTATACGAACGGACTTAGGATGGAGCATTGTGGGCCGCTCATCACAAGGCTATGATTCCCTGAGCACAAGTCATCTGTGTCACAGAATCACAGTTAAGGAGCTGCCTCCAGCAACCCCTGCCGATGTGATCCGCATCCTGGAATCGGACTTCAAGGATGGCAGTGAGGATGGTAAAACAGTATCACAAGATGACATCACTTTCCTAAACAAGGTAGAAGAGGGCATACAGAAAAACATACATGGCCACTATGAAATGCCTCTGCCCTTCAAAACCAGACCCTCCTTACCTGACAACAAGGACTCAGCCGTGATACGCCTTAACCACCTCAAAAGGAAACTGCAACGGGATGAAAAATATAAGGAGCAGTACATCAGGTTCATGGAAGAAGTCATTGAAAGGGGGGATGCAGAGCTGGTTGAAGACGGTGGGAGCGACGGGGAGAGGTGGTACATTCCCCATCATGGTGTTCGCCACGCGAAGAAGTCAGATAAACTTCGCGTAGTGTTCGATTGCTCAGCCAGGTACAGAGAGACCAGCTTGAACGACCATCTTCTCTGTGGACCTGACATGTTAAACAACTTGATTGGAGTTCTCATCCGCTTTCGACAGCACCCCATTGCGCTGATGTGCGACATCGAGAAGATGTTCCATCAATTCCATGTTGCAGAAGCTGATCGCAACTACCTGCGCTTTCTTTGGTGGAAGCAAGGAGACTTGAAATCGCAGCCTAGCGAGTTCCGTATGAAAGTGCATCTGTTTGGCGCGGCGTCCTCTCCTGGATGTGCAAATTTCGGGCTGAAGCATCTAGCTAAGGTTAATGCCGACGTCTATCCTCAAGGCTCACGATTTATCATGAGGGACTTTTACGTCGATGACGGCCTCACGAGTGTGGAAAGGATTGAAGATGCTATTCAGCTTGCCAGAGAAGCACGTGAACTTTGTGCCACGGGTGGTCTCAGACTACACAAGTTTGTGTCGAATAACAGAGATGTCCTTGAAAGTATACCATCCTCTGAAAGGGCAACCAATGTGAAAGATATGGATCTTGCCTTCGGTGACCTACCACTTGAGAGAGCACTCGGGATTCAATGGGACGTGGAGTCTGACCACTTCAGGCTTAACGTCAGCCTCAAAGAGCAGCCTGCGACACGCCGCGGCATTCTGTCCACAGTGGCCTCTCTGTATGACCCTCTCGGGCTCGTAGCACCCGTTCTGCTCAAAGCAAAGATTATCCTTCAAGAGATGTGCAGACGTGGTACGGGCTGGGATGATCCACCCATTGATGAACTTCGTCTACGATGGGAACAGTGGAGAAGTGATCTGGCTCATCTGGATAATGTCACCATACCCCGCACCTACTTACCTGCTGGGTTTGGAAGGGTCTTAAAGGCAGAACTGCATCATTTCTCCGACGCCAGCACAAAGGGTTACGGTCAGTGCTCATACCTAAGACTGCAAAATGAAGATGGAGCTGTTCACTGCGCCTTAGTTTTTGGAAAGTCACGCGTCTCACCGACAAAACTCACTACTATTCCAAGATTGGAATTGACGGCAGCAGTTGTTTCTGTGAAAACAAGCCACCTACTCAAGGAGGAATTAGGATCTGCTGACACTGAGGAGTTCTTCTGGACCGACTCAAAGGTGGTCTTGGGATACATAAAAAATGAGGCACGGCGATTCCACACCTTTGTGGCCAATCGCGTTCAGAAGATTCAGCTGAGCTCAGCTCCGCAGCAATGGAGATATGTACCGACCAACGAGGTTGGCTGACCACGCTTCTCGGGGCTTGACCACCAGTGAGCTTCTGTCGTCCACCTGGCTCACTGGACCCCGGTTCTTATGGAACAAGGAAATGAAGCTGCCGGCAGATGATTCTCCAGAGTTGACAATTGGAGATCCAGAGGTCAGAAGCGCTTTAGCACTCACCACAAGAACCACGGAGCGAGTAAGCTTGGTTGATCGCTTATCTAAGCTCTCATCTTGGTCACTGGCAACTCGAGGTGTTGCACGCATTCTAAGGCGCATCCGCAAGAACAAGTCAAACAGTCTCACCTCTGTAAAAGAACGAGAAGATGCAGAACAGTGCATCATCAAGGATCTGCAAGAAAATGTGTATCAAGAAGAGTTGAAGCTGTTAAGCAAAGGGATTCCCCTACCCTCTCACAATCCACTATACTCTCTTGATGCATTCCTGCACGAAGATGGCGTCCTCAGAGTGGGAGGAAGACTGGGCAACTCCTCTCTTCCCAACTCCATCACTCCAGCACCCTGCAATCATTCCCAAGAATCATCACATCACAAAGATGTTGATTGCTCACTTTCACGACAGGATGAAACATCAAGGTAAAGGTCTCACCGTTAATGAGATCAGGTCCAACGGCTACTGGATTCCAGGGATTAATCGCGCTGTAGCGTCTTACATTCATTAATGCGTCACCTGTAGACGGCACCGGAAACCAACTGAAGAGCAAAGGATGGCCGATCTTCCCCCTGAACGTGTGGAACCATCACCCCCCTTTACCTTCTGCGGAATGGACTGCTTCGGCCCATTCCACACCAAGCAAGGAAGAAAGGAGAGCAAGAGGTACGGCCTTCTCTTTACTTGCCTCAGTTCCCGTGCCATCCATATTGAGATGCTTGAAAGCATGTCAACGGACGCTCTCATCAATGGCTTGAGATGTTTCATTGCCATACGAGGTGCTGTTCGTCAGATCCGGTCTGACCAAGGAACCAACTTTGTTGGAGCCAAAAACGAATTCAAAGAGGCTCTCAAGGAAGTTAATGCAGACCGGCTGGCTGCATTTCTGGCAGACAAACAATGTGACTTTGTCATGAACGCACCCCATTCTAGTCACGCTGGTGGGGTGTGGGAGAGACAAATCAGGACCGTGAGAAACGTCCTCAGGACCACGCTTGCCCTTTCCTCTGGTAGGCTAAATGATGCTTCTCTCCGGGCTTTTCTCTATGAAGCTATGGCAATCGTCAATGGTCGTCCACTGACCATTACCAACCTCAACGATCCCCAAGGCCTTGAGCCACTCACCCCAAACCATCTCCTAACTATGAAATCTGCCAAGGCCTTACCTCCCCCAGGAGAATTCGTCAGGGAAGACATGTATGGGAAGAAAAGGTGGCGGCATGTTCAATACTTGGCAGAACAGTTTTGGAGTCGATGGCGTAAGGAGTACCTTGCCAATATCGCTCTCAGACAGAGGTGGCACACCCCCAGAAGGAATCTGCAAGTTGGAGACATTGTGATGATGAAAGGAGATGACGTTAATAGGAATGAGTGGAGATTGGGAAGAGTCACAGGAACCACTACTGGCAAAGATGGACTCATAAGGAGGGTTAAGGTCTGCCTCGGTGACAGGAATCTTGGCAAAAGGGGGGAGCGTCTTCACAAGACGTCTGAAGTAGAACGCCCAGTCCAGAAACTAGTTTTGTTGCTAGAGGCTGACTAAAACCAGGTTCCCCCTTTAAAATCTTATATCTCCTCCACATACCTAATCTTAACGCAGTTTATAAAGAGGTTCTACCTGTGTTCTAAGCTATTCTATGTGTATTCATACATAAGACGGGTCACTTCAGTTAAAATCACTCGTGATTAATGTAAATTGTATACTGTTCCATTATTCACTCATGATTGGTGGGAGTGTAAGTAACTCTTAAAAAGGGGTTTTATAACTGATTATCGCTGCCTGTATGCTTTTATTTGTTGTTTTCCGCTTTTACTACGACATGCTTTTATTTTGGTGGTCCCGGGCCGGAAGTAAAGGTTGTGCATCTAATAGCGAACAAGGCAATTGACTTCGCACGGAGCAAACGATAACGTGGGACAGTCAGAGAACAACATAGCTCAATTTTAAGGATTTTACCATATGTGTTAAGCACCTGGCTAGAATTGGGAACAAGGTATGTTGTAAAAATATGTTTTATGTGGAGTTATGTGTATGTATGCGGTGATGTGAAGCTAAAAGGAGCCTTTGAGTCATTTCATGGTTAAAATGGTTTATTTGTTTCTAAGAGCTCATTTTGTTTTATTTGTCTGTCCTTAGCTCTTACGGTGTTACAGAAATGAAAGGATTCATGTGCAAAATATCAAAGGGACGGCTGTACATTAATAAATTCTGCTGAAAACATCAGTACGCTTCACCATTGTCTGGCCGGGTTCGCTACAGGAGCCGCTGCGGTTCCTTGCTCTGCTCTGATTGGTGGCCTCCACCTGGCCCTGGTTGCTTGGCAACCAAAGTCTGCCCCCCCACAAGCCTGACTGTAATTAACTTTATTGAACTCTCTGTATAATAACAATGACTGTCAATAATACAGTTTGAATGTCGGCCATTTTATCCTTCTCTCGCACAGACACACAGACAGACAGCGAGACAGACAAACACACACTATGGGGGGCATTTTATGCCAGCACACTATACTAAAAACGCGTGTACAGCGCCTATGCGATGACATCAAACCTCTAACGTGCGCGTGTAAATTAACTTTCAATGGACAGACGGGCGTCACGTAGGCGTCACGCAGACGCTGCACACGCGTTGTTGAGCATACGCCTGCGTGACGGGTGAACTACGCCTCAAATGCGTGACTGTTAACTGTTACAATTCTACATGAGCGTACAGGCACGCTCGTCTCAATGTACAAATAATTATTTACTTTATGATGACAAATTTTGAGTTTAACAGCTGCTTCACTTCACAATTCAAGCAGTGTTGACGAGCTTGAGCTACCAGGGTGCCTCAGGTTCACTTTATTCTCTTGGCTTTTTTTGAAAGGCCCACATTAAGGCTACTTGGACTTCCGTGAAGCTCACCTGGTTTACTTTTCTTCACCTTCTTTACGAGATTAAAGATGAAAAGAGGCCTTTACAGAAACCAATATCGGACCGTTATTTGAATTTGGTTTTCTCGGTTTTTCGATTTTGATTCAGACAACAAAAAAACGGAAAAAATTGTCTGTTTATTGTTTTTTGTTCGAAACGTAAAAAAGGCAAGGGTGTAAGGGATAACTAAAATAATTTCAGCTACTTAAAAATAAAAATATCCTGACAGCTCTGATGGGGCTTTCTTCGAAACAATCCCGTATGAACCTGAGACTATGTGTAACAGCTGATCTGTGTAGATATGCTGCAGAACAGAGAAAATGAATAACTGTCAGGTCCTGATGATCCAGTGTACCTTGTGCGTAAATGCGCACAGCCTCTTCCTCAGTTTTTCCTCTTCCTCAGCTACTTAATGTGTGGGCGTGACGGGGCCAGAGTCAGGCACACTCAAAATTTATTTAGAAATTTTCTAGTGTACAATTATTACATTTATAATTACTTATTATTGTAGAATACATTATTACGTATTACTTATATTACTAATATTATAACATATATACATTATTAGCACATTTATTTAATTATTTATTTACTGACATTGTTTCTATATTAACCATTTATTCTGATTTCTATCCTACTTTTACACTATTTTTAATTTATTGAACATTAAACTGAAATGAACTGATTAACCATTTTATTTACTAAACATTGTACAAAGATACACATATATATCTATATACATAACAGCAAATATAATTAACAAAATTAACAAACAGTAATTTTGACAATAACATTTCATTATCAATCAATAGATGGCGCTAGCTGCCGGGACGCATGTGGGAGGACGGGGTTGGAGGTGGATGGGCGGGAGTTTGTGGGTGGGCCTCAGGATGACCCTGCCACGGTGGTCTTTCATCCCTCCGTTGTTCCTCCTCGGCCTTCCTCACTGCAGCATCGTGCTCTTCCTTTCTTTGCTGCTCGAGGCGAGCACGTTTTTCAGCCGCCATCATTTCATTGTCCCTGATCAGTTGGATGTGTTTTTCTTTGATTTCTTGAGCTCTCAATCTCTGGTGCTCCAAGAAAAGCCGGTGTTCCGCAATTTGAGCCTTCCGTTCCTCCACAGCCCTCTGACGCTCTTCTCTTTCCTTGGTCACCTTCTCCCACATCACACTCTGTCTGTGGGCAGCAATGGACTCAAGTACTTCAGCTTTCCTCTCTGCGTCTATTGCAGGCTGCTTTGCGCGTTCAGCCTCAATTAAAGCCACTTCCCTTTCGAGTCTCTGCTCCTCTCTCAGAGACGCGTTAATAGCCTGCTCTTCTTTAAAGGCTGCCAGTTTGTCCGAAACTATTTGTTTGGGTATCTGGAGCTGTCTGAACTTCTCGGCCTGCTCAGTCTTCCTTTGGCGCCTCTTCTCTTCCAATTCAAGACGAGCAAGTTCAGTTCTCTGCTCCTCTAGCTGCAGTAATTGGGCCTCTCTCTCACGGTCCGGTCTTTTTTCAATAACCTCTTCCACGTGAGCTCTTAGTTCCCTTTTCTTGGACTCGGCTAGTTCTTCTGCCCGACGGCTGCGCTCCCGGGCTTCTCGCGCAATACTCTTGTTGAGCATTGCCCGCTCCTTCAGCTCCTGGTGTTTCTCTCTTCTCTTCTCAAGCTCCTTTTCTGAAATTTGGATAAGCTGAGCTTGAGCTACAGACTGGGCTTGGAGTCTTTTGTTCAGAAGCTCCTGATGCTCTCTCATCTGAGCTTCTTCATTTTTTTGCCTGACCATGTTCTCATATTTAATGCTTTCATGTTTGGCCCTTTCCTGTATACTTCTTTTTCGTTCAGTCAGGCGGTTATTTTCTATATCGCAGTGGATCCTGTTAGTGACTGTGTTCAGGTCCCTAGCGATACTATTTTGATAAAGCTGATGGATATCAGCAGTTTTAATATAGTCCTCATCAGGTCGTCTATATGTGATCTCCTCACAACCACCACCGTGATTTTTTAACCAGCGGGCCTTCAGTAGTACTCTCGCCGGACACCTGGCTTCTCCTTCCTCACTGTACCTGTGCATCCTGTTTGTGTTGTGTGTCTCCGGTGTGTATCTTGTGTGTACCCTGTTTGTATATTGTATCTATGTTGTTCTGTACTCTCGTTGAGCATTGCCCGCTCCTTCAGCTCCTGGTGTTTTTGTTTTCTCTTCTCAAGCTCCTTTTCTGAAATTTGCCTACGCTGAGCTTGAGCTACAGACTGGGCTTGGAGTCTTTTGTTCAGAAGCTCCTGATGCTCTCTCCTCTGAGCTTCTTAATTTCTGAGCCTTATCACGTTGTCATGTTTCATTTTTTTTGGCCTTTTAAAACTTTATTTGACATAGACAGCTGAAGAGTGACAGGAATGTGGGGAGAGAGAGATGGGGAATGACATGCAGCAAGGGGCCGCAGGTCGGATTCGAACCCTGGGCCGCTGCGGCAAGGACTGAGCCTTTGTACATGGGGCAGATGCTCTACCAACTGAGCCAAACGACACCCCGTATTTCATGTTTTTAGGCACAAAATAATTGAGTGTGCCTGAGAATGGCACACTATTTATTATTACTTATTATTATAGTATATCTTATTACTTATTACTTATATTACTAATATTACAACATATACATTATTAGTACATTTGTTTAATTATTTATTTACTGACATTACTGCCATATTAACCATTTATTCTGATTTCTATCCTACTTTTACACTATTTTTAATTAATTGAACATTAAACTGAAATGAATTGATTTAATTTAATTTAAATTAACAAACAGTAATTTTGACAATGACATATTTAATTATTAATCAGTATTTTAATAATTTCTGTTCTCTAGTGTGACATAATGTGACACATAAAATATTTTTTTTTGGGGGGGGGGGGTATTATTGCTCATTTTAAATTTAGTAGCATTTTCAATGATTTTCAAAGTAGTGAAGTTTATGGAAAATGTATTTATTTATATACGTAACTGGACCCCTCACTTCTAAAGGCGGTACCTTGATATGTTTTGGGTGGGAGCTGTCCGGTAGAAGTGGGGACGTAGATGGAGCTAGCTGCGGGGATGCGTGTGGGAGGACGGGGTTGGAGGTGGCTGGGGGTTGCGGAGACGTAGATGGGGCTAGCTGCGGGGACGCCTGTGGGAGGACAGGGTTGGTTAATCTCTGATGACACAGCATATTCATTTTATGATTTAATACAGTTACGATGTACATTTCTGGATAGTGTCAGAAAAAGAGCGGGGGATTTAGAGCTTAAGTGGAAAAATTGCCATGACCCAGTCATTCTGAACCAGAACCTGGCAATCCTGTCATCTATGTATGTGTGTGTTTGTGTCCACATGTATTCAGATCGGGGGAAAAGTGGGTGTATGAGGAGGACATCTGGTACTGGCCTGTCAGGTGAAGATAACTGATCGTGGTCCGGTTACTCCGCTGTCTCGGCCGGCCTAATCTGGGCAGTGGCTCCAGGGTAAGTGCCGCGACGTAACTGGACCCCTCACTGCTAAAGGCTGGGACCCGTCTGGTGGTAGCAGGGACGTAGATGGAGCTAGCTGCGGGGACGCTGCGTCTTCCTCACTGCAGCATCGTGCTCTTCGGCTCTTAGCTGCTCGAGGCCAGCACGTTTTTCAGCCCCCATTGCGTTGTTGTCCCTGATCAGTTGGAAGTGCTTTTCTCTGCTTTCTTGAACCCTCAATCTCTGGTGCTCCAAGAAAAGCTGGTCTTCGGCAATCAGCCTTCCTGATGCTCTCTCATCTGAGCTTCTTCATTTTTTTGCCTTATCGTGTTATCATATTTAATGGTTTCATGTTTGGCCCTTTCCTGTTCAATTCTCTTATGTTCAGTCAGGCGGTTATTTTCAATTTCGCAGGGGATCCTGTTAATGACTGTGTTCAGGTCCCTGATCGGGCTCCTCCAGCTGCTTGGGCTCCGAGGGGTCCTCCGACTCCTCTTCTGAAGAGGAGTCAGATGAATCTGAAGGCTGTGGCTGGGGCTGCAACTGCCTCTGCAGAGGGAAAAACAAACAGCAAGAGAAAACAGGGCTGCAAATTAATGACAAAGAAATTATTTAATTATTAAAAGAAATTGATTATGGATACAATGTATATTTGCTATGGATTTTTCATTCATTCATCCTGAGGTCAGCAACCTCATCCTTCAGCTGCTGGTTCTCCGCCCTCAAGACCTGAACCCTCTGTATCGCCTGGATGCAGGACGGGTTCTGGCAGGCTTGGGTATGGTTGGAGGACCCCTCTCCTAGGTCTTCTGTGTCCAGTGTGCTCATCATGGGTGGCACAGGATTGGTGGCACTCAGCGCTGCAAGGAGGGCAATTGCAGCCTTTTTTAAAGTGTATTCCTCTTCCTCGCCAGCCTCTGCCTGGACACACCACTGTGGCCCATGAGATGCTTCTCTACATTGAGTAGATGTGGTGAACAATTGGGCATGGGGCAGGGTCCTGGGGGCACTGGGGTTCTCCCTGTGGCCATGTTGTTTAGGATGGCCCTTTCTCTGAGGCAGGGCTATTCAATTAATTTGGAATTGAGGCCAGTTCATGAATCTGAGACAAAATAAGGGGCCAGAGAATATGAGTAATCACGGTAACAAATAAAGAAATTACAACAACATACTGAAGGAGTCAATATATTCTATTTTGTAAATGCAGAACAACATATGCACATAAATCCACACATGGACTACTACTGTACTAACTTTTGTCCATTTTGAACATAAATCAGACACCTTAACAATCAGTCTCGGTCAGCCATTTCACAGATATTTAAGATTGCACTCATTTAAATGACAGGCAACATCAAATTTGCTCTCTCTTGATCCGTACAAGCGCGGAACAATATACGACGTCTTTGCTCATAACAGAATGTAAGCCCCGACATCTTCTGCCTCCGAGCGGCAGAGCCCGGTGGGAAAGTACCACTAAAGTTAGCATGCGTTGTGTTGAAATGCCTTCTCAAATTATACTCTTTACACACGGCGAGGCACTCTTTCCTCATTTCTCAAGTCGTCGTCAATCTTTGATCGAACAAAGTAGAACTTCTTTTCCATCTTTTCAATCTCCTGAGCGAGTTTCACATCATTTTCTGTGAAGCGAGTCTCTGAGATGATGATGAAGAAGTCAAACTTTTCAAATCCAACATGATTCAGGTACTTGTCAGCTGGAAACTTGGTGGTGCCAGCACCAGGAAGATCCCATAGTGTAACATCAGGATAGTTAGGATGGGGGTATTCTGTAACCTGTAAGGTGGTTTCTACACAACCAGTAGGTGCAGCTTTCTCATGCTCATCGTCTATGCCTCTAAAGGCATTAACAAAGGTGGATTTACCAGAGCCAGACTCTCCTGTGATGGCAATATTTAGTGGAGTGTTTTTCTCCTTCTCTAAATACTCCTGGATCTTTGCAGCAGCTAAGGCTGGATCATTGTTTTGTAGAGCTTCTTTAATTTCTTTAGTTATTTTACAATCTGATGGATTCTCCATGGTGATCCTTGAGAACTGGAATAAAAGAGAAGTTAAACAGTCATTGTTGTCTAATATCATGCCGATACGAAACATGACAAAATGCAAATATACTATGTGCTAATACAGTGACACATCTAGCTATCATCAGATGTTATGTATAAAATCAGTGATGTAATAGGTGACTATTAGAGGCTACTCACCCTGAAGTCCTAATGTTGAAACAGATGAGACCACCCTTTGAGTTACAATGAGTTGTTAAGCTGTAAGAAAAACATATATCGAGTTTGTTTCCTCCTGTAATAAAGCAATAGAAGAGCTTCTCAGAGCCTGGCCCTTTGGACACTCGCCAATGAAAATATACTGTGAAAGTGTCACAGCACCAATTGGTTCAGTAAAGCAGCTGACTTTTTACAGGCTGAGAACTGCTGTTCTGACCATGCAAGGAGGAGCTGCGTGGAAAACAGGAAGAAGAAACTTTTTTTTCATTGTTGATTTCCTCATTTAAGGTTTAAACCAGGCTTTGTGAACTCAGACACACATGCATAACACGGAAATGTGGTGTGGACACTACATCTTACATCTTACTTTAGAAATCATTAGATGCTTGTCCCCTCTTTCTTTAAAGTATCATCATGCATTATAACCTCAAACTCGATACTGGCCTGTTTAAATACACTTGACCTGACTTCCTAAAATGTACAGCTTACAGTGAGTTCTTCTTCTACAGTGAGACTAAATCCAACTGATCCTGACTGAAATCTGAGAAGAGATTTACTAAATATGTTTCCACAGTGTAACACAATATATACAGGGATTATTTTCTCCTGGTTCCCAAATAGCAAATTTGTTTAAAGTATGAATCTAATGTACAACTGGGCCAGGTCGTGTCTTTTGATAACACACTGTGAGTGTGACACTGCAAATAGACTGTACTGTGGCCTTTAAGGCAGTGCCTCCACTCAAGAAACATAAGTACTTCAATAAGATGACAAGCATGTCTTTAGAACAAACTAGGGGAATATATTTCCCTTCCTTTGCTGTTACACAGAAAATATTATTTTACGGTGGTGTAACTAAATGATAAATATATAAACTAAACTAAACTATATAAAGAAAATATATTCATGCTCCAAAGCTTAATAATTTAGTCTTTGATCTATAATAGTGCTGACACTGTGTTGATGAATTGATTAATCATCCATTAACAAATATTGATAAATCCTTCTAACCTCCATAACTGCTTAACTATATCAGGGTCATGGAGGGTTCTGGAGCCGATCCCAGGTGACTGGCAGGGTACAACCTGGACAGGCCACAAGTTCATCACAGAGACAAACAACCATTCATATTCACACCTATGAGCAATTTAGAGTCAGCCTACATCTTTGGGCTGTCTTTGGACTACCTGGTAGTACCCGGAAATCTTTTATAGTTAAAACACTGAAGCCCTTATTTATAGAATGATTAGATTAGATTTCCTGATGAGAATATTTGTCAGTTGTAACTTTATGGTTAAGAAGAAAGACTATATGCATACAGGCATCATCCCTGTGATATTTCTAACGTGGGGACTGTTAAAATGATTCTGTTATTTTACAATATCAAGAAACTCCAGAATGACAGCAGTTCATTAAGACTTTCAAAATAAAACTAGACTGGCGGTGGTGTTTCTAATATTCTGTCCTCTACACGTGTAAATAGAGGTGGAGAAGATGTTGGTGTTGTTCCCATGAAGTAGTTCACAGTGTATTAGAATGCATACAGTGGCATATATTGTTTAATTAACAATGTTTCATGAATACAAAAAACATTTGTGCTAAAATGTTTATTAGTGACAGTAGTGACAGTGGTGATCAGAATAATGATGATCAACATTTCAATTAATATCTGTGTTTTTTCCTTTAAATGATGTTGTGGTGTACACTCAAAGCAAGTAATACTCTTTATGTATAGTAAACTCAATGTGCTTTCACTACACAGTATTGCAGTAGTAACCAGATTTATGCAATAAAGCCAATTTGTTTGCCCAAACCCAACAGCAAAAAATGAATACAATCATTTTGAGTTTATTAGTACTATTACATAAATCTTATTACTTGCTTCACATTAAGTTTATTACTTAATTTATATTAAAACTTTGTTATTCAAATGGATGGAAATTTTGTGTAACTAAAATGCATAAGTGGCCGAAATATTTTTTTGAGTGTAGTTCCTCACTGTCACCATTGGAGGGCAGTAAACACTCATCACAAACAGACACAACTTGAAATAAACCAATGAAAAAAGACAGCAGCGTTTCTAATAATCTGTCCTTCACTTGTGTAGATAGACATTACATGGCACAGTGTGTGATAACTACATGTTCATTATGAATACAGAAACTATGAGTACATACAACATCAACATGAATAAGCACAATGCACAACTTGTTTCATATCAGAGAAAAACAAATTTCAGCTCATTCTAATGAAGAATTTTGTTTTGTAGACTTAAAATTCATTTTTAACATGATTAGAAATATTTTCAAAGCAAGCATTATATTACCTGATTTGCACAAATGTGCAGCTCTATTACCAAGCTATGTTTATATACATAAAAATAATTTAAAGCTCTCTGCATTATATGCTTCCTAATATTCCTATAATACAAGGATAAAGAGACATGTTATAAGATGCTTTTAAGCTATAAAAAATGTTAGATTTTTTAGATTGTACCACCATACATAGAGGTCATTATATGGAGTGATCCAAAAATGTGTCATTAAGTCACACTGAGGTGTTCAAACCCAGGGCCCTTTTAAACCTCAGCAAGCACATCGAGGAAAGCGTTCAGAGCTCTGTAGGTTGTAATAAAAGAACGGATCTTTGCTATTGGGATTCACAATATTGCAATGACTCTGGACCCTTCCTCTGTGGTCATTAATCCAGCTGTGGTTACGCATTGAACAAGCGGCTTCTTGATAAGCTCAGAAGTCATATTTTCTGCAGCCAGTGGCGAAGTAATTTCATCCATCAAATCCTGTTATGGCACACACGTGGTTTCTGTAAGTCTCTGCAGTGATGGGGTATCAAGACCAAACCCAACTTTGTATCGTGTGACAACACAAACCAACAAGGCTACATCAACAGCAACAGAAAGCCCAGGAAGTGGTACAGCTGCACCAGCAGCAGATAGAAATGCATGGTATTTTATTTTGGTGTGAAAAGCCTTTTTCTTCTTGTTGATGATCTCCAGGTTGATGTTGGGCATGGCTAACAGCAGAGCGTTCCTCTTGTGTTCAAGTTCTCTCTCCAGGGTCTCCTCTAACTGATGGAAATCATACAGGTAGAGTTCAAAGCTGGACATCAGGAAGACTTGTGGAGACTCAAAACCTTGTGTTTGAAGACCTGTGTGACAAATATTATATGATGATAATATGCATGAAATATTACAATTTTTAATTTTGTAGATTCTTTGGCAGTAGCTGCTTTAGTTGTCAGGCGAGGCACTAGATCAGATCTATCAGTTCAACATAATCTAAACTATGCTTCTTGTGAAAAAGTTATATATGAATATTTTATATGAAATATTACAACTTTTAAAATGTATACTACACACATTGGTTACTCAACTCTAGATAAGGCAGATACGTTTCTTCTTCCCAGTGGTGTGAACTCAAGTTTGCTAATCAACCATTCACTACAAATAAATACATTTACTATAATAAACATACTTTGTTTCAAATAGTTGTCACATATTTTACATAGTAAGAACACGTTGCCTTTCTAAGGAACTGTGAGGGGGTCGGTTTGCATGCTTTGTTTTCTTGTTTGGAGTGTTTTCTTTTTTTACCTTTGTTTGTTTTGCATAAAGTATTTTTCCTATTGGCTCCTGAATTTCATACAGACAGGCAGTAATTAGGAAGATGAGTGACAGGTGTGCAGGAACACCGGAAGCAACTGGAGTTTGAAGCAGTGGCAGAACAGAGAGCAGAAGCAACCATGTTGACCTGGAGGAACTAGCCTGGAAGAGCCCACAAGAGCCTGCCACCACAGAAAGGGGAGCCTTTCTGAACCAGGAAGACGGACCGGGACGAGGTTAACAAGTTTCGCCCCTGGCAGAGTCGAGAGGAAGGGACTTGGATTATCAGAGCTGGGTGTGGTCACGATGCAGCCCTCTCTTAGCTAAGCACCAAGTGCAAACAAACAAGTGCATACTTAATTAAATTTAAAATGAATTAAGGAAGATGGCTTGCTGATCATGCATCTTTCCTTAGCGGGAAATTGTAATTCTCTAAAACAAACAAAAATGCTTAACTTTAAAACCAAACAGTGCAGTGATTAAATATTTTTTAATTTATACAACAGGGGCACTACTGATTCATCAATAGAAAACAAAAACTGTTAAAATAGCTGAATGAAAGCACAGAATAATAAGTGGTGTTAAAAAAGTTGTAAAAATACGTTAACATCCTTTATAAGGCAGTCACAGTGGTTGTTGGAATGTTTTTCTATCTTAAAATAAGATGCAGCCTTTAGGTGAACTATACAGCCTATGACCTTTAGGATATTTGTCATGATCAAAGTGCCCCATGTCTCGACAAGTGAATATAAAACTGTCCTGTTTCCAAGGATAGAGGTACCCCAAAATAGTTTCCACATGACGTGGTATAAGATCCCTATGTACTGTAAGTTGTAGTAAGAAAGCATATTCTTTGTTCATTCCTATCCCATGTCAGGATGCCTCCAAGTATGTGTTAAAGTGCCTTGAACCTCAGATCTTGGACTCCCCTCTTCCTTGAAGCATCAGCTACAAAAGCTCATCATTACAGTGGTGTGTAGATTAACCGTTGTACAATTCCTCTTTTGTTATTAAAGCACAAATTGACAATATTCTGACTTGGCATAAAACAGCACATATTCATTCATCTTAACATATAATTTATACATTAACAATAAAATAGAACCTGATCAGTGTCTTTTATTATTTCATCTGTTCCCTGCTCAGAGTGGCTGATTGTTTATAATGTGAAGCATAAAGTACAATTTATTGTATTTTGTAGATTCTCTGGCACTGTCAGCTTTGATTTAGAGGACAAAAAGAAAAACTAAAATACATCACTATGAAACTGTTGAGCCCTTCACACGTTCTATTATGGTCAGAGGCTCATAAAGGAACTTTTGTTTTTGCCATGAATGAAACTTAAAGAAAGTCATCAGTAGCTTAATTTGTCAAGAGAGGCAGCAGATCAAATCCAAGTAAAACAAAATCTAAACTGCGTGTCTACCAGTTGACACCTCTAAGGTGGTTTCTACACAACAGTAGGTGCAGCTCTCTCATCCTCGCTGTCTGTGCCTCTAAAGGCATTAACAAAGGTGGATTTACCAGAGCCAGACTCTCCTGTGATGGCAATATTTAGTGGAGTGTTTTTCTTCTTCTCTAAAAGCTCCTGGATCTTTGCAACAGCTAAGGCCTGATTACTGTTTTGTAGAGCTTCTTTAATTTCTTTAGTTAATTCACAATCCAATGGATTCTCCATGGTGATCCTTGAAAACTGGAATAAAAGAGAAGTTAAACAGTCATTGCTGTTTAATATCATGCTTATATAAAATATGACAGAATGCAAATATACTATGTGCTAATACAGTGACACATTGAGCTATCATCAGATAATTTGCACGGAATCAATGATGTTGTTTATCATTGGTGAATTACATAGATCCAGTACCACAAAAAAAGCTGTGTACATCTTTATAAATCATGAAATGTTTGTCCCCTCTGCCCCCCCTGTTTTATATAATATCATGATGCAGTATGACCTCGAACACACCACATCGATTTGGCACAAAGATGTGTACATAACTTCATCAGCACTACAAAAGCAGACATATTCCACAGAGGAAGGTGACATCTATTCAGTGATATTACAAGTTTAGTGGATCCTCTATAATTTAATGTGCCTGTTTTAGACAGTGATAAGCAGCTTCATCTAAAGTTAAACTGAAATAAAAAGAAGGCTTTTGCTGAACATTAGAGGCTACTCACCTTAAAGTCTTAATGTTGAAACAGATGAGACAGGAGTCCGCCCTTTGAGTTACTGTGAGTTGTTTAGCTGTGAGAAAAGCATATTTAGTTTGTTTACTTCAATAATAAAGCTCCATTATCAGAGTTTATCAGAGCCCAGCCCTTTAGACACTCACCAATGAAAATATCCTGTTAGACAGAACCACTTGGTTCAGTAAAGCAGATAACTTTACAAGAAACAGATGCAGACACAAAATGAATGACACTTCAGCAGTGTCCTCTGCCTTACAAGATTCATTCCCATTATTGGTAATGTACAGTTAGCTAATTCTAATAAAGAGCATAATCTAATAAATAATCTCTAATTTGTTCGTTCACATTGTAAATCACCCAAGGACGGTGGATCTCATCTTTTAAAGGTTTGGCCATATTTTTGCTTTCATGCTGTTTTTCAGTTTTTCATAAAAGCCTGGTTTGTTTGTTTTTGTTGTGGGCAGACGACCCAAGCAGGGGCTGAATTTTTTTCCATAGTTTATTTATTTATTTTTTTTCATTTAAGGTCAAATCAGACTTTGTGTACTTAAATACACAAAGTCTAAATATGCATGAACAAAAATGTGGCATGTACACTACATCCAGCATCATACTAAATTAATCATGAAATATTTGTTGCCTCTTTTTATGAGTGGTCAGATCAGTCAGTGGACAAAAAGTGGACAGGAGTCCAAGAAGTTTTATGCTGAAAGGTTTATTGAATCTTGGACCAGGAGAATGGAGAATTTATAAATACACTTGTCATGACATGATGCCACCTCAGTTCTAGTCTGTGTGACCTCAGGACAGTGCCACACCTATTCTATAAATGGTCATACTAAACCTGTCTACAATATAAGGTATTTGTCAATTGGTAATTAGTCTACAAACAAAGAAACATAATGGTTGTTTGTTTTTCCATTTTCATGAACTGGTGACTTGTCCAGGGTGTACCCCACCTTTCGCCCATATTCAGTACGATAGGCTCCAGCCCCATCGTGACCTTGATGAGGATAAGTGGTTACAGATAACGGATGGAAGGAAACATGTTTACCCTCAGTAGTTTGACATTGTTATCTGACTCTAGACTGACTCTGACTCTAGTAGATCTTGCATGTTATTGACTTATCTTTTGGGTCTAGGGAGTGAGTCATCCCTGTTCTCTGACTTTGGTTATCATAGTAATGATCAGTATTGCGCCTGTTTGAAAACTGTTGGTGTTGTGAGCCTTTTTGATGCATTGTATGTGATAATAGTCTATTTAAATACACAGGTTGAGAACCACTGTTCTATCTGGTGACACATCTAGCTGTTATCATCAGCAGTAGCAAAGGTTGCATGCACAGACTACACAAGGAGGGGACTGGGTGAAAAACAGGAATTTATTTTTTCCATTGTCATTTAAGGTCAAACCAGACTCCTATTCACATGGGTTAAAAAAAACGTGACATGGGCAGCTGCGGTTAGGCTGAGGTAGAGCGGGACGTCTACTCATCAAATGATCAGCGGTTTAATCCTCGGCTCCTCCAGTTTGCATGTCGAAGTGTCTTTGGGCAAGATACTGGACCTGGAATGGTTAGTTCCTTAAAACTGATGAACTTGCATGGCAGCCAATGCCATCAGTGTATGAATGTGTGTGAATGGGGAATGAGATATTTAGTGTATAAGAGCACTCTGATTGGTTGGAAAACTAGAAAGACACAATTTAAGTACAGTACATTTGCCATTTACATTATGTCTTTGAAAAATTGAGTGAGTGGCCTTCAAAGCAGTGCGTCCTGCCCAGCAACTTGACCTGCTGGGAGGCCAACAAGTCTAATAGATGATAAGTCACAAGATCATCTTCTTTTCAATCATTTGTCATCAACTTTGTAACCCGAGTGTGAACGGTAGTGTTTATAGATGAATTGTGTTATTGAAACGTGTTACTATTGTAAAAACAATATGCAAGCACAGAATAGGTGTTTTATTTCAGAATGTCAAGTTCTGTTTATTTCTGCTTGTGTGCCGATAGGAACCCTCTTGGCCTCTAACACATGCACAACAGATGATAAAATGTCAAGTTTAACAAGAGCAACATGTGACTTATGGTTATTACATGTTTATGTTGTTACATGTTTGGATGTTTATTTGGCCATTGACTGGCTGATTTTGGAGTGTACAGGTGGAAATCAGAGGAATGAAATTAGTAGCTTGTTCAATGCACTTTTATTATGGGACATTTCCATTTGCAGCGTCATTTTGAGGGCTTAGATCCCTCTAGAAATTAGAAGGGTGCAACGAAAGAGTGGTACAAAAAAAAAACATGCTGTGGAAAAAGAAAAGGGCCAAGTGAGGTTGGGGACTCCGGCTGGGCCGCTAGAAACACCTTAATAGTCAGTTTGTTGGGTGGATTTGTGGAGGACATAGACACAAAGAGGTTACACCCGTTTTACTTTCTCACCTGTCTGTGTCACCTGCTTTGGTGTGTAAAAGAACAAATAAAGTAGAATGTTTTCTGACACCACATTTCTGTCAAATCATGCACTTCGGCATCGACCTGCATCCCTAAAGAAGGGTGCACACAGTGTGATGTGTTGACTTTAACCTTTAGTAGAAAATTGCTTGCAATATGGAGGACACCTGTTACACGACAATTTGTACTGCCTGAGAGAAGTTGCACCCAGTTTTAGAGGTTGTATAATTGTGAGGAGTCAGTATTTTTATGGTTGGAAAAAAAAGTATCCTCCACCGAAAGATGTACAGTTGGAGGAAAAAAAGAAAAAAGCATTTTGTACACCATTCTTGATGTAACAAAATGTTATATTAAAAATATGAATATGAATAATTAAACTGTGGTCCGTGTATGATGGATAGTTTTGAGACTTTTTTTTTTCATTTCCATAATTTTATTTTTGTTTTGTATTTTGTAGGGTTACAATAAACTTTTGTCCCTTACAGCTGACTGTTTATTCTTTTCTTCACAATCATTTATTGAGACGAGTGTTTGGGTCACAGGTGCACGAGGAGAGAATGATTTTTACACTGTAAACTGATAGAATATATATATTCAAGCACCAAAACTTGATTCTGAGGTCTATAATCAATAATAATGCAGATCGATAAATCATCCATCAACAAATATGAATAAATCCATCCATGCAACATAACCACTTATCCTTATCAGGGTCAAGAGGAACTGGAAACAATACCAGCTGACACTGGCAAGAGGCAGGGTACACCCTGGACAAGTTGCTTGTTCATCAGGGCTGACACTGAGACAAACATCCATTCACAATCACATCTATGGGATCTAGATTTGTACAATACACCTGCACAAAAAGAAGAAAGACTATATATCATCATAAATATGATATTGTGATTTTATTATCAATAGCAAGAAACTCCAGAATGACAGCAGTTCAAGACATTCAAAATAAAACTAGACTGGCAGTGGTGTTTCTAATATTCTGTCCACTACACGTGTAAATAGAGGTGGAGAAGATGACGATGATACAAACAACATTGGTACTAAAATGTTTATTATTATGAAAGAGTGGTGATCAGAATAATAAAGATCAACATTACAATTAATTTGTGTTAATATGTGTTATTTCCTTTAAATGATGTTGTGGAGTAGTTCCTCACTGTCGCCATTGGAGGGCAGTGAACACTCATCACACACAGACACAACTTGAAATAAACCAATGAAAAAAGACAGCAGTGTTTCTAATATTCTGTCCTTCACTTGTGTAGATAGACATTACATGATACAGTGTGTGATAACTACATGTTCATTATGAATACAGAAACTATGAATACATACATCAACATAAATCATCAAATACAGAAATATTTTCATAACAAGCTTCATATTACCTAATTTGCAGAAAGTACTGAACTGTGCAGCTCCATTACCAAGATGTGTTTTGTATACATTACAGTAATTCAAAAGTAGCTCTTTGTATTATATACTGTTTTACATAAAAATAGGATAATACTGCTTGTATTGTGAGGATAAAGAGACAATACATGTTTTAAGTTAGATTTGTTGCTGCATGAATCACGTTTTCTAAAATATGCAGCTGGTGTACAAACTGTGATTTTGCTATTTTGTACGCTGCATTTTTAAATGTGACATTAAGTCACACTGAGGTGTTCAAACCCAGGGCCCTTTTAAACACCCTCTGTGCATCCTCAGCAAGCATGTTGAGGAAAGTGTTGAGAGCTTTGTATATTGTCATAAAAGAGAGGCCCATTGCTGCTGGGATTCCAAATATTGGAATAAATCCGAACCCTTCCTCTGCTGCCATTAATCCAGCTATGGTTGCACTTTGAAGAAGCAGCTTCATGATAAGATCAGAAGTTATGTTTTGTGCAGCCAGTGGTGAAATAATGACAGTCATCAAATCCTGATATGGCACTTGTGTGGTTTGTGCAAGTCTCTGCAGTGACGGGATATCAAGACCAAACCCAATTTTGTATTGTGTGACAACACCAACCACCAAGGCTAAATCAATGGCAACAGAAAGTCCAGGAAGTGGTACAGCTGCACCAGCTGCAGATGTGAATGCATGGTATTTTATTTTGGACTTAAAAGCCTTTTTCTTCTTGTTGATGATCTCCAGGTTGATGTTGGGCATGGCAAACAGCAGAGCGTTCCTCTTGTGTTCAGGAAGTTCTCTCTCCAGGGTCTCCTCTAACTGACGGAAATCATACAGGTGGAGTTCAAAGCTGGAAATCAGGAAGACTTGTGGAGACTCAACACCTTGTGTTTGAAGACCTGTGTGACAAATATTATATGATGATAAGATATATGAAATATTACAACTTTTAAAATATATCCCACAAAGTTTGCTAATCAACCACTGACTACAATAAATAATTTTACTATAATAAACATACTTGTTGTGAATAGCTTCAAATAGCTGTCAAATATTATGAAATATCCTAAAATACCAGTGAGGACATGCAAAGAGAATGTTGCCTTCATAAGGACCAATCTGTTGGTCACATCATCACAAAAATACAAAAGTTGTCTGTGTCTTTATTATTTGATCCGTTTCCTGCTCAGAGTGGCTGATTGTTTACAATGCACAGCATAAAGCACACATGTTAATGTATTATTATTGTGTAGATTCTCTGGCACTGTGTGCTTTGATTCAGAGGACAAAAAGAAAAAACAAAATGACATCACTTTGAAACTGTTGAACCCTTCACACATTCTGTCAAGGTCAAAGGCTCGTGAAACTTAACAACAAAAAACAGAAACTGACAAGTAGCTTTATTTGTCAGGAGATCAAATCCATCAGTTCAACAAAATCTAAGCAATGTCAGAAAGTTAAATGTTGTCATTGTAATTAATACATGGCTTGGAGCATTGCATGCATGTATGCATGCTGTTGGTACAACATTTTCACTATAACGATATCAAGTCAAATGATATTTAATACAAGAATTTGAGTCTGCCATATAAAGTTAATTGACTGCAAGGTATGCCCTGTCAGTCCAGATTTTCTGTGAACACCAATTTGTTCCAGTAAAAATATGTTAAATCTTTTAAAACCAAGACTGTGATCTCTGCCAGAAGATATGTGGACATCTTCACCACCTCACCATCATCAAGAAGAGGAAAATTACCTTCCAGCAGCTACACATTTGTGAAGTCACCAAGTGCACCATTATGTCAGCTTCTACCAGAAGACTTGACTGAATGAGTGAAAGTTGTCTGACTTATGTGTTTTGAGAAATCAGTGCTCCAAATAACAGAGTGCATTGCAGTCAGACAAACATGTAAATAGTGTTGCTTTCGTCAACGAAAATTATGACCAAATATCGTCGTCAACGAACCTTTATCACGTGACGAAAACGAGACGCAACGTAAATGCTGGTCATGTGACGATAACTATAATTAAATATAAAATGCAATATTGTTGACGAATAAAAACGAGACTTGTGGTTTACAAAATAAAAACTCTGCTAAAATGTCTCTTCGTTTTCGTGGACTAAAACGAGACGAGACGAAATGTTATGACGTTATTTCGTCTCGTTGTTATTATTATTTTGCAGTATTTCTGTTTCCCGTGTCTCACTTCAGGGGCTGCATCAAGTCGCACTGCGTTGTCGCAGGCGACGTCACTTTCTCAATCCCCACTCGCTGCATTTAGAAGATGCAGCTGCGGTGGGTTAGCGTTAACGACAGACAACTGACACAGAGAAAGGGACCGATGGCCGGCCAGCCGGGGTTCGTCATTGGGAGAAAAAGAAGAAACGACATTTGGACACACTTTCATTACATAGAAGTGGAAAAGAAAACGGAAATGGATGAATGAATGTATTACATTTTTTCTGGCATTGTCACGTGATGCTATTTTATTCATTTATTTATTTTAAATTAATGTGTGTGTACTTCTAACATGTTTGGTTGGTAAAATAAATATGTTGTAAATTCAAATCAGAGCGTCTTCCGTGTAACAATAATATAATAAGACAACCTTGTTTGAATTGTGAAATGGGTTTGGCTAAAAGAAAATTTTGGTTTCATCTATACTACTAGGTACTTATACTATATTGACTGGGTTAAATAGAATTGCATTACTAAAAAGAGACTACAATACAATTTTCATTGACTAAAACTAGACTAAAATAGTCACGGATAATTTTGACTAAAATAAGACTAAAATGCTCAGACTTTTAGTCGACTGAAACTTGACTAGACTAAAAAGAGTATGAACGTGACTAAAACTAATAAAAACTAAAATGACAGCTTGACACAAAGAATAGACTAAGACTAAAATTAAAACAGGCCGCCAAAAACAACACTACATGTAAATTTACTGAAGAATAAATAGATTTGTTTTTAACAATGGAATTTTATTATTATTATTATTATTATTATTATAGATTACAAGTTACTTACCTTGAATGCAGTCTTCCTTGATTTGTGCCAGAGTATTTTTTTCATTGAACTTCCTCTTTCTTTGCTCAGCTCTTAAGTCGTTGTCAATCTTTGATCGAACAAAGTAGAATTTCTTTCCCATCTTCTGAATCTCCTGAGCGAGTTTCACATCATTTTCTCTGAAGCGAGTCGCTGAGATGATGATGAAGAAGTCAAACTTTTCAAATCCAACATGATTCAGGTACTTGTCAGCTGGAAACTTGGTGGTGCCGACACCAGGAAGATCCCATAGTGTAACATTAGGATAGTTAGGATGGGGGTATTCTGTAACCTGTGAGGTGGTTTCTACACAACCAGTGCATGCAGCTTTCTCATGCTCATCATCTATGCCTCTAAAGGCATTAACAAAGGTGGATTTACCAGAGCCAGACTCTCCTGTGATGGCAATATTTAGTGGAGTGTTTTTCTCCTTCTCTAAATGCTCCTGGATCTTTGCAGCAGCTAAGGCCTGATTATTGTTTTGTAGAGCTTCTTTAATTAACTGAAGTAATTTACAATCTGATGCATTCTCCATGGTGATCCTTGAAAACTGGAATAAAAGAGAAGTTAAAAAGTCATTGTTGTCTAATATCATGCCGATACTAAATATGACATAATTCAAATATACTATGTGGTAATACAGTTACACATCTAGCTATTACCAAATACTGTGCATAAAATCATTGATGTAATTCACTGTAGGTGAATTACATAGACAAAAAAAAATACAAGTACCCTACATCTTTAGAAATCATTTAATGTTTGTTACCTCTTTCTTTAAAATATCACCATACAGAATAACATCACCAGCTCAATTTCGCACAATAAGATGTGTACATAACTTCATCGGCACTACAAAAGCAGACATAATCCACAGAGGAAGGTGACATCTATTTTTTTCTGAATATTAAAGGCTACTCACCCTGAAGTCTTAATGTTGAAACAGATGAGACAAGAGCAGATCACCCTGTGAGGTGTTCAGCTGTAAGAAAAAAAACAGTAGTTCACTCCTATAATAAAGCAATAGAAGGAGTCCAGCCCTTTGGACACTTGCCAATGAAAATGTCCTGTGAGTCCAGCACCAGTTGGTTCAGTAAAGCAGCTGACTTACAAGAAATGTGCTCATTTACAACAAACAGATGCAGTTTGTCTACATGACCTCAGAATAGTGTCACAACTACTCCATGTCCATAAATGATCATACTCAATGTATTTACAGTGTAAGGTATTTGCTAGTAAACAAGCAAATAAATATGTTTACCCTTAGTAGTATAACATTATTATCTGACTCTGTAGATCTTCTACATTATTTACCTATTTTACTACATCTGATATCTGAGAAGAGATTCACCAGATATGTTTCTACAGTGTAGCAAGGACAAACATGCAAAAATAGCAACAGAGAACCAAATAAAATGGGAAAATAAGATTTAAGAACATGGAGGTGGCAATAGTCATTTAAAAGACTATTGTAAAAATAAATAATACATACAAATATTTTTTTAAGTATTAACAAAATATTTGAAAAAATATGAAAAGACAACATCACATAAAAGCAGATGTATAACAATGTGCAGACATGTTCATGGATTATTTCTTCCTGTACTCCTTCGTTTAAATCAAGATCGGGGATCATCTGCTCTGTGTCCTGTGGGAAACGTTGGTGCTAATTGTGTATACACTGTGGGCGAAAAAGAACTGAGTTTTTGTCCTTTTACCTCAGACCACCACTGCTGTAGTTAGAAAGGTGTGGAGACAGACCTCTGATGCTGCTGTACTTGTAACGGGTATAGAATGAACCCAATTGCAGCACAAATGAACCAATTGTCCTTTTACAGTCTTTATTAAGCAGACGATCACGGGTATACAGCAAACCAGTAGATGGTGACAGAGAAGTAGATCCAGGTGAGTATGGCAGGTAATGGATGCGTGGGACTCGTGAGCACACTATAGTCCAAAAGTTCTCAACAGGCTCAATGAGTATGATGAGGGGGAAATGGAGCAAACTCACTGCCGGTGAAACTCTGGCTGGACTATGGTTCAGATGAGGACTGGGTGAGGATCCGGACCTTGAGACGGAGTCAGCAACAGTAGAACAGGCAAGGTGGGTCTCCTCTCTGAGCAGGAACAGGCTGAATGCCACCCAGCGACAGGCAGGCAAGGAACAGGGAAACAGGCATGCAATACTCGTAGTCAGGGACGGAAGGCTGGTGGATTTACCGGGGCAGAGACGTGTAGCAAAGGTCAGAGACAAGTTGGGTCGAAACCAGGTAAGCAGTCCGGGAACAAGTGCTGGAGAGTCAGGCATAGGAGCAACAACAATCTGGCAAAAAGTGAGAGTGGTGAAGCTGCATATATACTGGCTTGATTGGAGATTGTGAGCAGGTGAGAGCAGCAGGTGGAAGCAATTCAGCTGATGAGGGGTGTGGCTAAGCAGCAGTGCAGGAGAGGCAGAGCAGGATGTGACAGTACTGTGGATTGAAATCTGTTTGTCTGTATGTGTAAAGTCTTAATGCGCAAGCGAAAATGGGTAACAATCCAACAATACAACAGTAGACAAATCTGAAAAGAGCGACCGTGGCTCAGTGGTAGGGTGGGTTGTCGGTTCGATCCCCGCTCTCGCTGCGGCCGAGGTGCCCTTGAGCAAGGCACCGTACACCCCCCCCCCCCCACATCAGCGCTGTGAGTTGATGACCACTGCTCCAGTGAGTGTTCCAACAGGTGCCAGACTGGATGGGTTAAATGTGGAGAAGTAATTTCACGTTCAATAAAGTTTCTAAAAAACAAACAAACATGCAAACTGACTCAGCAAAAGCTAAGTCAAAGACAAAATATTTTTCTGTAAAAGATCAAAGAACCAATGTGAAATTAGTCAATTGGTCAACCTGTCATTGATAATCAGTATGCTAAAACAAACACACACACATCTGACCAGACATCACAATTTAAGGCGATGTTTTCTCCACAAATACCAGCTGGAATCGTCGGTAGACTGAAAGGATGGGATTTCGTGTTTCCGTTCGCTTCTCTTTTGTGTGAATGGATGAATGGCATGTGGCCGTATGAGGGAACATTTGATAAAGAAAAGCTGCAAATGGCTGAGATAAATGTTAACCCTGATGTTGGAAATCCATCCTGGGATTCCAGATACATCCAAGAATGTATGCAAGTGTGGTTGACTGTGGCCTGTAAAAAGATGTGGTGTGAGAGTGAGTGACAAAAGCTGTGAGTTTGAATCCAGTGACTTAAAGAGGGTAATTGATCTGAGTGCCAAATGTGTCACTGCCTGTTGCGCCTGTACTAGAAGCTAAGTTGCAAACTAGAGCTTTAAAAATAGGACAAAACAAAGGCATGTTGATGATTTGTAGAGATGTATGTGCAAAAACTACGATGTATGGCTGGGCAAAGCGCCAAGCCAAGGTTTCCTCTCCCCACGATCTGCTGAACATTTTAGCCAAGGTCGATGTAACACTGCTAGAACAAAAAAGTAGAAAAGTGCTCTCTGTCTGTCCACAACTGTCAAGTACAAATCCCTTTTTGCAATGCTAACATAGCCGAGCAAGTAAGCTCATCACAAGCAACAAATTATAGAAAGGAAAGGAAAGTCTAGATTATGCACAGACAGGAGAAGGAAGACAGCAGACAGTCTAATGAGTCAGATTTAGAAGGAGAAGGAGCCAGACCCAGAGAGGAGGAGCCTTACACAGACCTTAGTGACGAGGAATTGCAGATAGTAAAGCCAAAAACAAAACAAACCTCTGCTCTCCCTCTTTAAGGATTATACTGTTAAAGTTAGCTCTGTTCAACTTCAACTTCAAAGTAACCTTTTTACTTAAATTTTCATAGGATATAGGTTCTTTCTACTGCAAAGAAGACAAAATGTTTAAAGTGTTTTAAATAAGTACTGTAATAATCATCACATACTATTTTTGTGTAGTATAAACTTTATGGAAGTATTTCTGTGCCATCTGAGTTTGAGTATGAATTTCTAATACTGAATTTTTTCAGCATCAAAATCAGACTTTGAATTTTAAAAACCATCGAATTTTTACCACTGAGTGGTTTTTTGCCTCTGTTAAAATAAATTCAGTGTAAAAAAATCAATGTCTCAAAATATTCAGTTTTTCAAAATTCTTTGAGAAATATGGCATGGATGAAGCATCTTCATCATCTGCTCAAATGGGCGGTCGTGTGGGCTTTGAGTGGTTTTGTACATTCACACGAACTTGCAGAAAATAGAAACAGGCCCGGCCTCCAATTGAGACCCCGGCCGACTTTTATTTACTTAAACCGTAGCCAGACCCGGCCCAATACAGGAGACCGCGCTGTCTGTTAGACGCTAACCAGACGGGCACAGTCGTGGTAGTGTTATAATTGTGTTCATTTTATTTTCACGGTATAGGTGCTAATGTAATGTAGGGCAAGGAAAAAAAATAGTTGTACATATAGAGGATGGTGGCTGCTCTCCACCTTCAGCCATGGTTTTACCGCAAAATCGAAAGTGAAAGTCCACTTAAGCAGAGAGTTAACCATAGCTACATCAATGCATACAACAACACTGCCACCTGCTGGTTGAGGAGGGCGGGCCATTTGTGAATCACGAGCTATTTGTTTGTGGATCTCGTCAAGAACGTCTCAGAAATGCGTAACTGAGGAAAGAGATGTGTGTGTGTGATTGATGATCCACAAATGCTGAGTCACACTTCACAAACAGAATTTTCAGTTTTACAAATGCCTTTTTTGTTTTTACAAATGGAAAATTGTGTATTTACAAATACACAGTATATTTACAAATACACACGTATTTGTAAAAAACAAAATCAAATCAAATCAAATCAAATCAAATTTTATTTGTATAGCCCAAAGTCGCAAAATACATTTTGCCTCGGAGGGCTTCACAATCTGTACAGGGAGTGACACCCTCTGTCCTTAGACCCTCGGTTCGAGTGAGGAAAAACTTGCCCACAAAAAACCCTTTTAACAGGGAAAAAAGTGGAAGAAACCTCAGGAAGAGCCACATGGGAGGGATCCCTCTCCCAGGACGGACAGACGTGCAATAGATGTCACGTGTACAGTCAACAAGTCAACAGAAACATATTGTACAATTACAATGAAAAATGACAATGGATTACAATGAATGATAAAATGATTACAGTAGCAGTAGAACCTGTGATAGAGATAGAGAGACACAGATGCACAGCAGCAGCAAATCATTAACTAAGTTACTATAAACTGTAATGGAGATATGGTAACATACAAAAATACAAGTTACAAATTAGAAATTTGTATTTGTGGGTAGCAAATCAAGGACTATTTGTGGATCACCTTCTGTGCGTTTACAAGTATTAATGAGACAAATTTATGCCCATAGACGGAGATGTGTGGTTTGTGTCTGTCCGACACTTCCTTGTTGTTCTATTGCACCGCGTAAAAGATCAATCGAAAAATAGATGTTCGACAGACTGAAAGCGCAGTCAACGAATGGACAAAAGTTACTAGGCGGGATATTTTCTTTTTCAACCAATCAGTGGATATGGTATCTATGACATCTATTTGAACATCCAGGGATCGGACATTGAGGTGGTGGAGAGCTACAAATTCCTGGGTGTTCACCTCAACAATAAACTGGGCTGGACTGATAACACCCATGCTCTCTACAAGAAGGGCCAGAGTCGCCTCCACCTGCTGAGGAGACTGAGGTCCTTTGGAGTGTGCAGGGTTCTCCTCAGGACATTTTATGACTCTGTCGTGGCCTCAGCCATCTTTTATGCTGTGGTCTGCTGGAGAGGAGGCAGCACGGACAGGGACAGGAGCAGACTCAATAAACTGATTCGACTACTTACCATGTGCAATATTACTTATATCTTGCCACTTTACGTTGTTTGTAAATTAAAATTACATCATGACTCTACCTTTGCAATATTATTTATATCTTGCCACTTACCTTTGCAATATTATTTAGATCATGCCACTTCCACCTTTAGTACTCATTCTTGCACATCTGTACACTGGTCAGTTGTTTGTCTGTTTGCCTATTGTTGTTTATTAGTTTCTTATTTACTGCATAGGCTGAAGGATTCTTTGGTCTGTTGTTGTTTTTTTGCCTTTACTATTTTTTATTCTTTTTTCTGTACTTCTATGGTGTATGTTACACCTTGCTGCTGTAACAAAAGAATTTCCCCGTTGTGGGATGAATAAAGTATCATCTAAATCTAATCTAATCTAATGACGTATTCTAGCCAATCAAAGGACTCTGTGGTCTTGGGGGGGAGGGACAACAGAGAGAGGGAGAGCTGTGTGTAGAACAGAGTGCAGGGGGCAGGGAGCACACAGAGCAGAGTGACAGAATAACTTCATAAATACTATTTTTATTGAATGACAGGTTTCCCTCAACCTTCTGGAGGGTCTTTGCTTTGCTAAGTGGCATGCCTGAGGAAAATAATAATATACATTAATATAATAATATACATTAAGTATTGTTTATAAGCCCAAATGTTAAAGAAGTAAAAACGAGCTGAAGATTTCAAGGCACTGACTGAGAGGCCTAAAAGACTCACAGAAAAAGTCACACCTCTGAAGGCTTATAATAACCAGCCAATACAAACAAAAGGTGGATGCAGACTTAAAGTGACTGCAAAAGGCAAACAGCACAATATGTTGTTCACCATTGTGCCTAATGGACACGAGTCACTCTTAGTAAACAAAGCATCTGAAGACCTAGGACTAGTAAAGAGGATCTATCAGATAAACACGGACAGCATGAAAGTGGTCAAACAAGGCAAAAGTCAGGAACACCAACAGTGTGAGGAAAGTTCAGACATTGTCAATAAATTTCCTTCTGTCTTTGAAGGACATGGGACATTACCTTACACTTGCAAAATTCAGCTCAAGGATGGTGCCGTGCCTGTAGTGCATGCCCCAAGGAGAGTGCCTGCATCACTCAAGGCTGGCTTGAAAAAAGAGCTTGAAAGAATGACTCAAATGTGTGTCATTGAACAAGTGGAAGAGCCCACAGACTGGGTGAACTCCATCACGTGTCAAGAAAAAGAATACAGGTGCTTTAAGAGTCTGCCTTGATCCCAAAGATCTAAATGAAAATATTAAAAGAGAGCATTATCAGATTCCAAAGCGAGAAGAAATAATGAGTGAAATGGCTGGGGCTAAGTTTTTTAGCAAACTAGATGCTTCACACGGGTTTTGGCAGCTGAGGCTGGACCCAGAAAGCAGCAAGTACACTACCTTCAACACACCATTCGGGCATTACTGTTTCTTGAGGCTCCCATTTGGCATTAAATCAGCGCCAGAGATCTTCCACAGAGCGATGGAGTCCATAATAGAGGGTCTGGAAGGCACCAGAGTCTACATAGATGACCTTGTTGTTTGGGGAAAGACAAGCCAACAACACGATGAAAGGCTGGAGAAACTCTTACAGAGAGTCAAAAAGAATGGACTGAAACTGAATAGAAACAAGTGCCTCTTTGGCGTCACTGAGATGACCTTCTTGGGAGACAAGATCACAAGTGAAGGGGTTGAACCTGATCAGTCAAAAGTGCAAGCCATATTGGACATGCCTGCCCCCACTGACAAAAAAGGTGTCTTGCGAGCCATGGGAATGATAAACTTCCTGGGTAAGTTCATTCCTAATCTTACCTCCAAGACAGCATGCCTCAGGGAGTTGCTACAGCACAACACAGTGTTTGAGTGGACTGGTCGACATGAGAAAGAGTGGAAAAAATTTAAAGAAACTGTAACTACTGAGCCAGTCCTCACATTCTTTGATCCATCAAAGCCAACAAAAATCTCCACAGATGCCTCAAAAGATGGTTTGGGAGCTGTGCTGCTCCAAATGAACAGAGACAAATGGCAACCTGTAGCATATGCGTCCAGATCAATGACAGAGACCGAGCAATGCTATGCTCAAATTGAAAAAGAGACATTGGGCTTAGTGTTTGGGTGTGGGAAGTTTCACAGTTATGTGTTTGGATTGCCAACCTTTACAGCAGAGACTGACCACAAACCGCTCATATCAATCCGAAAAAAGAACCTCAATGACATGTCACCCAGAATTCAGCGCATGATGATGGCGTTGCAGCGCTATGACTTTGAGCTGATTTACACACCAGGAAAATACATCGTGCTGGCAGATGCTTTATCACCAGCACCAGCACCAAGCAGTGACATGTTGGTCAGCCCTACAACTGAGGATGCAGAAGCACATGTAAACATGGTGACTGCTTCACTTCCAACATCAGATGCCATGTTGCAGCAGATTGTACAGGAGACAGCAAAAGATCTTCTACTGCAGAAAGTGTCCCGCCATATCCAAAATGGTTGGTCAAAAGGAGTCTGTCCGGGGTTTTACTCTATGCGTGCAGACTTGTGTATTGCTAATGGGCTGGTGCTGAGACAAAACAGGATTGTTATCCCACAATCCATGCGCCAGGATATGCTTCAGCGTATTCATGAGGGACATCTGGGCGTGGAGAAATTTAAAAGGAGAGCAAGAGAAGCAGTTTACTGGCCAGGCATCAACAGGGATATTGAGGAGATGATACAGAAATGTGAAACATGTCTCAAACATCACTACAAACAAACAAAAGAGCCGATGCTGATAGCAGACCTACCCACTGCACCATGGCAAAAGGTAGGCACGGATTTGTTTCATCTGCATGCCAAGGACTATCTTCTTGTGATCGACTACTATTCTAACTATCCAGAAGTTGCACAGCTTTCCAGTACATCAGCAGTCTGTCATCACGCACATGAAAGGGTTTTTCGCCAGACACGGAATTCCACAATGTGTCATTAGTGACAATGGTCCACAATTTGACTGTGGTGAATTTAGTGACTTTGCAAAGCAATATGGATTTCAACGTATCACCTCTAGCCCCTTGTATCCACAGGCGAATGGACAGGCTGAAAAAGGAGTCCAAATTGTAAAGAGACTGTTAAAAAAGGCAAGAGACATTAAGAATGACCCTTACCTGGCTTTGCTAAGCTACAGGGCTTCATCTCTGGAGTGTGGAGCATCCCCTGCTGAGCTACTCATGCGTCGCAAGCTGCGTACCACACTTCCACACATTTCGAAAGACAATGATATCAAACACAACAACAACAAGCTGACTGACAAAAGGATGAGACTCAAGCACAGACAGAAAATGAACTATGATAAGACAGCAAGGCGTCTGGAACCTCTTCAGGAAAGGGATGTTGTGAGGATTGAGGGCCCTGATTTCTGGGACAGGAAAGCAACAGTTCTCAGTGAAGTAGGACCCAGGTCATTGTTGTTAAGACGGAGAATGGACAAGTGTTAAGGAGAAACAGGAGGAGTCTGTTAAAGACTCAGGACATTGAACATCAGGCAGAGGAGACTGGATTTGAACAACAAGAGGGTGTTACACCTGACGTGCACCACAGTGAGCCTCCTTCACCTTCCCCAATGACTGAAACACTGAGAAGGTCTACCAGACCTAGGAAACCTCCTGAGAGGCTCATAGAACAAGAGTGAACTGTTCAACTAATAAAATGTGACAGAAAGTTGTTGACATAAGAATAAGAGTTGTTCACATTTGTGCCAAATCTGCTGTTTTATAAGCTCAAATTTATTTTATTTGCACTGTGTTAAGACATTTGGTTACAGAGAAACGCTAAGTGCTAAGTAATGTAGTTTGTTGCACTATTTGTGACATGTTGAATGTTAGTCAGACTGTTCAGATTTACAGAGTGACAGTACTTTAAGAGTTGTGGTTAATATAATGCTCACCTGTTTGGAAGGGGGATGTAATGGTAAGTGCTAACAAAGGAGCTACCCATAGGGGGCGATCTAACATTAGTAGACCACTGATAGACTGAATACAGTTGCATAGAGTGAGTCGGCACTTGAGATAGGGACGGAGTGAGTATTAATAAAACAGCTAGCTTAAGCTAGCACAAAGATCAATTTGTGATGCTTTATTCATAGATGAATAAGAACATTACAATCTCTACTGTAAAAAGAGCATGTATGCACACCTACATCCATTTTTATTACCACTGGAGGCGTTTCCAGAATTCCCATAGAAGAACCATGATCACAGAAAACTTATTTATTTATAAATAAATAAATAAAATGAAAAATAAAACTATCGAAGGCTCTGATGTGATGTATTCTTTTCAGATACCTGATTAAACCTCATACCTGGTACCTTGTCCCACTAATGGGAACCTTGCCCCTTTCTGTGTTTTTATGTTTATTCTATTGTATTTTTATTGTATTCAAATATACCGGACTTCTATGACGACCTAATTTCCCTTCGGGAATTGATAAAGTCATCTATCTACCTATCTATCTATAAAAAATAAAAAGCTTTTCAGTTTAACCACTGCAGATTGTTCGTACTGTTGATTATGTCCAGGTTTCAATTTGCTTTCCGGTTTAACTTTCAAACATTCAGAAAATTAAACTAAAACTAAAACTTCCCCAGCATGTGCAACAAAGAGGCCTCAATGAACTGCAGCATTTAACCCTTCTGAGCAGTATACACATTTGATTGCTGAGTTTTTAGTTACACAAGAGGGGTTGAAGTGTGAACAATGTTTGTTTGTTGGTTCACCAGAGATGTGCCATACCAGTCCAGCTATCCAACACACAGCAGGGATTGTTTAATGCTAAAGATTCATATCCACACATCACTGTGGCCGTGGCTCGTGGCTTCTCAATGATAGTTTTTCCCAAATTGTGAATAAACATGCCCCTTTTAGAAGGTATAGACTTAAAGGGCGGGATAACTCTTGGTTTTCCCCTGATATTTCTGTTGTCATCCAAGAACGCAAATTAGGGCAAGGTCGACTGGGTTGAGCACTGACTGGCTTGTTTTTAGACAGTCGAGAAACTAATATTCCTCTCTAATCAAAAAGGCAAAATCTGAGTTTTATCTATCAGTTACCACTGATAGTTTGGAAAGCCATTAAATCCCATGTCTCTCAAACCTTACCAACCTGTATTATGAAGGACTGTTGCTGTGTATGACCAAACTGACATATTGAATTGTTTTAGTATTTCATATCTTCTCACTTTCTGAGTGATCTATCCTACTCTGTGCCTGTGCTGATGTTTCTGTGAATGGTACACACCAATTTAGTTTTTCACTGTGTTTTTTTTTTTTTACTGTGGAGGAAGTAGATTAGATTAGATTAGATTTAGATGATACTTTATTCATCCCACAACGGGGAAATTCTTTTGTTACAGCAGCAAGGTGTAATATACACCATAGAAGTACAGAAAGAAAAGAATAAAAAATAGTAAAGGCAAAAAAAACAACAACAGACCAAAGAATCCTTCAGCCTATGCAGTAAATAAGAAACTAATAAACAACAATAGGCAAACAGACAAACAACAGACAAGTGTACAGATGTGCAAAATGAGTACTAAAGGTGGAAGTGGCATGATATAAATAATAAGGCAGAAGTAAGTGGTATGATATAAATAACATTGCAAAGGTAAGTGGCAAGATATAAGTAATACTGCAAAGGTAGAGTCATGATGTAATTTTAATTTACAAACAACGTAAAGTGGCAAGATATAAGTAATATTGCACATGGTAAGTAGTCGGATGGAGAAATAAATACAGATAAAATAAATAAATAAATAAATAAAAATAATAATAAATAAGTGTATTATAAAAGATATAATAATAATAATAATACATTTTATTTAAAAGCGCTTTTCAAGATACTCAAAGACACTTTACAAAAAAAGAACATCATATCAGCAAAACAATGTGAAATAGAACACTAAAAACACAATGGACTGAGCTAAACATTAAAAGCAATTTTAAAAAGGTGTGTTTTTGTCAGGGATTTGAATGTAGGAAGGTCAGTACAGTCGCGGATGTGTTTGGGGAGAGAGTTCCAGAGGGAGGGGGCAGCTACAGAGAAGGCTCTGTCGCCCCAGGTTCGGTGCTTGGTCCTAAGTGGTGGAGTAAGGAGGTTTGCCTCAGATGAACGGAGGCTGCGGGATGGATTGTGGCGATGGAGCAGGTCAGTGAGGTAGGAAGGGGCCTGATTATGGAGGGCTTTGTGTGTGAGGAGGAGGATTTTGAACTGAATACGCTGTGGAACTGGGAGCCAGTGGAGTTTCTGAAGGACAGGAGTGATGTGATCACGGGTGCGGGTGTGGGTGAGCAGACGTGCAGCAGAATTTTGGATGTACTGTAGTTTATTTAAAGTTTTGGATGGTGTGCCGTAGAGGATGCTGTTGCAGTAGTCAATTCTGGAAGTGATGAAGGCGTGAATAAGGGTTTCAGCAGCAGAGAAGGAGAGTGATGGACGGAGTCGGGCAATGTTCTTGAGGTGGAAGAAGGCAGTTCTGGTGATTTGGTTGATGTGATGATCAAAGGAGAGGTTACTGTCAAAGATGACTCCGAGGTTGCGACTGTGGGGGGATGGAGACAGGGTGGAGTTGTTGATGGTGAGGCGGAAACTGTCTGTGGATTTGGTGAGGGATTTGGGGCCGATAATGATCAGGTCTGATTTCTCACAATTTAATTTGAGGAAGTTGGTCTGCATCCAGGATTTGATGTCAGCGAGGCAATTGGAGAGAGTGGAATGAGTGGCGGGAGTGATGGAGTTGGTGGAGATATAAAGCTGGACGTCGTCGGCATAACAGTGGAAATGGAGACCGTGGTGGCGAATGACGTTGCCAAGGGGGAGCAGGTAAAGTATGAAGAGGAGAGGACCAAGCACCGAACCCTGGGGGATGCCTTGGGACAGAGGAACAGTGGAGGAGGTGCAGTTGTTGATGTGGATGAATTGTTGTCGGTCTGAGAGGTATGATTTGAGCCAGGAGAGTGCAGTGCCAGTGATGCCGAGGGAGGACTCAAGGCGGGAGAGGAGAATGGTGTGGTTTATGGTGTCGAAGGCTGCAGTGAGGTCCAGGAGGATGAGGATGGTGAGGTGGCCAGAGTCTGCGGAGAGGAGGATGTCATTGGTGACTTTCAGGAGGGCTGTTTCTGTGCTGTGTTGGGAACGGAAACCGGATTGAAATGGTTCGAACAGGTCATTTGAGCAGAGGTGGGCTTTGAGTTGTGTGGCGACAATACGCTCCAGTATTTTGGACAGAAAGGGGAGATTGGAGATGGGCCGGAAGTTCGACAAGATGTCAGGGTTGAGTCCAGGTTTTTTGAGGATGGGGGTGACAGCAGCCAGTTTGAGTGAACGGGGGACTGAGCCAGACCTGAGGGAGGAGTTGATGATTTCTGTGATGAGTGTGGAGATGGCTGGTAAAGAGTCCTTAATGAGGTGAGATGGGATGGGATCCAGAACACATGAAGAGGTTTTCATGCCTATCATGATTTTGGGCAGCTCCCCTGGTGACACGGGGGAGAACTGAGACAGAGGCTGAGAGGTGAGGAGGGGAGGAGCAGATGAGGTAGTGGGAGTGCAGGCCGTGGTGGCAGGAGAGGAGGACAAGTTGTTATAAATGGTGTCGATTTTTGTTTGGAAAAATGAGAGAAAGGAGTTGCATTTGTCAGTGGTGAATGAGTTGGAGGTATTGTCGCTGGGCTTGAGGAGTTTATTTACTGTAGAAAACAGAGCCTTGGGGTTGGTGGAGCCAGAGTGTATGAGGTGAGAGTAGTAGGTGGACCGGGCAGTACTGAGAGCATCCTTGTACTGCTGAAGGTAATCTGTATAGGCTTGTAGATGGACAGTTAAACCGGTTTTCTTGTGGAGTCTTTCAAGCTGTCGTTTTCGTGATTTCATTTTGTGTAGTTCAGGAGTGTACCAGGGGGCAGAGTGGGTGAAGGAGACAGTTTTAGTTTTGATGGGGGCTAGCTGATTGAGACAGGAGGAGAGAGTTTCGTTGTAGAACTTGGTGAGGTCAGAGGGATTGTCAGTTAACGGAGGGGGGGAAGCAGATATTTTACTAGCAAGAGAGGCAGAGAGGGTTGAAGGGGAGATGGATTTGAGGTTTCTGAAAGATATTGTCCGTTTATCCTTAGCGGTGGGAATGGGGATGTCAATGTCCATGATGATTGCCAGATGGTCGGAGATGTTGAGGTTGAAGCTGGAGAGGTGATGTATGGCGAGACCAGTGGAGCAGACCAGGTCCAGGATGTGACCACGGCTGTGGGTGGGAAAGTTGACGTGTTGAGTGAAGTTGAAGAAGTGTAGCAGTTCCAGGAATTCAGTGGCAGATTTGCAGTCAGTGTCGATGTGGATGTTGAAGTCCCCCAGAAGAAGAACGGAAGGTGAGATGGCAGATAACTGTGTGAGGAAATCAGAGAAGTCAGAGAGGAAGGAGGGGTTTGGTTTGGGAGGGCGGTAGATGATGGCAGTGACCAGAGGAGTGGGACCAGAGAGTTTGAAAGTGAGGTGTTCAAAGGAGCGAGCAGCAGGGATGGAGATGGTGGATGTTTTAATGTCCTTTCTGAAAAATGCTGCTACACCACCTCCCCGCCCCTCAGGTCAGGGTTTGTCCATATAGGTGTATCCGGTGGGTGTGGTCTGGTTGAAGGAAAAGTAGTCCAGAGGTTTGTGCCAGGTTTCAGTGATGCAGAGGAAATCCAGGTTATTGTCAGTTATGAATTCATTCAGAATGAGACTTTTATTGTTAAGTGAGCGGGTGTTGAGCAGAGCCAGTTTCAGGTGACGTTGCTTCATGATAGGTAGTGAGGACTGAGGAAGGGGGCGGAGATTTGATAGGTGCACATGTCGTTTGTTGTGATGACGTAATGAGGAAGTTGCGGTTCGTGAGCAGGACCAGATGGATGGGATAGAGTCAGGAGTTGAAAAGTTGTAGTTGAACATACGACCAGAGCCTCTGTGTGGAGGACGGCGAAGTAGACCAGTTTCTCGGAGGATGTCGATGCAGTCCGGGCGCAGATGGTTGTTGAGTGAGTGGAGGTCGGAGGTGGAGTACAGCGGCGGCATGATCCAGGTGTGGAGCACTAGCACGGAGCTAGTGTTAGCTTGTGACCAGGAGCCGGTTGGAAAGAGAGGCAACGTGTACCCCAGGAGTATCCACGGGATAATCCACAGCATAACCGCAGCAGGCAAACAGTAGTCCAGTGATGAGGAGAGGGGCCACCGGCCTGCTAGCCCGGCGATCCAGATGAAGAGACGAGGTTGTCAGCCCGATATGGTGGTGGCCAGCGGAGGAAACCAGCCAAAGCCCGACAGAACCGACCACACCGGGACGGAAAGATCCCGGGAGGACGGTCAGAGGGGCTCGAGCTGGTAGAGGAGATAACAGGGAGAGACCGCAGGAATGGTCAGGTGTTGAAGGCGGCAGGCTGAGGAGTGGAGGGGGAGGGGGAGCTGGCCAGGGGATGTGTGAAGAGGGGGCGGGGGGTGAGGGAGGGAGAGGAGGCAGAATCAAATCTGTTGAAGAACAGATTGAGTTCATCTGCCCAGTCCTTGTCCCCACTGTCTTGGTCTCTCCCCACTCCTTTACCGTGACCTGAGGTGGTGTGCAGCCCTCTCCAGACGTCCCTGGCGTTGTTCTGCTCCAGCCGTTTCTCCAGTTTCCTCCTGTAGATATCCTTCCCCTTCCTGATCTGCAGCCGGAGTTCCTTCTGGACTCTGCGTAGCTCCTCTTTGTCCCCTGATTTAAAGACCCTTTTCTTCTCATTCAGCAGGGCCTTAATCTCGGAGGTCACCCAGGGTTTGTTGTTGGGAAAACACTGCACCAACTTGGAGGGCACAGTGTTCTCCACACAGAAGTTAATATAGTCCGTAATGCAGTGAGTCATGCTGTCGATGTCACTGCCGTGGGGGCTGCAGACTGCTTCCCAGTCTGTTGTTTCAAAGCAGTCTCTGAGCCTAGCACTGGTCTCTTCAGACCACTGCTCCACAGGCCTCTTCACAGGTCGTTGTTTATTCACCACAGGGGTGTAGTCTGTGACGAGGTGAACGAGGTTGTGATCTGAGTGCCCAAGCGGGGGGAGGGGGGATGAGGTGTATGCATCCTTGATGTTTGCACACAATAGATCCAAAGTTTTATTGTCCCTGGTGTGGCATTTCACATACTGGGTGAAGGTGGGGAGAGCAGAGGACAGAGAGGCATGATTGAAGTCACCGGAGATGAGGAGGAGGGATTGGGGGTGCTGGTTTTGAAGCTGAGAGACGACAGTGTGGAGCTGGTCTGTCGCTGCAGCAGCGACCGCCGAGGGGGGGATGTACACAGTCACAGCAATAACGTGAAATTTCCCGCAGCCGTACCAAAAAGTTCAAAAAACAGCAAGACGCAAACAACAACTGTAACAATATGCACATCCATAGCTGCACACTTGCTTAAAGTGTCGATGTGGCAAAAAAAGAGCAACAAAAGTACACAAAAACACTATAAAAACACTAAAAGAGGTAAGAAAAGTTTAGAGCTGCTGTAACAAGCGGCCACCCACGCGGCGCCATCTTGTTTCTCAGACGACATAAAGCACTGAATGCTCTGGACACAAGAAAAAGGCAAATGGACTAGATCTTATTGATTCTTATTTTTTAAAACTGGCAGCTGATGTTATAGCAGAACCACTTGACAGTGGCAAACAATAAAATCCCAAAGATATGGAAATATGCTTTTGTTCTACCTTTGTGAAAAGGAGGTGATCCAACCATCTTAAATAACGACAGGCCAATTTCAAAAAGTCTATATTGTCCAAGATCCTTCAAATTTTAATCAGTGAGCAGCTCAAAGAGTTTTTAGATTCAAATAATATTTTATCCACATTTCAGTCTGGGTTTAGGAAAAATCACAGCAGCTTTGAAGGTGGTAAATGATATTTCCTAAGCACTTGATAACAAACAGCACTGTGCATCTCTTTATTGTTTTAGCTAAGGCTTTTGATACAGTTGATCTGTTTATCCTCAGACAGAGCCTCAAACAGAGGCTTTTTGATATCATATTGGCTATCAGAGCAAGCAGTTGGTTGGTTCTCAAACTACCTTATTGATAGCCTTATTGTTACCTGTACTGAACTATGGGGGTTCTTTTGTACATGTGTGCCCGTGCTCAGGCATTGCATTCAACTCCGTCCTTACCATAACGCACGTTATGCGATGTGCGTAGGGCACCATATGCTGGAGGGGGCACCAAAATGGCCTAATTATCATCACGTTATAAGAGTAACGTAATTCCCTTAGGGAATACAGCTGCGTGTGATGTGTGTGTGTAAGGTGTGAGTAGAAAGAGCAAGCAGCAGAGACAAGCTACCAAATCCAATGGCCACGGTGTCCCAAAAGCCGGAGCTTGTACGTTATTCCACTGCTGAAGAAAGTGGAGGGGCTTTACCCCGAAGTTGACGTGCAGTTCAGTCCCATGAGATGGCATCTCCCCTGTGCTCACACAGGAACATGGTTAACAATCATAGTTTTGATGATCGTAATAATGAATTAATTAAATGTATTATGAATCCTTCATGTAATGTGCATCATCAGTCTAGGCAACATTCTCTCAAAATAATAAAATACATCATGGTTTGGTGACCTAGCTCCCCCCATCACCCGGTGGTTTGTTCGATTAGGCTACACTAGTCAGACACACACCTGACATTCGCCCTAACATGGCATCAAAAAGGCAAAGGAGTGTGGTTCTGAGAAAAGGGAAAAGAAGAAACAAAGGATGCGAAAGAAATATTTAATATAAAAATTATTGTTTTTCAGTTGTAATATTATTGTTCAGTTGTTGTTGTTTTATTGAAGCAGATTGCACTTTTACTGTTATTTATGTAGCCAGGTGAACATAGTATAGACTCTTTTTGCCCTGTTTAGATAGTTATTGTAGTATGCGTGTGGTAGCAGTTATGTGACACTGTATACAGATATATCCTACGAACGGTGTTAATGAACGCTGAGTTGTGTTGTGACTGTTTGTGGAGAAATATCTCCATTTATGTCGAGAAAATGGTTACTAGTGTCAGCGCATGTGATGAATACTAAGCTAGCCGAGTTCAGTTCATGAATGATGGTTTTGTATTTTTGCCGATTTTTGTAGATTGTAGATCTGCCACGCTGTGGTTCAACGTGAACAGCGTGAGTGTACAACATTAACTATTAAATAAAATGTCATTTTTACTGTGTTAGCTGACTGCTTAAAACAACTGTGTCCATTTTTCTGTATATTTGACGAATGTAGAGGGGAGATATAGGCCAGCCTGAGGACCAGGTGTGTGTGTGTCCTAGAGAGCAGGTTGCTACTGGAGTAAATGTGAGTTTAAGACTTAATGTCAATGTGTAGAAGGTCACATGAAATGTTCATTTGTAAACAATAGATGTGTACAGTGCATACGGAAAGTATTCACAGCGCTTCACGTTTTCCACATTTCGTTATGTTACAGCCTTATTCCAAAATGGATTCAATTCATTTTTTTCCTCAAAATTCTACACACAATACCCCATAATGACAACATGAAAAAAGTTTTTAAATGTTTGCAAATTTATTAGAAATAAAGAAGGAAAATATAATATGTACATAAGTATTCACACCCTTTGTTCAATACTTTGTTGTGGCACCTTTGGCAGCAATTACAGCCTCAAGTCTTTTGGAATATGAACAGGGGCGGGTCCAGAGAATTTTCTGGTGGGGGGCACAGGGGGTAACAACAATTAATCTGGGGCGCCGCCCAAAAATAACAAAAATGAAGGCTGCCACTGATCGCCCACTTCAATATTTATATTGTACAGTTACACACTGTTTATGTTTTCATCTTGCTTTTCTTCACCACATTAAATCTGCTGGGTGTACTCTCACCAAGTGGTAACACACAGAACACGAGGATGTTTGCTGTACAGAGTTAGTCAGAAGTTAGTGCTTCTAGCTCTGTGCAGTGAACACAGCAGTGTTCTGTGTAGTAATCAGTTTTAAGCACCACTTAAATTCTTACAATGTAACAACAATATCCTATAATAATAAAATTAGTGCTGTCAATCGATTAAAATATTTAATCGCGATTAATCTCATGAATGTCATAGTTAACTCGCGATTAATCGCAAATTAATCGCACATTTTTATCTATTCTAAATGTCCCTTGAATTATCATTTTAATACTCTTATCAACATGGAAAAGTGGATAGGCTTGCTTTGTGCAAATGTTTTTTTATTGCAAACCACAACAACAACATGTAGTGTTACAGCCATTCACGTCTGAAGCAAAATCTCAAACAAAGCAACACTATCAATAAACAGATGACAAAAAAATAAATACCTAGTCACAAAAACAGCCCCCTCAACAACCTTCAAAACAGGGTGATACAAAATAAATCCATCCATTGTCGCCTGGTTATGACGCGGAGGAGGCGGAGAATTTGAATTGCCGGTGTGTTTGGCCATCAAGTGGTATTTCAGACTGGATGTGCTACGATGATAACTCAGTTCACACCGACAATACACACAGATAACTTTGGTTTTATCTAACGAACTTTTCCATTCATAATTTTGTTAGCAGCGTCCATTTCAGCATCTCGTGCTCGACATCCACACAATACGGTATAGCGTGGGGCGCGCTTATTGTTTTGCTTCCGGTTTACAGCTGGATCCTGTAGTTTTTCTAACGTTACTAGCAGTGGCCACAGCTTATGAAAAAACTACAAGTTCACTAGGTCACAAAGAGCGTTAATCTCGCGATAAAAAAATTAACGCCGTTAAGATTGTTTTGCGTTAACGCGTTAATAACGCGATATTTTTGACAGCACTAAATAAAATAAAATAAAAATGTAAAATCTAATTTAAAAAAATAGAATAAAAAGCTCAGTGTTCTGTGTAGTTATCAGTTTTAATAAGACTAAGCACAATCATCACAATGAAATTTAGAACAGTAACAACAATATCTTAACATCAGTAGTGCTCAGCTTTGTACAGTAAACATATGAGTGCAGTGTGCTGTAATCAGTTTTAAGCACCACTTGCTGCAGTTGTCATCTGATTCAGCATGGTCATCACCAGGGTCAGTCCTCCCCTTTGTGCATCTGAAAGTATTGATTGACACAGTCAACACTTCATTAATTCTATTTTTAATTGAACATACATGATTATTATTTTTTATAATATATAGCACGAATTGTAGATATTTAACAAATACACAATTTTAAGTGCATAGTGCCAGTTTTATACTGTGATTAAAAAGGAGGTATTAAAATTCCTTCATTCACTGAATAACTGTAAAACTGTGCAGAACACCACATTACACATTTTAAAGCTTTTCCCCTAACACCTGCATTTTCACCTGGAGGTCCATGAGTGCTGGTCTGGCCCTGGAAATTTTGGCCTGTGTTAGCTGCCTGGCTGCATTCAGCTTGACTCTGACTCTCACACTCCTGCTGGTCACCTGCACTCTCCCTGCTAATTTTCTTCTTACTGAAGAAATTGGAGATATCTCCCTGCCTTCGTTTCATACTGTAGTCTACATTGAAAATGTGTCCACAAACACAATGAAAAGCAACATGTTATGTGTACTGTACCAACACCACAGTATCAACAATGATATGATACAGATGCTAACGTTACTGAAATAGTGGAGAGATGTTTCCGTTTATCCAGATGGAGAGCTAACTAAAGTAAAACACACCTGCAGTGTTTAAGAACACTTTTCCATGCAAACTGAACCAAATTAGACAAATGAAACAGAAGTTGTGAAAACATTGTTGTGACAGTCTTAAAGAACCTGTAGTGTTATGTTCTCACCTTAACTCGGTGCACCTCCGAGCATCACGTTGCAAAAAAGTCCGTGACTGGTGAAGTTACACGAGTTTATTAGCGGAGCCGCGGAGCCGCGGAGCCACTTCCTTTGTCTTTTTTTCCAAAATAAAAGCCTTCATGAGTTCTTAACAGTCTAGTCACACAAGGTTTCAGCTTTGCTTCCGTTTTAACATGCAGTGTCGGTAAAGAGCTTTACACAATGATTGACATTACCACGAGTCAATGACCATTGGGGGGGCACACGGGGTGGCCAATCAGAAAAAATCTCAAACAAACTTTTTTTTAAGTTGTCATTAAGGGGTATTGTGTGTAGAATTTTGAGGAAAAAAATTAATTTAATCCATTTTGGAATAAGGCTGTAACATAACAACATGTGGAAAAAGTGAAGCGTTGTGAATACTTTCCGTATGCACTGTATCATTTATGTATTACTTTTAGTATTTTCTGAGAAAATGTTTTACTGTAAGGACTGTTAAATGAGATATGTGGCTTAACACATTTATTGTTTTTTTTGTTTTTTTTAATTTTCTTTATTTAGAAAGAGCCACTACTGTTGTCTTTTGGGATGTTTACTAGGGCAAATGTCCAGTTGTCCTTTAGATGTCTGGTTGTCTAGGTTAGACCTGAGAAGTTGCAAGGTTTTTCTTGATGAATGTTACGGATTATACACTTTTGAAGTCAAAAGTATTGAGTACAAAGAAAGTATTTTATTGTTGTTATTAAGACAAATCCTCAAAACTGCAGTATTAACGCTGTTCTCCAATGAGTGCAGTCGGGGAATTCATTGTGTTTGGTCTACTCATTTATGACCAGGCCACATTTATATTATTGTTATTGTGATTATCTGTGTTATTTAAAAATGAATAATATATCTCTGGTTCAAAGAAGCATCCCTTAGGGCAGTGGTTCCCAAACTTTTCACAGCCACGTACCCCTTCAGACATCCGACCTCCAGCCATGTACCCCCTACTCCCGCACACACAAAAAACCTGTCTGTAAGCCCCCCCACCACCACCACAGCATATAACACATCAGAAATCACTCAAATTATTTCTATATTATTTAATTTTTCACCAAATAGATCAATTTCTACCAGCATTTTCAGTGAGCAACACCAGTTCACTTTTGAAAAAAATAATCTACCAAACATTTCTACATTTCTAGAACATATTCAGTTATAAATCACTTGAAACTGAAGTACAAACTCACCACAGCTTTAATGAGAAGGGTGTGCCTGACAGGACGCGCATAAGTCTGCAATATTGGGCTGAATTTCAGAAAGCTTTAACCTTTAGTAGAAAATTGCTTGCAATATGGAGGACACCTGTTACACGACAATTTGTACTGCCTGAGAGAAGTTTCACCCACTTTTAGAGGTTGTATAATTGTGAGGAGTATGGTTGGAAAAAAAAGTATCCTCCACCGAAAGATGTACAGTTGGAAAAACAAACAAAAAAAGCATTTTGTACACCATTCTTGATGTTTGAGATAAGATTAAAAAAAAGATTGAAACATTGAGGAATGTTCAATTTTCCAGTTTATTTGCCTTATTTAGTTTGCTATATTTTGTATGTACACACAGCATTACAACAAAATGTTATATTAAAAATATGACACTGGCAAGAGGCAGGGTACACCCTGGACAAGTTGCTTGTTCATCACAGGGCTGACACTGAGACAAACATCCATTCACAATCACACCTATTGGATCTAGATTTGTACAATACACCTGCACAAAAAGAAGAAAGACTATATATCATCATCAATATGATAATGTGATTTTATTATCAATAGCAAGAAACTCCAGAATGACAGCAGTTCATCAAGACTTTCAAAATAAAACTAGACTGGCAGTGGTGTTTCTAATATTCTGTCCACTACACGTGTAAATAGAGGTGGAGAAGATGACGATGATACAAACAACATTGGTACTAAAATGTTTATTATTATGAAACAGTGGTGATCAGAATAATAAAGATCAACATTACAATTAATTTGTGTTAATATGTGTTATTTCCTTTAAATGATGTTGTGGAGTAGTTCTTCACTGTCGCCATTGGAGGGCAGTGAACACTCATCACACACAGACACAACTTGAAATAAACCAATGAAAAAAGACAGCAGTGTTTCTAATAATCTGTCCTTCACTTGTGTAGATAGACATTACATGGTACAGTGTGTGATAACTACATGTTCATTATGAATACAGAAACTATGAATACATACAACATCAACATAAATCATCAAATACAACTGATTTTTCTGTCAGAAATATTTTCATAACAAGCTTCATATTACCTAATTTGCAGAAAGTACTGAACTGTGCAGCTCCATTACCAAGATGTGTTTTGTTACATTACAATAATTCAAAATAAGCTCTTTGTATTATATGTTGTATGACATAAAAATAAGATAATATTTCTTTCTTTGTTGTGAGGATAAAGATAAATCTTTTAAGATGCTGTTAAGCAATAAAGGGTGTTATATTCGTTGCTGCATGAATCACGTTTTCTAAAATATGCAGCTGGTGTACAAACTGTGGTTTTGCTATTTTGTACGCTGCAGTTTTAAATGTGCCATTAAGTCACACTGAGGTGTTCAAACCCAGGGCCCTTTTAAACACCCTCTGTGCATCCTCAGCAAGCATGTTGAGGAAAGTGTTGAGACCTTTGTAGGTTGTCATAAAAGAGAGGCCCATTGCTGCTGGGATTCCAAATATTGGAATAAATCCGAACCCTTCCTCTGCTACCATTAATCCAGCTATGGTTGCACTTTGAAGAAGCAGCTTCATGATAAGATCAGAAGTTATGTTTTGTGCAGCCAGTGGTGAAGTAATGACAGTCATCAAATCCTGATATGGCACTTGTGTGGTTTGTGCAAGTCTCTGCAGTGACGGAATATCAAGACCAAACTCAACTTTGTATTGTGTGACAACACCAACCAGCAAGGCTAAATCAATGGCAACAGAAAGCCCAGGAAGTGGTACAGCTGCACCAGCTGCAGATGTACATGCATGGTATTTTATTTGGGCCTGAAAAGCCTTTTTCTTCTTGTTGATGATCTCCAGGCTGATGTTGGGCATGGCAAACAGCAGAGCGTTCCTCTTAAGTTCAGGAAGTTCTCTCTCCAGGGTCTCCTCTAACTGATGGAAGTCATACAGGTGGAGTTCAAAGCTGGAAATCAGGAAGACTTGTGGAGACTCAACACCTTGTGTTTGAAGACCTGTGTGCCAAATATTTTATCATGGTAAGATATCTGAAATATTACAAGTTTTAAAATATATCCCACAAAGTTTGCTAATTAATAAATTACTATAATAAACATACTTGTGGTGAATACCTTCAAATAGCTGTCAAATATGAAATATCCTAAAATACCAGTGAGGACATGCAAAGAGAATGTTGCCTTCATAAGGAAATATCTGTTGGTCACATGATCACAAAAATACAAAAATACAAAAGTTGTCTTTTATTATTTGATCTGTTTCCTGCTCAGAGTGGCTGATTGTTTATAATGCACAGCATAAAGCACACATGTTATTGTATTATTATTGTGTAGATTCTCTGGCACTGTGTGCTTTGATTCAGAGGACAAAAAGAAAAAACAAAATGACATCACTTTGAAACTGTTGAACCCTTCACACATTCTGTCAAGGTCAAAGGCTCGTGAAATGTAACAACAAAAAACAGAAACTGACAAGTAGCTTTATTTGTCAGGAGATCAAATCCATCAGTTCAACAAAATCTAAGCAATGTCAGAAAGTTAAATGTTGTCACTGTAATTAATACATGGTTTGGAGCATTGCATGTATGTATGCATGCTGTTGGTACAAAATTTTCACTATAACGATATCAAGTCAAATGATATTTAATACAAGAATTTGAGTCTGCCATATAAAGTTAATTGACAGCAAGGTATGCCCTGTCAGTCCAGATTTTCTGTGAACACCAATTTGTTCCAGTAAAAATATGTTAAATCTTTTAAAACAGAGACTGTGATCTCTGCCAGAAGATATGTGGACATCTTCACCACCTCACCATCATCAAGAAGAGGAAAATTACCTTCCAGGAGCTACACATTTGTGAAGTCACCAAGTGCACCGTTATGTCAGCTTCTACCATAAGACTTTGCTGCGACTGAATGTCACAGTGAAAGTTGTCTGACTTATGTGTTTTGAGAAATCAATACTTCAAATAACAGAGTGCATTGCAGTCAGACAAACATGATAACTATGGTAAATTTACTGAAGAATAAATAGATTTGTTTTTAACAATGGAAATCTAGTAATTAATCTTACTATTATTATAATAGATGACAAGTTACTTACCTTGAATGCAGTCTTCCCTGATTTGTGCCAGAGTAGTTTTTTCATTGAACTCCCTCTGACTTCTTTCCTGAGCTCTTAAGTCGTTGTCAATCTTTGATCGAACAAAGTAGAATTTCTTTCCCATCTTCTGAATCTCCAGAGCGAGTTTCACATCATTTTCTGTGAAGCGAGTGTCTGAGATGATGATGAAGAAGTCAAACTTTTCAAATCCAACATGATTCAGGTACTTGTCAGCTGGAAACTTGGTGGTGCCGACACCAGGAAGATCCCATAGTGTAACATTAGGATAGTTAGGATGGGGGTAGTCTGTAACCTGTAAGGTGGTTTCTACACAACCAGTAGGTGCAGCTTTCTCATGCTCATCGTCTATGCCTCTAAAGGCATTAACAAAGGTGGATTTACCAGAGCCACACTCTCCTGTGATGGCAATATTTAGTGGAATGTTTTTCTCCTTCTCCTTAGCTGCTGCAATAATCTTTGCAGCAGCTAAGGCTTGATCATTGTTTTGTAGAGCTTCTTTAACTTCTTCAGTTAATTTACAATCTGATGGATTCTCCATGGTGATCCTTGAAAACTGGAATAAAAGAGAAGTTAAAAAGTCATTGTTGTCTAATATCATGCCGATACTAAATATGACATAATTCAAATATACTATGTGGTAATACAGTTACACATCTAGCTATTACCAAATACTGTGCATAAAATCATTGATGTAATTCATTATAGGTGAATTACATAGACAAAAAAAAGACAAGTACCCTACATCTTTAGAAATCATTTAATGTTTGTTACCTCTTTCTTTAAAATATCACCATACAGAATAACATCACCAGCTCACTTTGGCACAATAAGATGTGTACATAACTTCATCGGCACTACAAAAGCAGACATATTCCACAGAGGAAGGTGACATCTATTTTTTTCTGAATATTAAAGGCTACTCACCCTGAAGTCTTAATGTTGAAACAGATGAGACAAGAGCAGATCACCCTGTGAGTTGTTCAGCTGTAAGAAAAAACAGTAGTTCACTCCTATAATAAAGCAACAGAAGGAGTCCAGCCCTTTGGACACTTGCCAATGAAAATGTCCTGTTAGACAGAATCAGTTGGTTCAGTAAAGCAGCTGACTTACAAGAAATGTGCTCATTTACAACAAACAGATGCAGTTTGTCTATATGACCTCAGAATAGTGTCACAACTACTCCATGTCCATAAATGATCATACTCAATGTATCTACAGCCGCGATTCTAGGTGGGGCGCGCCAAATGGGAGGAAATTTTCCTTTTTATGCCTATCTTTATCCAGACATCCCAACTCTCCTGGAAGCTCTGGGAGTCTCCCCCATACTGATAGCGGCTCCCTGACGCCCGGAAATGAGATCCAATCTCCCGGAATCTGGAGCAAGACCGCGCACTAGACTAGAGAGTGACTGCGCGTGTGTGTGTTTGTGTGACTATGAATGCAGCGCGTGTGAGAGCAAAGCGTCCTTATAGCTGAGTGTTGCCGCTTATTAGACCGATCTAACCGATCTAACGGTCGGTTTTCACAGTAGTGAATTAGAAAGGAAAGTCTAGATTATGCACAGACAGGAGAAGGAAGACAGAGACAGTCTAATGAGTCAGATTTAGAAGGAGAAGGAGCCAGACCCAGAGAGGAGGAGCCTTACACAGACCTTAGTGACGAGGAGGTGCAGATAGTAAAGCCAAAAACAAAACACACCTCTGCTCTCCCTCTTCAAGGATTATACTGTTAAAGTTAGCTCTGTTCAACTTCATTTTTAAAGTAACCTTTTTACTTAAATTTTCATACGATATAGGTTCTTTCTACTGCAAAGAAGAAAAAAATGTTTAAAGTGTTTTAAATAAGTACTGTAACAATCATCACATACTATTTTTGTGTAGTATAATCTTCATCAAACTTGATTAATACGTTTCACACACTTTAAATCAACTCAGAATAAACTTCAACTCCAATCATGGTGCTCATTACAAATTGATTATGATAAACCATACCATAATGGTGCAGTTTGTGCTCAAATCATAATAGTAATAACCATAATAGTGTAGTCTTAACTCCCTTATTACTGTTTATCACTTGATTCAAACCATATATGTCAAGCTAAAAATCAAACTTGCGCTACTTAAAACCACACTTTGTTTATGCTACTACATAAATGCCTAAATTTGAAGTTACACTCCGATTAGGCAGACCAGAAACACAGAGGCACATAGGAAAACAACTTTGCCCCTGCCTCTGAAGTGTCACAAACAACTTCAATAAATGCTCTTAAAAATAATGATTGACAGCACAGCAGTTTGTAAACCATGGACTTCTGAATTCATGGAAGAATACCAGAAAAAACCTAATCCAGTTCACTTGCAAAACTGAGTGGATCCTCTGTTAAGATGAGTTTGTTTTCCCTGAGCAGCTGAGGGTGGGCAATGGCCTCACCCGAAACTTTGATTGATGGGTTAAACGTTGAAGTAAAAAACGCCATAACCAAATGCGTACAAAACGTACTGACTTCTCAAAAGTAGTTTGCTGCGTCCAGGAAGCAAAAGAGTCTGCACCTGAATTCATACAGAGATTCACACAAATGTGGGATGTTAATGCTGAAATAAAACAAGATGAACATGAATTTTCGCTGTGGAGATTTTCTGTAGAATCTAAAACCAAATGTGGCGGCTGCTTATAAACACACCCAAGACTGGAAGGCAACTATGAACAAAGCAATGGCTTTGCACAGAAACAAGGTTTTCGTTCTTAATAAACCTGCCTCCAGCACAAAACAGATGATGCAGTATGCGCCACAGGAAGGTCAATACAATAACAGAAACAAAGACAGACCAAAACACGGTAATTGTCAATAGGAATGGTCGTCGTCAGAACAGAGACAATAACCAAAGCCACACTGAAAAAAAGAATCCTTTGGATTTACTTGATTTTAATGTGTACATCGGTCCCACATGATAAGAATGTGGATGACTGACAAAATTTCCTTCTTTTTCCCAATGAATTATTACTTGTTAAACCAAGATATTTCAATCATGTTCAGGTATTTAAAATAATCAAGTTGAGTTAACTTATTTTTTTTTAAGCTACTGCAACACCAATTAATTAAGTAGCATGAAAGTGATTTTATCATGTTCAGGATACCTGATTTTCAAATATAATGAACTTGATTTGTTAATGCTTATATTATTTAAATGTATTATGTAAATTAAAAGCAACTTTATTATTTCCTTACAACCCAGGTTAGGTCTCTAAATGTAACTTGATTTGTTAAAGCCAGCCAAATGCATTGTAGACATCAGTTTTGTGTTGTGTGCAAATACAAAAATCAAAACTGATTGCATTGAAAAAATGTACTGTATTTGTTACGGGAATTTTCAAGAATGACCCTTCAATAATGAAGACTGGATTCGAAGTATCAAAGTTTAAGTTGAATTTATTATTCTTGTACAAGAAGGAGCGTTTAACAGTGCAACACACAAAAGGGGTTACAGAGAAAAGGCTCCCCGAAGAGCCTTGACAATTAGTTCTTATACACTTTCTAATTGGCTATTTTGGACATCTCCCCATAGATACAGATAGCATCATAACATCTTTTTCTGTTCTCTAATCAGAAGTCAGCAGAATATCCCTTAGTCTAAAAGACACCTCCCCGACCTATCTCCGACCCTTGTTCTGTTCTGAACTTCCTCAACTTATACATATAGTTGAACTTTATCTCTGCCTGCCAGCATCAGCAAATACGCAAACAGAAGGGGAAGTGTCCACAAGTCATGTAAAAAAATAGAAACACACACAGACATCTTATGATTAAAAACATCTGACCCCAGTATAATTCTAATTTTTATAACATTTCCCCCCTGTTTGTACTATTTTAAATGGTACAAAAATGTAATCATAAAAATAAAAATTAATCAGTGTTAGTTGATTCAAATAATCATGAATGATGTGGGAGCGAAAAACCTGTCTGGCAGCTCTCTAACATTCTTATTGTTTCATACTGTCTCCACACGGCCCTGCTGCCCCGGCGACCAATAATCTATGTTATTAATTGTTACAATCACGCTAGTATGCTTAATCACACTTCACAATGTAAATATTGATTCTAACAACAGCAAACGTATAAGTACATTTATGAATCTAATAAAGAAAAATAAGTTTGTCCTTAGACGGGCTGATCGACTCAGCGGACCGAGTCACGGGGACCTTTCCCTGCCTACGGGTGTTGTCCCTGAAACGAAGAAAAAAAACAAAACCTTTAAATGTATATACAATTTGCTGTCAGTCTTTTAAGCATACATTACATCAGAACACTATAACTTCCTTTCAGATTTTCTATAGGTACTTCTCCTCTCATGGGTGCGTAGATGGACTCTCCTATTTGCTTGAGCTGAACATATTCTCCATACTCCTCCTCATTCCTGTATCTAATCACGACCTGTCCACCAGTCACCACATGCCTCTAGAACCCATCATCTGAGGAGACAGGTTGATACAACAATTGTTGTTTCGTTAGTGCAGTAGTAATCAATCTTTACATCAATTCTCTCATACATGGAATACAACAGCATCCACAAGTGACCAAAGCAGCAATCACAATCTTGCTGGATTCTGATGAGTTGGTGTATGTCCTAATTCTACAAATGTATATTCTTCTATAACTGTCATCTGCTTAGTTGTTTTGTTTATTACTTATCTGTAGGTATCGGTGCTCGTTTGCAATGTGTCAGGTGTATCCACGTTGTTCTCTCAGCTATGCGTACTGCTGTGGGTGTTGCGAGTAGCACTTGAAATCGACCTTCCCACCTCAGAGAACTCCAATTCAGTTCAGTTTAAGTGTTTTGGTAAATATCCAATCTCTTGGCTTCACAGATGTCTCTTGGTCAAGGACCAGCTCTGTGGGCGAGAGAACTGTAGACATTGTTTCTTTGTTTTTCAACATTTTAGTCATATAATCTACAATCGTTTCTGTCAATTCTGTGTCATCTCCTTTCAAGTTAATCAAAGGTACTCTGTAAGGTCTACCATACAAAATTTCAAAAGGTGATAGCCCTGTATTATTAGGTTGTATGTGAAGACTTCGCATTACTGCTGGCAAACAAGTCACCCATCCTTTCCCTGTCTCTTCCATGGCTTTCCTGAGTTTAGCCTTGATTGTACCATTCGCTCTCTCCACTAATCCTGCTGATTGTGGGTGATAAGAACAATGATATTTCATTTTGATGGAAAACAGTTCACTTAATTTAGCAATTACATCATTTCTGAAATGCGGTCCATTATCACTATATATGATTTCTGGAAATCCAAATCTTGGTGCAATATGTGTTGCTAGAGCTTTAGCTACTGTTATTGCATCATTTCGTGTGGTTGGAATAGTTTCAATCCATTTTGAGTATAAGTCTATGATCACTAAGCAGTACTTTTTGTTCTCACATTTATTTAACTCGATGAAATCCATGCATATCGTGTGAAATGGATATTGAGCATTAGGGCATTTTACCTGGTCTTGGTCTTAATCTACCTTGGACATTCTGTTTACCACACACTAGACATTACACACAAAAATCTTTTGCATAATTTTGGAATCCATATGTTGTATATACTTTATTTATTAGCTCATACATCCCCCCTGTTGACGTATGGGTTAACTCATGCGTCAACACTGCTGTAAACCGAAATAAATTTTTTGGAAGTATGTACTTGCCCTCTGGTCATTTCCATAACTCATTACTCATTGATAATGTCGCCCCCCTGTTCGCCCAAGATTGTTTTTCTGATTCAGGTGAGCTCTGTTGCATATCTTTTAAGATGTCATGGTCAATGTGTGTGATCTCCTCAGCTGTGTACATGTCCTCATATTCTTGCCTAGTAGCAGCTATTTTTCGCTTCCTCATCTGCTTTGCGATTACCTTGTGAAACCAAGTCAGTTCCTGTTGTGTGGGCTGCACACTTACATACTGCTATCTGAAGTGGCAATTGTACAGCTTTTAATAAGGCTAAAATCAGATTTGTATGCAAAATTGATTTTCCTGTGGATGTAATCATACCTCTATTTTTCCACTGTTGTGCGAAAACATGTAGGGTATTAAAAGCATATGCTCTATCAGTATAGACCGTTATTCTCTTCCCTGCTCCTAACTTACATGCTTCAGTTAGTGCAATCAATTCTGCCGCTTGAGCTGAAAAGTGGGGTGCGAGTGCTCTAGATTTTAACACTTTGTCTATGGTTACCACTGCATATCCACTACTGTTTGTCCCATCAGGATTCTTTTTGCATGACCCATCTAGAAACATCACTACATCTGGGTTTTGTAATGCAACATCAGTCAAACCTGCTCTTGGCAATACCTTTTTTGTTGTTTCAGCTACACAATCATGTTTGGTGCCTTCTGTCTCGTTTGGCAGTAGTGTTGCCGGGTTTAAAGTCGTACACCTTTCAATAGTCAGATGAGGTTGAGAAAGTAGAATAGTCATGCAATTGAGATGTCGAGCTGGGGACATGAAAGCTGTTTTTGACTGTGTTAGTAAAACGTCTACAGCATGTGACACCTTCAGTATCAATGGATGAAATAAGACGATTGTTGCTGAACTCTGTATTGCTAAGGCTGCTGCCTGTACGGCTTGCAAACACTGTGGCATTGCTCTGGCTATTGGGTCTAATTTAGACGAATAGTATGCTATCGGTCTAAGTTTACCCCCGAAAGGTTGAGTCAGCACACTAGTCATAAATCCTCCTCTAGCATCGCACATTTGTATAAACGGCTTCTTATAATCTGGGAGCGCTAAAATTGCTGAACTCACTAGCAATTGTTTTATTTTTACAAAAGCATGTTCTCCCTCTGGAGTCCATGTGATCACATCATTAGCTGCCATAGGCTGGTCATAGATAAGCATTTGGAGTGGATGTGTTACTTCAGCATAATTTGCAATCCATGCTCTACAGATGTCATCCCTAAGAAAGACATCATTTGTTTTTTAGTCCGTGGTTTGGGTGCATGTAATATCGCAGTTTTTCGATTTTCATCTAAGTGTTTACCTTCAAAGGAGATATTGAAACCTAGATATTTCACTACTTCTTTCCATAATTGCAATTTATTCTTACTTACTTTATGGCCCTGTTCTGCCAAGTATTTTAATAGCGCAATAGTATCAATTTTGCAATCCTGTTCATTTTCTGAGGCTAGCAAAATATCATCAACGTACAATAATATCTGACTCCCTCTCGGGGGAGTGAATTGTGCTAGATTAGACGACATTGCCATTGAAAAAATAGTCGGGCTTTCACAATATCCTTGTGGAAGTCTTGTGAATGTATACTTTTTACCTCTATACTGAAATGCAAACCAGAATTGATCTTTCTCGTGAAGTGGTATAGAGAAAAATGCATTAGCTAGATCTACCACTGTAAAATATTTAGCTTTTGGATTGAGTTCGTTTAGCAGCGTGTGTGGGTCTGGAACAAGGGGAGCACGTGGTATTACTGCTTTGTTTACTGCTTGTAAGTCCTGTACCATCCTCCATCCTGTTGGTGGACCGGCTTTTTTTTTTACAGGAAACAAAGGACTATTACATGTCGCATGTGGGCTTTCCCTAATGACCCCTGCATTTAATAAGTCCTGTATTATTGGTGCAATTTCTTCTTCGGCTTCTGGTTTGAGCGGATACTGTCTCTGGTATGGTCTATGGGAGCTTTTTGGAGTTATTTTAACTGGTTGTACCCCCTTAATGAGTCCCACATCAGCTGACCCCTTGGACCATAATTCTTGAGGCAGGTTATTTAGTTCTAACTCTTCTTAGGCAGTTAAAACATATCAAGCGGTGCTGGAATCTAGGCTAGTTTTCCCGCTAAGGTGGACTACCTTGACCGCTTGAGTGACCCAGTTCAAATGGGTACTATACACATTCAATTTGGGTGCAAACAGCACTTTCCCTCCCAGATCTTTCCATTCACAGTTTGATCTTTTTATTTTTGAGATGAACCCTCCCAAATCTTCCCACTGTGAATTGATCGTCTTTTCGATCTCACACCACACACAAGAAATGTGTGGTGAAGCCTCCTCTGATTGATTTAATTTCTGGGCTCTGGAGACTGATGAATCCAGGCAGGCCCCTCCACCGTGAATCAAACCTCTTCAAACAGGAACCTTGCGGTGAGAAATCTCCTCCAAACAGTTTCATTTCTGGTTCTTGGAGGCTCACTGCGCAAGCACAATTTCCTTTTTCGTCCCAGTATAGTTCAGTGAGAGTTATTTTACACCTGGGCTCTTTAAAGAATTTATCATGATATTCTTTATCTGGTCCGCGCTCGTGTCGGAAGTACATTGTGCAATGTAACTCTTCGGGTGTGTGCATTTCAACATTTTTCATTTCGGCGGGAGGAATTCGAGTTTTTACCACTTTCATCAATTCTTGAGTTATGCTACTTGGTCCTGTTTGAATCAAATCTAAACTGTACCAGTAGTTTAGTGTTAGTCCTTTGCGCACGAATGTTTCTGTTTCGTCCTCGTCATCACTGTCTGCTGTTTTTAGATTTACACGGCACGCTTTCATACCAGAATCACTTTGGTCTGGCACCGCTGCTATCCCTAATTTTGTCATCAAATCTCTCCCTAAGAGGTTAATGGACAGTTGTGATAACGCCACTGAGGCTAGAATGCTTTTCTTTGTTTTAGGATCGCTTATTCCTAGAGGTTTGGTCAAAGGTTCAACAGTTACATGCCCTGTGGCTGACCTAACTCTCAAACCGCTGTTTGGTTGCAAGGGAAATTTTGTTCCTGTTTCGTCACCTCGTACAACTGTTCTACAGGCTCCAGTGTCACACAAAAAAGTTAATGACTTTCCCTGCACTTTTAATACTATCCATGGTTTAGTTCCTTCCTGTGATAGTAAAACTTCAGCTGTTTGTAGCGATAGAACTTCATCTGTCTCTGCCTCATCATCTGTATATGTGCATGTTTGTGTGTGTGTGTGTGTGCGTGTACATGACCTGCTTCAGAAGTTAGTCATGCGGTGTGATCTTTTTTCTTCCTGTCCTGCCCGGGCTCCGCTCCTTTGCCTCCTCCATCTCCTCTTTGGGGCTCTGCAGCTTCTCGCGTAGTGTCCGAATTTTCCACAATTGTAGCACGAATCGTTGTCCACTCCTCTGCTCTCACCGCCTCCATGTCCTCTCCTTTTCCCGTAGTTATCTCGGAAGAAAAGTTCACCAGTGTTACTATCATAACACAAAAATGCATTTGTATCTTTTTTTTTTTTTTGCTTCAATTGTTTCTTCTGCATGAATTGCATAATCAATGGTTCTCTGCAATCCTTCATTTTTCCAAGCAATCAAATGTTTGATTATGAACTGCTCATTTGAGTGTGTGGTGTGACTGTATACTGTACCGCTTCGTGTCTTTGGAGGAGACCGAAGGTCTTGTGGAGTCATCTCTCTTTTTCGTGGAGTGACATTAACCCTCAGGAAGGGGTTGCGGGGTGAGTGGATGGGAGGCAGTGGAGCAGTTGGTGGTGCAGGAGGAGGAGGTTGAGGTGCGGGATAAGGCGGAGGATCCGGACGGAGCCCATATGGCACGTACTCGTTGTCATCCTGAGGGTCTCGGGCAGAAAACAAGACAGGATATATGTTAGATTGTTTCTCACTGCTCTGTTGAGCTTCTTTCTGTTTACCTGCATTTTCTTGTCTTTTAGCAACTTTCTCTTCTCCTTCCCCTTTCCTTCTCTGAATACCGGCTTGTCTGGCCCTAGCTTCTATCAGCCACAACTTAGCCTGTACTACTCCTTCTTTCTTTGACTTACCTTTCCTTTTCTCCTTCTCACTAATAGCCTTCACTAACTCTTCACATTCTTCTACATCTAATCTTCCTACAAAATCATACTTCTCCTGCCATCTCTTGAGGTATTTAACATTATCAGGATTTAATGTTTCCATACGTTTGGCATCTCCACTATACTGTTCTTTTTTACGACTCTGAGAACTACCGATTTTTATTTTTCTATTTTATATCATCATGCAATAAAATTATCTTACTTCCCTTATTCTCCCCTTAACAGCCAACCAGTTTGTATGGAGTTCACCCGAGCAACTGGTCCGATCAGTGAAACAGGTGGACTTTCGTCTTTCTATTTCACTGAGACACTGTTAATAGCTATTACTATTTTTTTTTTTTTTTTTTATGATATTTTAACCTATGTATACAATTTATATCTATTTGAGGTACATATATATATATAGACAAACACTAAAGCATGCTTTATCGGAGTCCTAGACTCCCAGTATTACCTCTAAATCCCTGATTTATAAGTAACACTATACTGGCGAAGTCCCTGACCTCTCGTTGACGTCTTTTTGATTACTCAGGCCTGAGGGATTAAATTTTTCCAATTGTCATTCCAAAGACATTAGCTTACACCCCCTCTAAGTCCCTGACTTAGGTCTATTTAGTTTAAGTCCCTGACTTAAGTATCCCTCTAAGTCCCTGACTTAGGTATAAGTGATCAAAATTCAACTTACCCTTTGTTTTTGTTTTGTTTTTTTTTCGAATCCGTGGGTCCTTCTCCTTTTTTGTTTTTGGTTGACCCCGTCAGTCTCCTCTCTCAGCTGGTTCTGGCCCTCGCCAAAACGGGGTTTTAAGAACCTCGTGGCGGTGGTTTTTAGTCAATGCACCTGCAGGTTTTTTTTTCCAGTACCGTTGCTTCCAGAGGAGAACAGATATTGGGGCCCCACGTTGGGCGCCAAATGTTACAGGAATTTTCAAGAATGACCCTTCAATAATGAAGACTGGATTCGAAGTATCAAAGTTTAAGTTGAATTTATTATTCTTGTACAAGAAGGAGCGTTTAACAGTGCAACACACAAAAGGGGTTACAGAGAAAAGGCCCCCCGAAGAGCCTTGACAATTAGTTCTTATACACTTTCTAATTGGCTATTCTGGACACCTCCCCATAGATACAGATAGCATCATAACATCAACAACAACAACAGTAATAAAGGTTTTTTTTTGTTGTTTTTTTTACTGTAAACCAGTAAACAAAATATGCCAAAATCTGAATTAGGCAAGTAAGAGCTAACCCTGTGAACCATTTTACATAGATGACAAATCAAAGTAGATTTGCAAACAAAAAGTAATAAACCCTGCATCGACTCGTCATGGAGAAATAACACAAATAAAAAAAAAAAAAGGGTGCAGTGATATCAGTGTGAGCAGTTCACTGAGAGAGCCTGTTTTTCAGAGCAAGTGCTTTGTTGGAAAGCTTACCTCCATCCAGTTCCATCCAAATCTTTTGGATAACCTCGAAAGTGTAGCGGAGGTCAGCAGGGTAGTTAAGGTTGAGCACATACATCAGTCCGAACAGCATAGCAACAGCTAATGCTACATTATCAAGATCTTGTAACACCTTGATGCCTTCAAGAACAATGCCAATGTCCTCCACTTCATCACTTGAAGCATGTTCTTTGACAACATAGATCCCAACAGTGGTGTCTTCAATGGCCTCATTGATGGTGTTGTTATCCAGGCTCTGTACAAAACAGACAAAAGGTAAGTTAACCAAAGTTAGCCAAATCAAAACTATTCACCAAGCTCCAATGATAAACATAAAACAGTGACACTATAGATCTAGGTAAGGTGAGAGTTAGAATCAAGGCAAATATAAACATTTAATAAAATGGAAGCACTATCTGTTCCATGAGAAACCACTTTTAATGCAGTTTGAGCCACTTTGTTGCACATTTACAGATCCATGGCTGTGTATGAACACAGGATTCTCTTTCAGCACATACACAGATGAGACAGCTGGTGGGCCATGAGATATTTGCTGAATTTGACAAAAAGTCTTGAGAACCGTTCATTCTACCTTTAAGTTCATTTAGCCTCAACCAGAAACACTGTATAGATTTTTTGTATGAAACAGTAAGCCACTGATAATGAAAATTATAATGAATATTATTTTAATTGATGAATAATTTCAGCGCAAGTGATCAAGAATGAGAATAAGAGAAGAGTGGAAGAAGAGTGGAAGCACTGATTCATATACATACCATATATTCCTGTAGAAGGTTATCTGGATCTTCGCCCATGTAGACACAGACTCCTTTAATGAGCCACTCTCCTCCAGCATCTACATCATCACACTGAAAGGACATTTTCTAGATTAGTGTCTTAATTCAGCTCAGGTGCCTTAACTTAACAACAACATCAGTTGGAACAAGGACTAACGCTTGCTTGTTTGGACCAGCGATATTTGGCAGAATAAAGCAAGTCAATATTTTCGATTATAATCAAATGTGAAAAAATACAATTAACATTTTATCAATATCTCACATTCTTTTTAGCCCTCTGGGGACTAGGCTTGGGCGGTATTACGGTAATACCGTATACTGCCGGTATCCGTTTCAATACCGTCATGAAAAAATGCAATGCACTTATATAGGAGATAACAATTAAATATTAAATAAAAGTCATTTGATGCCTAAACTTGATTCTATGTCCAGTAGCACTTATGTGTGGTTGAATTTTCAGTTTTACTTAAATAGTTGAACATGTTTTAGCCTACATTTGGAGACTTTCAATAAAGTCTGTGAAGGTGATGTCATCACGTGACAGCGCGGAGGGGAGAGAGACGCACCGGGAGAGAGAAGGGGAGAAAGATGGCAGGTCGCGCACCGGGTGACTTGGTGTCAAAAAAGAACACTACTTCTGCAGTTTGGGAGTATTTCGGGTTCCAGGCAAACGAGAAAGGAGAGCCGGTAAATACTGATGAGGCAATTTGTAAATTGTGCAATAAAAAGGTGACCGCGAGAGATGCAAACACCTCTAACCTAAGGACGCATCTCCGAGTCAACCACCCACTCACTGCTGCGAGGATGAATTTGGCTTAATAAAAGTTGTTAATATTATGCATGTTATGTTGTTATTGTTCAGTAATAGTGTTTGGTATTCAGTTTCTGAACGGTGAAGGCACAAGCCAACAGTTTTGTAATGCCACCTGAGGCTTACGTCATCATTTTTAATTAGTCACGGTAATCCCGTATACCGGGGTAAAATGTGGAGGAAGTTTGACGGTATCAAAATTTGGATACCGCCCAAGCCTACTGGGGACTAAGCCATTTTCAGCTCGTTTTTACTTCTTTAACATTTGGGCTTATAAACAATACTTAATGAATATGGAACACCGTGTGTTTGGTATCTATAGATTCAAGAGAACCTAGACTATCATAAGCATTCATGTAATGTGCTTATAAAGGAAGTATGAGTGAAAAATCTAGTAGTAGTAGATTTGTCATTTTTTACTCAAAGTCACACCTCAAACAGTACTAGTGAAGAGTTTTTGAATGAAAATATTATTTTTCAGTCCCTTTGCCTGACATACATGTGCAGTTTTTCAACCAAATATTTGAAGAACAATAAAATAATGCCCTTTCAATACAAAAGGTCCCATGTGTTTTTGCCTCATTTTCCTCAGGCATGCCACTTAGCAAAGCAAAGACCCTCCAGAAAGTTGAGGGGAACCTGTCATTCAACAGAAATAGTATTTATGAAGTTATTCAGTCACTCTGCTCTGTGTGCTCCCTGCACTCTGTTCTACGGACACAGCTCTCTCTCTCTGTTGTCCCTCCCCCACAAGACCCCCTTCAGTCGTTTGATTGGCTAGAAAACGTCATAGATACCCTACACTGATTGGATGAAAAAGAAACTAGTCTGCCTAGTAACGTTTGTCCATTCGTCGACTGCGTATGGAGTCTGCCGAACATCTATTTTTCGATTGGTCTTTTAAGCGGTGACGTAGAACAACAAGGAAGTGTCGGACAGACACAAACCGCACATCTCCATCTTCAGCGGAATCTCAGGAAAACAGAGCAAAAAAACACATCTCTCTATCATAAACCGTTTTGGAGATATTCACAGATATGTAGACTTTTTGGGCGGATCTGCCCAATCCGTCCCCAGAGGGTATCTCAAGGTAAATGAAGATGCAAATTTAGGGCTTAAATAAATGTGAGAGTACCTACCCATTACAGAGCCTTTTGAATGTATGATATGCAAATGGGATAGCATCAGTCAGGTGTCTCAGTAAAAAACAACAACAAAAACACACACACAATCCTAAACATGTCATAACTTCATACAAGTTCTTATTTCCTCTCCTCCCCCACCCGCTACAGTCACAGTCTGGTGCAGAGGCGAAGTTCGATGAAATTCACTCAACACAGCCGGCTAGCGGCTGCTCTCCAACGGCTGTAGCACTGTGGGCAGCAGCGGGCTCAGCAGAGAAACACACACTGACGCTTACTGTCTACAGTAAATAAACTAGCGGGTGTTAGCTAAAGTTCCCCAACATGTTATGCAAATAGCTTATAAGTACACAGAGTTAACAGGCTTGTTATATTACGTTACTGTTTGAAAACATGGCTCAAGTCGACTGTCGGCCAACTTACTCTAACAGGAACATATATAAACTTGAAGAACTTGCTTTTTCAGATATTGGGTCGCGACCTCTTGCTGCAAAGCATGGAGACTTTCCCACAACGTCCCGTTCGCGGTCTTTCCTTCTGAGAGGTCTTCTTCTTGGTCTATTTTTGGCATCCAAATACCGGCGCGTAAGCGCCACCTTCTGTTCTGGAGGGATAACGACACTGCCTGGCGACATTCGAACGACGAGAGACTAAACTCGATTACAATGAGTTTGTTTTTTTAATTTGATAAATTTCAATCAACTTGCAAGAAACTAGTTAGTTCAACATTCTTAATAAACAACTTAAGTGTATTTTATTAAACCATGTTCACAAACAGAATATAAATTAATTGTGTTGCTTTTACTAACTTCCCTTTTGTAAATTCAAAGACCCAATATTTCCCTTTTTTCAGGAACGAATAGCTACGTCTCTTCCTGCTCTTCCAGTCCCACCCCCACTAGCTGCTGTCATGCAGCCCACATATTATGACCAAGCATAGGGAAGACATGGAGGGGTGGGACCAGAGCAGCCATTTCATATTCAAGCTACAACGAATGGACTTTCTAATAATGCCACTGAAGATCCAGTAATGCATGTTCAGGTTAACAAAAGTACCATTGAAATTTTGGTAGATAGTGGAGCAAATATCTCTACTGTAAAAAGAGCATGTATGCACACCTACATCCATTTTTATTACTGCTGGAGGCATTTCCAGAATTCCCATAGAAGAACCATGATCACAGAAAACTTATTTATTTATTTATAAATAAATAAATAAAATAAAAAATAAAACTATCGAAGGCTCTGATGTGATGTATTCTTTTCAGATACCTGATTAAACCTGATACCTGGTCCTTGTCCCACTAATGGGAACCTTGCCCCTTTCTGTGTATTTATTTTTATTCTATTGTATTTTTATTGTATTCAAATATACCAGACTTCTATGATGACCTACTTTCCCTTTGGGGATTGATAAAGTCATCTATCTATCTATCTATCTATCTATCTATCTATCTATCTATCTATCTATATATCTATTTATCTATCTATCTATCTATAAAAAAATACAAATAATAAAAAAAAGCTTTTCAGTTTAACCACTACAGACTGTTCGTACTGTTGATTATGTCCAGGTTTCAATTTGCTTTCCAGTTTCACTTTCAAACATTCAGAAAATTAAACTAAAACTAAAACTTCCCCAGCATGTGCAACAAAGAGGCCTCATTGAACTGCAGCATTTAACCCTTCTGAGCAGTATACGCATTTGATTGCTGAGTTTTTAGTTACACAAGAGGGGTTGAAGTGTGAACAATGTTTGTTTGTTGGTTCACCAGAGATGTGCCATACCAGTCCAGCTATCCGACACACAGCAGGGATTGTTTAATGCTAAAGATTCATATCCACACATCACTGTGGCCGTGGCTGTGAGCTGTAACACAATGGACATGGTGGCTCAGTGCCAGGCCTTGAGAGAAGCTGCACCAGCTTCTCAACACTAAAGAGTAACACACTTAGGTGAGGAACTGTACATGTTATCTTTAAGTGAACACATTCAGTTATCACATTTGCCGCCTCTTTCCACACAGTATGGACCTCCTTCTGAGCTGTCTGAGGTCCCATCCATTTTGTGAGTTAAACATGAATTTCATGTGTGTTTTGTAAATCTGGCTCCGTCACATAAAGTCACACTCAAGCCTAATGCTAAGCTACCAATGATTAAACAATACAATTTGCCTCACAAAGCTATTGCAGGAATTGACAGTGTCATTCAATCTCTACTGGATCAAAATGTGTTTGTTCAAACCACCAGCCCATGTAACACTCCCATTTTTACCAATTTCCAAAGCAAACCGCCCCGATGAATGGCGGTTCATGCAAAACCTGCAAGCAATTAATAATATTGTGGTGCCTGCAGCTCCAAATTATGCCTGACACCAATTCGATTTTAGCTTCTTTACCATCTAACTCCACACACTACACAGTCATTGATTGAAGTTCTGCATTTTTCTGATACCATTGCATCCAGATAGCCAGTATCTGTTTGCATTCACATTCAAAGGTAAACCACCACCTGACCTCACTTGTGAGT
>CAMPSB010000244.1:0-78701 GCA_946959425.1 Argyrosomus regius | reverse complement strand
CCAGCAGGGATGTCCAAAGTACGATCCGGGGGCCAATCACAGATTTCATGCGGCCCGAAGCTTCATTTTTAAAATATAATATTATTTATGGCCTGCTAGGATTGTCAGATACTGTATGACTGGAAGATTTGACTTTTTTGGTTGACATAATGAAGCATTTGAACCTTTAAGGACATAACTGCTGGTGTTATATATCTGTAGATGTGACACAAAATATTACTTTCTGAATGATTTTGTTAAAGACAAGAGCAAGAGTGATATGTTTTAAACTTAAATGTTAACAGACTTTGCATTACTCATAATAAGTCATGTTTAAAATGAACATTAGGTTCAGATTCGTATCAACTTCATGCAACTTTAATGTGTTCCATACAATTTATTGTTTGTTATCTGACTCCAGATGTGAAAGAAAGGAAGAACTGGTTTTTAGATTTGTTCACGCCTGATTTAAATTAATCAATAAATAAAACAGTGCATTTGTATGTAAATTTTATTGTTTTTCGTTTTTAAGATATTAGTATTGGCCCCCGGGCATCTTCACATTGTCAAATCTGGCCCTCTTTAAAAGAAGTTTGGACACCCCGAGGATGTAGATTATGTGCTTAATTAAGTAATAAGCGCACAACTGTTAATATTAGGAGCTCTCAAGCTTTTATTGTTTTTTCTAAAGAACTACAGCTATGTGAAAAAACTTGAGTAAAACGTATTAACCAGGATTGATATTTGTGTTTATTTATTTATCAGTGTTTATTTAATCAAAAATCTTTTATAAAATATAGACCTGCCTTTTAATTATTGCTTGTGAGTTAAGGTAAACTCTGCTGCCATCATATTTGATTACTTTCATAAAAACAGTGTGTCGACACATTCATTTTAATTTTTTTAAATCACTATCAGAATTGTACAATTGAACAAAGTTACATGACAACATGATAGATGATTGATTCAAAGTGATAAACACAAAATCTAAAGCATCTATGACAACAGTCAGTTGGCACTGCAGTAATAGTTTACAAGTAAAGGTCAAATCAATGAAATCTGGTACTTAAAAGTCAAATAAAACACATCAAAAGTAAGAAATAAAACACAAAATTGCATTTCCTCACACAATCTTGTCTGAAATCACATTTATGTTATTTACTAAACTAAAACAATCTTTTACATGTGTTATTATTTACACAGAAACAATCCTGTGTCAAACAAGAGGTGCTGCATTTTACTGATCGAAAACAAGAAAAATGCTCTGTTACAGTAAAGAAGAAACAAGACTGAACAAAGAGAAGAACACTACAACACCAAATGACACCCGAACTGCTTTAAGCAAAAAGACCAAAGGGAAAATATTCACCATGTTCATCTGACTTAATCTGAATCTGAAGTCTTGTCTTCTTTTGTCTGTGTTTACCAAGGAATACACCCACATGTTTTGTTTTTTTTTTCGTTTTTTTTTTCTTTTTGTCTTGCTTCTCACATGCACCTCTTATTTCCTTTGTATCCTGTTCATCACCCTCTCCAGTTTTTCTTTCCTTTGGTCTTGCATTGACTTCATTGTCCTGATACCCTACATCCCTATCGTGATATTTCATCAAGGATTTTCCCTTTCTCCCTGGCTGTTCATCATCTTCACCATGACATGTTTTCTTTTCCTTTTTTTTCACCCCCCATTTTCTATTTTTCTTCTCATGTGCACCTCTCACCTTTGTATCCTGTCCATCTTTTGGCATGTTCTCTTCACTGTCACCAACTCTTCTATTGTCCTGTAAGTCAAAGAGCTCACCCTCTCCAGTTTTTCCTTCCTTTGTTACCTCATCTCCCTGTTCTTGCACACTAACAGGTTTACCGTCATCATCTTGTTCAACTTCCAGTGTACCCCCCAGAGCTTCATTTATATTCTGTCTTGCATTGACTTCATTGTCCTGATACTCTACATCCCTATCAGGATTTTTCATCAAGAATTTTCCCTTCCTCTCTGGCTGACCATGTTTATCATCTCCATCCTTGCGTTCCTTAACATATATCTTATCCCCTCTCTGTTGCTCATGTGTGTTATACATTGTACTTCTACCCGGTTTACACGTCTGATCATCTTCTGGCATGTTCTCTTCACTGTCACCTTCTCTTCTATTGTCCTGAAACTCAAAGGGCTTTTCTCCCTCTGATGATCTTTCACCCTCTCCAGTTTTTCCTTTAATTTGCACACTAACAGGTTTAACGTCATCATCTTGTCCATGTTCCTGTGCAACCCCAAAATCTTCTCTTGCATTGTCTTCATTGTCCTGATACTCTACAGGATATTTCATCTCTGGCTGTTCATCATTGCAGACGTCTGGTGGTAGCCCCACTTCTGCCCCCTCAGTCTCTATCTTTCTCTTCTTTCCAGGAGTAGACACCTCCCTGTTGTCTGAAAAGTACAACATTCATTTTAGGAACTGAAAAGTAGGTACTAAGAAATATTAGCTGGCTGCTATGTCATGTGTTGTTGCTCCTGCTTGATGTTTGTCAACTCGCTAGTTTCTAATCATAAATAATATATTCATAACTAATACATGTTTACAACTGTCCATATTTACCAAAGTGCAAATGCACTGATGGGAAATAAATCGCAAGAATACCAATTTCTACTAAATGTTGCTTTAAATAAATTCAGGCAAAGTGCCAAACATTTTGATGCAGTCATTCACATTTCACATCAAGGAGCATAATGATCATGTTTTCCAATCTTACCATTCATTTTTCTGTAAAACAGAAGATATGCACTGCTGGAGCTAGAAAGAGAAAAGTGAAAAGAAAGTAATGTCATTTTCAAATACAACAAAAGTGTCTTGGTGCTGTTTGGTTTTGTGTTGTGCACATGAAAAAAGGTTACCTTCAAACAGTCTGCAGTTGTGATTACAACATTGGTTAACACAGTCTTTCAACATGCTTATGTGTTATATTCAAATAAATTATCATGCATACACCTGTGGAGAGACTCATGAAGACCTGTCAGAAATAATCACATAAAAGAAGAAATAAAACTTACTTGTCAAAGTTATCCTTCTGGAATAGCTGATAACCATTCTGTTGATGAAAAGAATCAAATAAACATGATTAATCTGATTAATCAATTGTATATATGTAACTTTCAAGAACAGTTTAGGAGTTTAAGTGATCAGTCTTACCAATGTGACTCTGCTATCATTGAACGTGTACCATCCCTCATCATCCTTGATCGTTGCAGTGTAATGTCCACTTATAAGACTTCCAAAATGATCCACAACAGCATACAGTTCATATGTCTGATTCTGATCACCAATGGAAAACATGACAAACATCAAAATGAGGAATGAAAAAGAAATTTGTTCTGATAAAATGCAAAAATATACTGTATTTATACCTCTGGTATCTGAAGAATGAAGGGAACCTCCACAGTCTGGTTGATTTTGACATATTTCATGTAACTGTAGTTCAACTCAAACCTCTTCAACAGCAGCATCAAGACCTCTGGATGATGTTTTATCACACGTTTCTAAATTAAAAACACAGATCCCCAACATGTATTATCATGTAGTAATCAAGCACTTATGACACCATGAACTCTTTATACTGTCATTTCAAAATCAGAGTTAATGTAGTCAGTTTATGTTTTTTCATTACTCACAATAGTAGCATCAGATTTGGCATGACACTTGTTACAGTAAATCTGGTTTTCTCCGCTGAACTCTGAAGGTCTGAAATAGTCCTCAATGCCGTCCACCTAAAAAAACCAAAGCCAGGTATATAGTATTCATTTTAATTCCATTTAAAAGCTGCATAGTATCAGAAACTAGTTATGCCAAGAGTATTGATGGTTAGGTAGTAAGTTATGGGTTAGTTGCATAGACAGTATAAAGAACGGACGTTGGATCTGTGATGTCACCCATAGCCTTCTGAAGAGCTGTTTTGAAGCTCAGATGGCTCTGGCTGTTGCCATTTTGGCAATCCTGCCTCTGCTGCCTCCCAGCTAATCTAAAAATGGGCGAAGACTCAGATCGTTGGTGGAGCTCAGGCTGAAAACAAATAAGCCACCTGTAACAGCACCCACCTGTCAATCAAAGCGGCCACACTATTAATTATGCATAACTTTAAGCCTTAATATAATTTGAACAGGTGAGCTGTATAAAAATTCACCTTCGGTACAGTTGTCATGAACGGGGAAATTAGCTATAGAGACCAAAACTGTTTTTTGTACCAGGCTGTAAACATGTTTATTTCTGCTGTGAAGTTGGACATTTTAACATGGGGACTTATGGAGACTGACTTGTTCTGTAGCCAGCCTCAAGTGGACGTTTGAGGAACTGCAGTTTTTGGCACTACCATATTGGCTTCACTTCACAGCCACAAAGGTTGCCGTCTTTGTTAGTAGTAGTTATTTGAACTACTGAATAAACTGAATATACTGTAGTTACAAGATTTAACTGAATATCATGAAATAATTAATTATTTCAGTCAATAAGGAAGTCCATCTCACTGTGTGACACAGAGATCAATGTTGAAGTATTTACTGATAAAATGTAATCCACTGACTGCTACTGTTTCGGCAACCACCATTTTTAAAAACCCAGGGTAAACATTAATCAAACAAAAGAATTTACCAAAACATGGATAAATCGACAGTTGTTGGACAGTTGGACAGTTGTTGTATGACATTGCTACCACCGCCAGCTGGTTTACATCACTTCAGAGTTCCTTCAGAGTATTTATTTGTGGTGCCAATGAAAACAGTTAACAGTATTTTTAGGGGGAGCTCCCCATTGGGCAGTTCCTCTCAGTGAGTCCTAAAACTGTTTGGTCAGAAAACACCCAATGAATCTATTAAAGGTTCAGTGTGAAGGATATATGTCATAATGGGCCAAGAAAACCCCATTATTAATGGAAAAAGCGAAAGCAAAAGTCTGAGTTCTCTCTGTGAGATGAACACTAAAACCAAGTGAGTGTGATTTGATCTGGACCATAAGACTGTAATTAAAGTAGGATTTATATGAGCAATCTTTTTCATCAAATATCAAACACAAAACACCTGCTATGGCACAAGATGTTAAAAGGTTTCAACACATTTAGTCGAAGCTGATGAGAATAGTCTGACCGTTATGATTGGGTGTTCACATGAGACATTTAACATTGACTAACCACTCTATATTCACTGTTGGAATCCACCAAAGCAAGAGGAAGATACCAAAATGCCCCATCTCTGTCAGTCACTGCAGAACATCCAGTACAGATGGTCTTATGTGTCAACTGTCCGTGGAAGATCTGAAAGCACAAAAATACAAAGACTGGAAAACAAGTATTTTTCATTTAACATACAGATTTGATACTGATGATGTCTTTACCTGTGATGCTCCAGACCTGGTCAGTCTTAAAATCTTCTCAAAGTACTCAGCAGCATCCTGTTGTTCATACACTGAGAGAGGAAGAGCAGAAATCAAAATGACCATATTGACTTTTAAATCAAAAAACAAAAACACTAACTCTGGATTGTTACAGAGGTTATCAGATTCATTTCATATGATACTACTTAATGTAACTTTAATGTATGTTAAAGTAGATCTGGTTCACAGGTAGCTCATTCAAAGGTTGTGTTGTTCTGTGTGTTAACACATATTGTACCTCTGTCGATGCCCAGCTCCTGTGTGATTTTAGAGGTGTACGCTGTTCGTTCTTTTAAATCAGCAAACAAGGTTGTAAGTTGTCGATCAATACAGTCATGGTCAGGATTTTCAAAGGTGTCCCTGTACAAAGTTAAGACATAGTGGTCATGAGAGATACAAAGGTGCACCACAAAATCTAAACACATCATATAAAGTTGGACTTTGTAACAAACCTTTCCACAGCTGCTCTGAAGTCTTCGGTCATAAACAACACCTGCAGCACACTGTTCAGGTAGCAGGTTGCTCCTTGGTTTACTAAGCCATGGTACTTAACTGTTGGGAGGAGGAGGTTGTTAATTATGTATTTAAATGGCACAGCTGTCTTCACACCATTACTGTGGAAATATTTAAAAAAATATCGTACCTCGAATAGAGGAAGTTTTTCTCTTCTTTTTTCCCATTTTGATTCCTTGATGACAATTTTATCAGTCCACTTGTATACTCTTGTCAGCTGAAAATGATTTGCAGTTGACAATCCATTGTTGATAATAACTCAACTGTTTTGGAAATAAACACAAATGCTTAAAAATAGGAGCCTACCTCCAGTTGTAAGATGCTCACTTTCAAGACATTCCCGCAAACTGTAGAAAAATCTTCTCTTTCTTTTCGTTTTTTGGTCTTTTGACAACGCGCAAGAACAAGTGTCTCTGCCTCCTGTGAAGTACAACACTCAGCACACTTTCTCTTTCAGTTGTTGGTAGGTCACCAGACTTACTGGAATGCTGCATTCAGGGTGTGTTGGAAATACAGCTCACAAGACTGACAAGGAAAAAGGTTCTTTATTGATCCATTTGCACAAAAACACACCATATCCAGAACTTCAGAACTTCAAGAATGATTTGTGGCCACTATTGTTCTTCAAATATTGATTATTATTCTTGCACCTAGGTTTTTTGGCACCCAACTACTCCTACATACTTTGTCCTACAGAAACTATTCAAATATCACAACGTTCAGCTCATTTAGGACATGATGGCTATTATCTTACTCATTCATACCTTTCATATATTTTAAAATATTCAAATATTCCAAAAAATCTTTACATTAACATGAATGGAACAACCTTCAAATCCTTCTCCAAACCTTCAACACTTTCAATTACTTCTACTTATTTTCAGCTACAGATTTCATTCAAACTTCAAACTTTATTACATCAGCAATCAACATTTTGCATCAGGCATTTCAGCAGAAGGCATCCACACTACATTTTCCACATGAAATGCAGTTTTTTAGTTCTCCATAGTAGCCACACTTACAGGAAGGGTGCATTCAGGGTGTGTCTGTAATAGTGTCCTTATGAACAGACAGCTCATAAGAATAACAAGGAAATTAAGACTGTAGAAAATTCTTCTCTTTGTTTTTTTGGTCTTTTGTGGACGCCCAAGAACAAGTGTCTCTGCCTCCTGTGAAGTACAACCCTCTGCATACTTTCTCTTTCAGTTGTTGGTAGGTCACCAGGCTTACTGGAATGCTGCATTCAGGGTGTGTCGGAAATAGTGTTCTCATGAACATACAGCTCACAAGACCAACAAGGAAAAAGTTTCTTTATTGATCCATTTGCATAAAAATGTTTCAAGCTGCCAAAAAGCATTGTCTTTGTTGTATTTCATTCTACTGAAGCAAGAGCTTTAAAAAATTATCTTGTAGACTGAGAAATGTCACATTTCCAATTTCTGGACCATAAATGGAAGCATACACCATATCCAGAACTTCAGGGATGATTTGTGGCCACTATTGTTCTTCAAATCTTGATTATTATTCTTGCACCTAGGTTTTTTGGCACCCAACTACTCCTACATACTTTGTCCTACAGAAACTATTCAAATATAACAAGATTCAGCTCATTTAGGACATGATGGCTATTATCTTACTCATTCATACCTTTCATATATTTTAAAATATTCAACTTCTTCCAAAAAATCTTTACATTAACATGAATGGAACAATCTTCAAATCCTTCTCCAAACCTTCAACACTTTCAATTACTTCTACTTATTTTCAGCTACAGATTTCATTCAAACTTCAAACTTTATTACATCAGCAATCAACATTTTGCATCAGGCATTTCAGCAGAAGGCATCCACACTACATTTTCCACATGAAATGCAGTTTTTTAGTTCTCCATAGTAGCCACACTTACAGGAAGGGTGCATTCAGGGTGTGTCTGTAATAGTGTCCTTATGAACAGACAGCTCATAAGAATAACAAGGAAATTAAGACTGTAGAAAATTCTTCTCTTTGTTTTTTTGGTCTTTTGTGGACGCCCAAGAACAAGTGTCTCTGCCTCCTGTGAAGTACAACCCTCTGCATACTTTCTCTTTCAGTTGTTGGTAGGTCACCAGGCTTACTGGAATGCTGCATTCAGGGTGTGTCGGAAATAGTGTTCTCATGAACATACAGCTCACAAGACCAACAAGGAAAAAGTTTCTTTATTGATCCATTTGCATAAAAATGTTTCAAGCTGCCAAAAAGCATTGTCTTTGTTGTATTTCATTCTACTGAAGCAAGAGCTTTAAAAAATTATCTTGTAGACTGAGAAATGTCACATTTCCAATTTCTGGACCATAAATGGAAGCATACACCATATCCAGAACTTCAGGGATGATTTGTGGCCACTATTGTTCTTCAAATCTTGATTATTATTCTTGCACCTAGGTTTTTTGGCACCCAACTACTCCTACATACTTTGTCCTACAGAAACTATTCAAATATAACAAGATTCAGCTCATTTAGGACATGATGGCTATTATCTTACTCATTCATACCTTTCATATATTTTAAAATATTCAACTTCTTCCAAAAAATCTTTACATTAACATGAATGGAACAATCTTCAAATCCTTCTCCAAACCTTCAACACTTTCAATTACTTCTACTTATTTTCAGCTACAGATTTCATTCAAACTTCAAACTTTATTACATCAGCAATCAACATTTTGCATCAGGCATTTCAGCAGAAGGCATCCACACTACATTTTCCACATGAAATGCAGTTTTTTAGTTCTCCATAGTAGCCACACTTACAGGAAGGGTGCATTCAGGGTGTGTCTGTAATAGTGTCCTTATGAACAGACAGCTCATAAGAATAACAAGGAAATTAAGACTGTAGAAAATTCTTCTCTTTGTTTTTTGGTCTTTTGTGGACGCCCAAGAACAAGTGTCTCTGCCTCCTGTGAAGTACAACCCTCTGCATACTTTCTCTTTCAGTTGTTGGTAGGTCACCAGGCTTACTGGAATGCTGCATTCAGGGTGTGTCGGAAATAGTGGTCTCATGAACATACAGCTCACAAGACCAACAAGGAAAAAGGTTCTTTATTGATCCATTTGCATAAAAATGTTTCAAGCTGCCAAAAAGCATTGTCTTTGTTGTATTTCATTCTACTGAAGCAGGAGCTTTAAAAAAATGTCTTGTAGGGTGAGAAATGGCACATTTCCAATTTCTGGATCATAAATGGAAGCATACACCATATCCAGAACTTTAGAACTTTAGGGATGATTTGTAGCAACTATTGTTCTTCAAATCTTGATTATTATTCTTGGTTGTGCTATTCATTTCTAATGTAAATTTTGAATATGGAAAAAGCTGAATATTTTAAAAATTATTGTTATGCCCCAGTTTAGGGGTGCCTAGGGCATAGCATGAATAGGCCCCATCTTCCCCAAGTCCCAAGTACCACGACTAAAGATTTGTTTAGATATGTTCACAATTATTTATTTACAAAGACATACCAGTGAACAAATAGATATAAATAAAGTATATAAACTGAGTGATGCTTCGGGGCAGACCCAGGCCAAAACAACAAACAAAATACTCCTGTCTTAGAAAGAAACAAAACTACCCTATGAAAACAAATGATAACAGACTTACCTCCCTATACTTAATTAAACATGAGAAAAACATGATCAACAAAAATGACGGTCCACCCTTACTACTCAGAACTACAACTACTCAAACAATGTGACAGAATAGGAATGTGGCCGGTTGGGAGAGGAGGAGGATGAGGGAATGCCAGCTGCCTGCCGCCATCTTGGCTCTTTATATACCCAGGTGTGTCTCGGCTGCAGCCAACCACAGGCCAGGGTCCTGAACTCTCTCCACCAATCGCTGCTCTGCTGTGGCACAGTCCTATTTGCATATACAATTGACACAACAAAGAACACACAGGGAACACACACACACACAGCAGACTGAAAAATATGACCGCAGTCATAACAGTATGAGTTGCATGAATGAGTAAAATAATAGCCATCATGTCCTAAATGAGCTGAACCTTGTGGTATTTGAATAGTTTCTGTAGGACAAAGTATGTAGGAGTAGTTAGGTAATAAAAACCTAGGTGCAAGAATAACTAGTGTGCCTGACTATGGCCACGTCACGCCCCATCCTGAGATGTTCCTGAACGTCTACATATATTTTTTATGTGGCTAAAGTGAAGTCATGTGACCTTTAGAGCAATGGAAAGAAACTGGTTTGTCTACTTTCCTCCAGAAATTTCCTGTCTTTTTTAACACGCGGTCAATGGGGCTGCCGGTGGGTGATCCAGATGCATCAGTGCATTTTGTGCCAAAACTATGTCTGACAGCTTTAGCAGATGAATGTGAGTTAGAAGAAAAAAATCCTACAAAATGAAGTGAAAATTATTTCTGTGAGTGTGAAATTTGTGGCCTCAAGAGCAGTTTACAAATTTATTTTTCCGATTATAATGATGATAATTCGAAAACCGATTGGCGAAATGCTTAGAAAAGTCATAGCAAAAGATTCTGGCCAGGACTCCCTTGAAAAAGAGATTTTTAATCTCTTTAATCTCAATAATACCTTTTTTGTGCATGTGCAAACAAAACTGTGGGAGGAGTAGCGCACTGAAAGAACAGACGTGACCCAAATAAAGATAAGTGGTTACACAAAATGGATGGATGGATATCATACAGATATTTTCTCTTCATTTCCTCAGGGCAACAGTGTGCAGTTACTAAATTTCAAAGTAATATTTTACTCACTGAAGGATTAAGAATAAGATTAAAAAGAAGGTCTTGGTCCTTATACACTGAAATTCACAGGCAGCGGACACAGGGACTTTCTATGATCAAAAGAATCAAATCTAACAATCAATTCTGTGCACAGTCTCACAGATTGGGGTTTTCAATTCCAGATTCTGCCCCTAAAATGCAAAATTTTTGGCCCTGCAGTAATAGTTTACAAGTAAATTCCTAATAATTAAATCTGGGACATAAAAGTAAATAAATGAATAAAACTCAAAAATAAAAATAAAACGATTGAACTTTATTTCCTTACAAAGACTTGTCTGAAATCACATTTACGTTATTTACGTTACATGAAGTGCTATGTATTTATATATCTCTGAACAATTTTAAAAAGAAAACTTGACAATAAAATGTAAAAGTTCTGCACAGCTATTTAAACTGTATAAATTGATAATTTGAATAAAGTGAGCAGAGCATCAAGAGACTGAAAAAAATGTACAAACATGAAATCTGAGAAAGCTAATTATTAAATGAACTCAACATAAATGTGATCTTGTTGTTTATTACTTTCTATTACAGACTGATTAAATAAATCAGCACTTTAGTCTAAAACAATCTTTTACATTTGATATTATTTACAATGAAACAATCCTGTGGCATACAAGAAGTGATTTAGCATTTTACACTGACCAAAAACAAGAAGAGGTTAAGGTCTGTTAACGAAAGAAAAAACAGAACCGAACAAAGAGAAGAACTCTATAGTACAGTGACACTCAAACTGAATTAACCAAAACAAAATCAAAGCGAAAATATTCAGTATGTCCATCCTGTCTGACTGCTAACTGTTCACTGGCAAATAGAGAGTGATATTGTTAAGTATCAATAAGCATCAATTTAAAATACAATCTCATGCATCACCACAGTGACATGTGTGTTTTTCTTTTAATCTGACCCTAAAGTCTTTCTTTTTTGTCTCTTTCTTTTTCTTTCTTTCTTTCTTTCCTTTCTGTGTTGCTACCATTTTCTTTCTTTCTACTCATGTGCACCTCTTATTTTCTTTGTATACTCCATCCCAGCAGCCGACTCTTGTGTATCAGAGACTTTTCCTTTTTACAGAATTTGAATGAGTTGTACTGATTGTCTCATTTCCCTCTTGTACCTTTCCAAAGAGTCTTTTGGTACCACGTTTCTTTGGCCCTGCCAAAGGTGACTCATTCAGTTTTAGTTTTCAAATTTTCTTTGATTCCTCCACGGCTTCTAGGAGTTTCTTTAGATTGCTTATCTTCACATTGTTGTGACATATTTGAACTGCGTCTTTTAATTTCTGTTTCTTTATTTCTGTTGATGGAAACAGCCTCATTACCTTCCTCATCTGCCTCTTCAGCCTCCTTTCTCATCTTTCCAGCATCTTGACACTGGACATAGATAGGAGTGGTAGCAGGCGGGATGCCTCGAGGAGTAGACACCTCACTGTTGTCTTGAGTATCTGCATCAGGCACTGTAGGAAAAATATTAAAACAACATTGTGGGAGTTTTCTACCATAAAATAACAAATTTTGAAGCTACATTGATGTATAATCAGGTGAATGGTGTCTCTGTCATTTACACTCTTCGCCTCGTACGTCTGTTCTCACACTATGTAACTTTGTGCTTCAGGTACAAACACCCACAAGAAGTATGTGATGCTTTTTAGCACTAAGTCACACACCACCAACTATTTCACTGACTTAAGTGAAACTGGATCATTTTTTGGAACAAATGTTTCCTGTAAAGTAAACCGCTGTGAACTATAGCTGTTGTTAGCAAATGTTAGATCAGTTTGTTAGCTGGGCTGAGTGTTAGTGTTGGTACCACTGGGAAGAGGAGGTTCACAGCCCTGGGGTGCAGGCAAACGCTAACGTAAGGTGAGCAGCCTCTATGGACATAATGACAGAGGCAAAAAGACTGAAGGGGGCGTTGGCAGAGGAAGGTAAGAGAGAAAAAGAGAGAGTGACCGAGCAAGAAGCCATCAGGCAAGAGTAACTCTGGGACTGACTTTTAGTCGTTGGTGAGAGCTTCATGAAATAAAAGGCTAAAAGACAGACGCAGAGCTGGGCTTCTTACTGTTGGACTAGTAAGTATAATTAGCCGGCTGCTATGTCTTGTGTTGTTGCACTTGCTGGATGTTTGGCTGTTAGCAAACTTGTCACTCACTAGTTTTTGATCATAAGAAATGAAATCATAACTAATACACATCTACAACTGTCCATATTTACCACAGTGCAATTGCACTCGGGGCATTAAATTGCAAAAATACCAATTTCTACTAAATGTTGCTTTAAATAAATTCAGGCAAAGTATCAAACATTTTGATGCAGTCATTCACATTACACATCAGGAAGCATAATGAACATGTTTTCCAATCTTACCATTCATTTTTCTGTAAAACAGAAGATATGCACTGCTGGATCTAGAGAGAGAAAAGTGAAAAGAAAGTAATGTCATTTTCAAATACAACAAAAGTGTCTTGGTGCTGTTTGGTTTTGTGTTGTGCACATGAAAAAAGGTTACTTTCAAACAGTCTGCAGTTGTGATTACAACATTGGTTAACACAGTCTTTCAACATGCTTATGTGTTATATTCAAATAAATTGCCATGCATACACCTGTGGATAGACTCATGAAAACCTGTCAGAAATAATCACATAAAAGAAGAAATAAAACTTACTTTTCAAAGTTATCCACCTGGAATTGCTGATAACCATTCTGTTGATGAAAAGAATCAAATAAACATAATTAATCAGATTAATCAATTGTATATATGTAACTTTAAAGAACAGTTTAGGAGTTTAAGTGATCAGTCTTACCAATGTGACTCTGCTATCATTGAACGTGTACCATCCCTCATCATCCTTGATCATTGCAGTGTAATGTCCACCTCTAAGATCTCCAAAATGATCCACAACAGCATACAGTTCATATGTCTGATTCTGATCACCAATGGAAAAAAATTACAGACATTAAAATGAGGAATGAAAAAGAAATTTGTTCTGATAAAATGCTAAAATATACTGTATTTATACCTCTGGTATCTGAAGAGTGAAGGGAACCTCCACAGTACGGTTGATTTTGATGTATGTCATGTAACTGTAGTTAAACTGTAACTCAAACCTCTTCAACAGCAGCATCAAGACCTCTGGATGATGTTTTATCACACGTTTCTAAATTAAAAACACAGATCCCCAACATGTATTATCATGTAGTAATCAAGCACATATGACACCATGAACTCTTTATACTGTCATTTAAAAATCAGAGTTAATGTTGTCAGTTCATGTTTTTTCATTACTCACAATAGTAGCATCAGATTTGGCATGACACTTGTCACAGTAAATCTGGTTTTCTCCGCTGAACTCTGAAGGTCTGAAATAGTCCTTAATGCCGTCCACCTAATAAAACCAAAGCCAGATAATCAACCAATAAACAGAATGAATAAAAAACAATTAAAAGAAGATATGAACAGCTTTAAATGAAAATGCTAATTTGGAGATGAAGACTCAGATCATTGGTGGAGCTCAGGCTGAAAACAAACAAGCCACCTGTAACAGCACCCACCTGTCAATCAAAGCGGCCACACTATTAATTCAGCATTACTACTATACTTTAAGCCTTAATATAATTTGAACAGGTGAGTTATATAAAAATCAGACTCAGTACAGTTGTCATGAACCGGGAAATTAGCTATAGAGACCAAAACTGTTTTTTGTACCAGGCTGGTACTAGTTATTTGAACTACTGAATGAACTGAATATACTGTAGTTACAAGATTTAACTGAATATCATGAAAAGGAAGTCCATCTCACTGTGTGACATATAGAACAATGTTGAAGTAATCAAGCACTACTGTTGGAGCTGGTGATCAAACAACATTTAACATTGATTCACATTTCTTTGTATGAAGTATGTTGGTGGATGATGTTCACCTATGCTCCAGCTAAAGTTTAGCTTAATTCTTTATATACTGAAGTATATATGTCCTGGAAAAACGCTATGAAGTTTGCATGTTGTCAGATCCTTACCACTCTGTATTCACTGTTGGAATCCACCAAAGCAAGAGGAAGATGCCAAAATGCCGCATCTCTGTCAGTCTCTGCAGAACATCCAGTACAGATGGTCTTGTGTGTCAACTGTCCGTGGAAGATCTGAAAGCACAAAAATACAGAGACTGGAAAACAAGTATTTTTCATTTAACATACAGATTTGATGTTGATGATGTCTTTACCTCTGATGCTCCAGATTTGGTCAGTCTTAAAATCTTCTCAAAGTACTCAGCAGCATCCTGTTGTTCATACACTGAGAGAGGAAGAGCAGAAATCAAAATGACCATATTGACTATTAAATCAAAAAACAAAAACACTAACTCTGGATTGTTACAGGAGTTATCAGACACTCTCTGTCTGTGGGGCTTCAATGACTGCATATTAACACTTCCAGTGCACAGCATGCAGATCATTTCATCTGATTATTTTAAGATACTACTTCATGTAACCTTAATGTGTGTTAAAGTAGGTTTTGTTCACAGGTAGCTCATTCAAAGGTTGTGTTGTTCTGTGTGTTAACACATATTGTACCTCTGATGATGCCCAGCTTCTGTGTGATTTTATAGGTGTACGCTGTTCGTTCTTTCAAATCAGCAAACAAGGTTGTAAGATGTCGATCAATACAGTCATGGTCAGGATTTTCAAAGGTGTCGCTGTACAAAGTTAAGACATAGTGGTCATGAGAGATACAAAGGTGCACCACAAAAACTGAATGCATCATATAAAGTTAGACTTTGTAACAAACCTTTCCACAGCTGCTCTGAAGTCTTTGGTCATAAACAACACCTGCAGCACACTGTTCAGGTAGCAGGTTGCTCCTTGGTTTAATAAGCCATGGTACTTAACTGTTGGGAGGAGGTTGTTAATAATGTATTTAAATGGCACAGCTGTCTTCACACCATTACTGTGGAAACAGTCGATAAATATCTTACCTGGAGGAGAGTTTTTTGTCCGTGAACTCATTTTGATTCCTTTTTGACGATGTGTATCGCTCATTCCATCTTGTTTCTTAAGACAATGTTCTTCATGCTTGTTACTGACTTCAGCTACTGATGTCCTCTGTTTTCCACTGTCACTGTCCTGAACCTTGACACTCTCTACAAGCTGAGTCGCTCTAGACAAGGTTCCTCTCTTTTCTGTCTGGTCATCGGCCTGTGCGCTTCCTCCCACATCCTCCTCATCTCTCTGTTTTTTAGCATGAACATCTTGATAATAATTTGTTTCCTCATTGCTCTCATGATGATTGTATGACTTGGTGTTCTGATTCTCTTCAGTATCACAGAGGTCAGGTGGTAGTCCCACTTCTATAGAACTTCTCTTGTCATAGATAGGAGTGGTAGCAGGCGGGATGACTTCAGGAGTAGACACCTCCACGTTGTCTTGAGTATCTGCAGCATGCACTGGAAGGTAGGTACAATATTAAAACAACGTTGTGAAAGTTTTCACCACAAAATGACAGATGTGCAATCATGTTGATGCTACATTGATGTATAATTAAATGAATGGTGTTTCTGTCTTTCCCACTCCTCACCTTGTACGTCTGTTCTCACACTATGTAACTTTGTGTTCCGGATACGAACACCCAGAAGAAGAAGTACGTAACACTTTATATCACACATTGTTGTGGAGAAATTGCTGAAGTCAAAGGTCAATGCTGAGGTCAGGAGGGAAGAAAGTGTTCAGGAGCCTCTGATGTCTTATGCTGTAATATTTATTGACGCTTGGCCAAGGAGAATTAGAGACAGGTCTCACATTCTGCCCAACTCGTGCTGGTGGATAGACTTTAAACCTCAAGATAACACCGCAAATACTATACGCCCCAAATGAGACAAAGAGAATGTTTTTACCAAGAACGGTGTTATCGTCAACATATTCTAGTCTGGAGACACAGATGTCTGTTTACGTCAACGGCAAGCTATCTATTATGTCTAGGAAGGCAGCAATAGGTCTCTTCGACCCTGGCCACCACAGTGTTGAGATAGACTGGCACCTACTGCTCCCAGTCAAAGCCAAACAATTAATACTGCCGAGGACCTCAAGGCCCACACGTGACCTCATGTAACCTAAGGATAGAAAATTCCATAACACACACCACCAACTATTTCACTGATTTTGGTGAAACTCAGATTGCTACGCATCCACTCTAGGTGACTTACAGAGTTTCCTCATGGACAGTAAAGTAAACTGCAGGAAACTGTAGCTGCTGTTCGCTAATGTTGCTCAGAGCACCTGGTGTTAGTGTTTGTAACACCAAGAAGAGGTGATTTTCAGCACCGGGGCATAGGCAAATCCAGAACTGGTGTCATGCCAGAACCAGAGCTGGGCAATATAACCGGGCTCAACAGCGTCTTGTTTGATAAGTGCATGTCTTGTTTAGTTATTTATTATTTATCTGATCTTTTGCACTGACGGGAGAGCTGTGCCCCAATTTCGTTGTGCTAACGTATTCTGTACTACCGTGCAATGACAATAAAGACTCTCTCTCTCTCTCTCTCTATGGACATAATGGCTGAGGTGAAAATGCAGAAGGCGGCATTGACAAATTTAGCTGTTGGACTAGCAAAAAATATTAGCTGGTTACTATGTCATGTGTTGTTGCACCTGCTTGATGTTTGGCTGTTAGCATCTACAACTGTCCATATTTACCACAGTGCAATTGCACTGGGGGGCATTAAATTACAAAAATACCAATTTCTACTAAATGTTGCTTTAAATAAATTCAGGCAAAGTACCAAACATTTTGATCAAGGAGCATAATGAACATGTTTTCCAATCTTACCATTCGTTTTTCTGTAAAAAAGAAGATATGCACGGCGGGATCTAGAGAGAGAAAAGTGGAAAAAAAGTAATGTCATTTTCAAATACAACAAAAGTGTCTTGGTGCTGTTAAAAAAAAAGTTACTTTCAAACTGTCTGCAGTTGTAGTTACAACATAGTCTTTCAGCTTACTTATATGTTATATTCAAATAAATTATCATGCATACGCCTGTGGATAGACTCATGAAAACCTGTTTCAGAAATAATCACATAAAACTGTAAGTTGGATAAAAAAGAAGAAATAAAACTTACTTGTCAATGTCCTTCTGGAATTGCTGATGACCTTTCTGTTGATGAAAACAATCAAATAAACATGATTAATCGGATTAATCAATTGTATATATGTAACTTTCAACAACAGTTTAGGAGTTTAAGTGATCAGTTTTACCAATGTGACCCTGCTATCATCGAACGTGTACCATCCTTCATCATCCTTGATCATTGCAGTGTAATGTCCAAAATGATCCACAACAGCATACAGTTCATATGTCTGATTCTGATCACCAATGGAAAAACATGACAGACATTAAAATGAGGAATGAAAAAGAAATTTGTTCTGATAAAATGCTAAAATATACTGTATTTATACCTCTGGTATCTGAAGAGTGAAGGGAACCTCCACAGTACAGTAGTTTTTGTCGTATGTCGTGTTATTGTAGTTAAGCTCAAACCTCTTCAACTGCAGCATCAAGACCTCTGGATGATGTTTTATCACACGTTTCTAAATTAAAAACACAGATCCCCAACATGTATTATCATGTAGTAATCAAGCACTTATGACACCATGAACTCTTTATACTGTCATTTAAAAATCAGAGTTAATGTTGTCAGTTCATGTTTTTTCATTACTCACAATAGTAGCATCAGATTTGTCGTCGCACTGGTCACAGTAAATCTGGTTTTCTCCGCTGAACTCTGAAGGTCTGAAATAGTCCTCAATGCCGTCCACCTAATAAAACCGAAGCCAGACAACCAACAATCAACTAATAAACAGAATGAATAAAAAGTAAATAAAAGTCATAAGGTATGAACGTCTTTAAATGAAAAGGCTAGTTTGGAGTTCATTACTTTACATCCAAAGTTATGCAATACTTACAATAAGTGCATTCAACCATGTCAATACAACCCAAGAACTGCAAGAATCACGCAAGTACATCAAATATGCTGAACGGCTTCAAGTGCTACATTTGATGAAAACTGTCTGATAACTGTCTTCAGTCAGCTTTTGATGCTTTCCATTGATCACTTCTTAATTACACGTGTTGCAGATAAGATACTGTGAACAGAAGTGATACACTTGACTACAGAAGTGATGATGGGACAACGTGACAGTACTGAATGTCTCTGCAATTAAAGGTACAATATGTAAGATATTTACTGTATTAAATCATACTGTAAAATGAATATACTGTGTCATCAAAGATTAACGAAACAGACTCTACTGAAATACAAGCTTCTTGATAAATTACTATAGTCAGTATGTTTCTTTTTTTGAAATTTGCCTTGACGGACTGGGCTGACTGTTTGTTTTATTCTGTGTGTTTTGATCCGGCTTGATAACTACACGGCTCATGCTGAAGCTCCGGGTTGCCAGGTATGAAACGTGCTACAGCCATGGAAGCAAATAAAGTTTAGCAACGGAGTGAACGTTGCTAAAACAGAGAGATGAGGAGGATGTGGGAGGAAACTCACAGGCCGATGACCAGACAGAAAAGAGAGAAACCTTGTCTAGAGCGACTCAGCTTGAGTGTCAAGGTTCAGGACAGTGACAGTGGAAAACAGAGGACATCAGAAGCTGAAGTCAGTAACGTGGAAGACTGACCTGGTCACTGGAGACTTTTAGCTCAAAATTCACAGATTTTCATCTCAAAGTTACCAAAACAGTTCTCTTACTATATTTATTTTACTAGAGGGGGTCTAAAGGAGTTTATTTATGCTGAACTTTACCACTGTAAAATAACATTGTATCTGTTTGTGTGTGTGTGCGTGTGTGTGTGTGTCTCTCCCTCTCTCCCAAACAAACGGACACAAACCAAATGAAACTTCTTGTTGTCATTATTTTGCAGCACAGACTGAAGTCAGACTCAGACGTAGAAGCTGCTTCATGAAATAAACCTTGCTGCACTCCTTTTGCCTTCATGGAGGTTCAGTGTCTTCAATCTGGCAACCTGCGTTAGGTGCAGTTTGGGGAGGGGGGTGAGGCGGGAGACTGCTGTCCAGTGTTTTGAATTTGAGCTCGGTGTACAATCTTACATTATTGTATTGTAAGTCACATAAAAGTTGACTGAAAAACAGTTTTACTGTGTATGCCTTAACAAGAGGGACCTGGGTATCATTTAATTTTTTAATGACAGGATAGTCAGAGGCACTGGTGCACATCGAGAATACTTTTTAGCTCCTACTTCAGAGTAGCACTCTCACAGCACAAGAAGAATCTTAAGTGTTGAGGTTTATTGATTTGTTTCAGACATAAGCATATATACACTGGTTGAACAAATGTTTGTAGTGGTAGCCCTACCGCTAGTAGTACGGATTATCGTAGCTGGACCTAAAGACTGTAGTTTAAGTATGACTTTATGGTCGACCCTAAATAACATCATAATGTAGTAAGGTTTTCTTCACGTATCAAACACAAAACACCTGCATGACATCACTGACCATTCAAGACATACACTTGAAGCTGATGGGGATCTGTATAAGAATTTGTGTAATCTGTGTGATTCAGTGTTCACATGGGACAATTAACATTGATTATTAATCAAGTTTGCATTGAAACTCTCCATGATGTCTGTTCACATTTCTTTGTATGTTGGTGGATGACATTTACTGAAGTTCCAGGTAAAGTTTAACTTAATTCTTTATATATTAAAGTATATATCTCCTGAAAAAAATGCTTCAAAGTCTGCATGTTAACATATACTTACCACACTATAGCATTTATAGTAGTCACTGTTTGAATCCAAAGCAAGAGGAAGATGCCAAAATGCCGCATCTCTGTCACTCTCTGCAGAACATGTAGTACAGATGGTCTTGTGTGTCAACTGCCCGAGAAAGATCTGAAAGCACAAAAATACAGAGACTGGAAAACAAGTATTTTTCATTTAACATACAGATTTGATATTGATGATGTCTTTACCTGTGATGCTCCAGATTTGGTCAGTCTTAAAATCTTCTCAAAGTACTCAGCAGCATCCTGTTGGTCATACACTGAGAGAGAAAGAGCAGAAATCAAAATGACCATATTGACTTTTATATCAGCGTCACCTGCACTCTCTGTTTGTGGGGCTTCAATGACTGCCTGTCAACATTTCACAGGATGTCCATGTAACCTTAAAGACAGTGTAAAGGTGATTCTAAGATTTCTTTCAAAATACATTAAATATGTTGGAAAATAGTTCCTGAAAACATGTGAAAAGACTTTGAACGGTATATTACTGAAATGTGGAGTTAGAGGTTAAAACAGTTTTTCACCAGTTTTCAGTCCAGGATTTTGTGGGCGGTCCTTAAACGGTGGCTCGATGATGCGCTAAGGCCACCCTGAGCATAATCCCCCCCGCCTCCCTAACCCACAACAGTATAAAAGCCTTCAGCGTGTTAGCATCTGTGCTTCTCCGTATGCTAGTTATTATTATCTTGTTATCTCTGCCTTCGAAGTACTGCAAATGCATTTTCCCTGGATGAACAGCTTTATTTTGTTCCAAACACGAAGAGATGAAGAAGAAGAAGCGGATTTAATTTGACAAAGATCTGAAGTTTATGTCTGTTGGTAATGGCACCTCCCTGGGCTGCAGGTGTGCCGTGCTGCTGGTGTTTTTTTCAAAACAATTCCACGCATTGTTTCACAATGTACATGACATATTGAGACAGAGATAGAAAGACAGAGAGACAGATAACAAACAGAGACAATGAGACAGTGAGAGATAAACAGACAGTGACAGAGAGTCCCAGGAGTGGGCGTGCCTTCAGCACATTCAGAGGTCACGCCCCCACAGTCCTGGAGCTGAGCTGCTCATTTTTACCTGATTTTGACACCTAATTTCATAAACTTGTCGATATTTTAATCATTCAAATTTGGCTAGGTGGTTAATAACACTTTCTTGTTTGGCCTGATGAACTCAGAACACATATTTATTTTTACTTTAAACAGACTTTAATGTTTGTTAAAGTAGATCTGGTTCACAGGTAGCTCATTCAAAGGTTGTGTTGTTCTGTGTGTTAACACATATTGTACCTCTGATGATGCCCAGCTCCTGTGTGATTTTAAAGGTGCACGCTGTTCGTTCTTTTAAATCAGAAAACAAGGTTGAAAGATGTCGATCAATACAGTCTGTGTCAGGATTTTCAAAGGTGTCCCTGTACAAAGATAAGACATAGTGGTCATGAGAGATACAAAGGTGCACCACAAAAACTGAATGCATCATATAAAGTTGGACTTTGTAACAAACCTTTCCACAGCTTCTCTGAAGTCTTTGGTCATAAACAACACCTGCAGCACACTGTTCAGGTAGCAGGTTGCTCCTTGGTTTAATAAGCCATGGTACTTAACTGTTGGGAGGAGGTTGTTAATAATGTATTTAAATAGCACAGCTGTCTTCACACCATTACTGTGGAAACAGTCGATAAATATCTTACCTGGAGGAGAGTTTTTTGTCTGTGAACTCATTTTGATTTCTTTTTGACGATGTGTATCGCTCATCCCATCTTGTTTCTTAAGACAATGTTCTTCATGCTTATTACTGACTTCAGCTTCTGGTGTCCTCTGTTTTCCACTGTCACTGTCCTGAACCTCGACACTCTCTACAAGCTGAGTCGCTCTAGACAAGGTTCCTCTCTTTTCTGTCTGGTCATCGGCCTGTGAGTTTCCTCCCACATCCTCCTCATCTCTCTGTTTTTTAGCATGAACATCTTGATAATAATTTGTTTCCTCATTGCTCTCATGATGATTGTATGACTTGGTGTTCTGATTCTCTTCAGTATCACAGAGGTCAGGTGGTAGTCCCACTTCTATAGAACTTCTCTGGTCATAGATAGGAGTGGTAGCAGGCGGGATGACTTCAGGAGTAGACACCTCCACGTTGTCTTGAGTATCTGCAGCATGCACTGGAAGGTAGGTACAATATTAAAACAACGTTGTGAAAGTTTTCACCACAAAATGACAGATTTGCAATCATGTTGATGCTACATTGATGTATAATTAAATGAATGGTGTTTCTGTCTTTCCCACTCCTCACCTTGTACGTCTGTTCTCACACTATTTAACTTTGTGTTCCGGATATGAACACCCAGAAGAAGAAGTACGTAACACTTTATATCACACATTGTTGTGGAGAAATTGCTGAAGTCAAAGGTCAATGCTGAGGTCAGGAGGGAAGAAAGTGTTCAGGAGCCTCTGATGTCTTATGCTGTAATATTTATTGACGCTTGGCCAAGGAGAATTAGAGACAGGTCTCACATTCTGCCCAACTCGTGCTGGTGGATAGACTTTAAACCTCAAGATAACACCACAAATACTATACGCCCCAAATGAGACAAAGAGAATGTTTTTACCAAGAACGGTGTTATCGTCAACATATTCTAGTCTGGAGACACAGATGTCTGTTTACGTCAACGGCAAGCTATCTATTATGTCTAGGAAGGCAGCAATAGGTCTCTTCGACCCTGGCCACCACAGTGTTGAGATAGACTGGCACCTACTGCTCCCAGTCAAAGCCAAACAATTAATACTGCCGAGGACCTCAAAGCCCACACGTGACCTCATGTAACCTAAGGATAGAAAATTCCATAACACACACCACCAACTATTTCACTGATTTTGGTGAAACTCAGATTGCTACGCATCCACTCTAGGTGACTTACAGAGTTTCCTCATGGACAGTAAAGTAAACTGCAGGAAACTGTAGCTGCTGTTCGCTAATGTTGCTCAGAGCACCTGGTGTTAGTGTTTGTAACACCAAGAAGAGGTGATTTTCAGCACCGGGGCATAGGCAAATGCAGAACTGGTGTCATGCCAGAACCAGAGCTGGGCAATATAACCGGGCTCAACAGCGTCTTGTTTGATAAGTGCATGTCTTGTTTAGTTATTTATTATTTATCTGATCTTTTGCACTGACGGGAGAGCTGTGCCCCAATTTCGTTGTGCTAACGTATTCTGTACTACCGTGCAATGACAATAAAGACTCTCTCTCTCTCTTTCTATGGACATATTGGCTGAGGTGAAAATGCAGAAGGCGGCATTGACAAATTTAGCTGTTGGACTAGCAAAAAATATTAGCTGGTTACTATGTCATGTGTTGTTGCACCTGCTTGATGTTTGGCTGTTAGCATCTACAACTGTCCATATTTACCACAGTGCAATTGCACTGGGGGGCATTAAATTACAAAAATACCAATTTCTACTAAATGTTGCTTTAAATAAATTCAGGCAAAGTACCAAACATTTTGATCAAGGAGCATAATGAACATGTTTTCCAATCTTACCATTCGTTTTTCTGTAAAAAAGAAGATATGCACGGCGGGATCTAGAGAGAGAAAAGTGGAAAAAAGTAATGTCATTTTCAAATACAACAAAAGTGTCTTGGTGCTGTTAAAAAAAAAGTTACTTTCAAACTGTCTGCAGTTGTAGTTACAACATAGTCTTTCAGCTTACTTATATGTTATATTCAAATAAATTATCATGCATACGCCTGTGGATAGACTCATGAAAACCTGTTTCAGAAATAATCACATAAAACTGTAAGTTGGATAAAAAAGAAGAAATAAAACTTACTTGTCAATGTCCTTCTGGAATTGCTGATGACCTTTCTGTTGATGAAAACAATCAAATAAACATGATTAATCGGATTAATCAATTGTATATATGTAACTTTCAACAACAGTTTAGGAGTTTAAGTGATCAGTTTTACCAATGTGACCCTGCTATCATCGAACATGTACCATCCCTCATCATCCTTGATTGTTGCAGTGTAATGTCCAAAATGATCCACAACAGCATACAGTTCATATGTCTGATTCTGATCACCAATGGAAAAAAATGACAGATATTAAAATGAGGAATGAAAAAGACATTTGTTCTGATAAAATGCTAAAATATATTGTGTTTATACCTCTGGTATCTGAAGAGTGAAGGGAACCTCCACAGTACGGTAGTTTTTGACGTATGTCGTGTAACTGTTATTGTAGTTAAACTCAAGCCTCTTCAACTGCAGCATCAAGACCTCTGGATGATGTTTTATCACACATTTCTAAATTAAAAACACAGATCCCCAAAATGTATTATCATGTAGTAATCAAGCACTTATGACACCATGAACTCTTTATACTGTCATTTCAAAATCAGAGTTAATGTTGTCAGTTCATGTTTTCTCATTACTCACAATAGTAGTATCGGATTTGTTGTCACACTTGTCACAGTGCATCTGGTTTTCTCCGCTGAACTCTGAAGGTCTGAAATAGTCCTCAATGCCGTCCACCTAATAAAACCAAACCAGACAACCAACAATCAACTAATAAACAGAATGAATAAAAAGTAAATAAAAGTCATAAGGTATGAACGTCTTTAAATGAAAAGGCTAGTTTGGAGTTCATTACTTTACATCCAAAGCTACTTACAATAAGTGCATTCAACCATGTCAATACAACCCAAGAACTGCAAGAATCACGCAAGTACATCAAATATGCTGAACGGCTTCAAGTGCTACATTTGATGAAAACTGCCTAATAACTGTCTTCATTCAGCTTTTGATGCTTTCCAATGATCACTTCTTAATTACATGTGTTGCAGATAAGATACTGTGAACAGAAGTGATACACTTGACTACAGAAGTGATGATGGGACAACGTGACAGTACTGAATGTCTCTGCAATTAAAGGTACAATATGTAAGATATTTACTGTATTAAATCATACTGTAAAATGAATATACTGTGTCATCAAAGATTAACGAAACAGGCTCTACTGAAATACAAGCTTCTTGATAAATTACTTAGTCAGTATGTTTCTTTTTTTGAAATTTGCCTTGATGGACTGGGCTGTCTGTTTGTTTTATTCTGTGTGTTTTGATCCGGCATGATAACTACATGGCTCATGCTGAAGCTCCGGGTTGCCAGGTATGAAACGTGCTACAGCCATGGAAGCAAATAAAGTTTAGCAACGGAGTGAACGTTGCTAAAACAGAGAGATGAGGAGGATGTGGGAGGAAACTCACAGGCCGATGACCAGACAGAAAAGAGAGAAACCTTGTCTAGAGCGACTCAGCTTGAGTGTCAAGGTTCAGGACAGTGACAGTGGAAAACAGAGGACACCAGAAGCTGAAGTCAGTAACGTGGAAGACTGACCTGGTCACTGGAGACTTTTAGCTCAAAATTCACAGATTTTCATCTCAAAGTTACCAAAACAGTTCTCTTACTATATTTCTTTTACTAGAGGGGGTCTAAAGGAGTTTATTTATGCTGAACTTTACCACTGTAAAATAACATTGTATCTGTGTGTGTGTGTGTGCGTGTGTGTGTGTGTCTCTCCCTCTCTCCCAAACAAACAGACACAAACCAAATGAAACTTCTTGTTGTCATTATTTTGCAGCACAGACTGAAGTCAGACTCAGACGTAGAAGCTGCTTCATGAAATAAACCTTGTTGCACTCCTTTTGCCCCCATGGAGGTTCAGTGTCTTCAATCTGGCAACCTGCTTTAGCTGCAGTCTGGGGAGGGGGGGTGAGGGGAGAGACTGCTCTCCAGTGTTTTGAATTTGAGCTACGGTGTCCAATCTTACATTATTGTATTGTAAGTCACATAAAAGTTGACTGAAAAACAGTTTTACTGTGTATGTCTTAACAAGAAGGACCTGGGTATCATTTAATTTTTTAATGACAGGATAGTCAGAGGCACTGGTGCACATCGAGAATACTTTTTAGCTCCTACTTCAGAGTAGCACTTTCACAGCACAAGAAGAATCTTAAGTGTTGAGGTTTATTGATTTGTTTCAGACATAAGCGTACAGTATATACACTGGTTGAACAAATGTTTGTAGTGGTAGCCCTACCGCTAGTAGTACGGATTATCGTAGCTGGACCTAAAGACTGTAGTTTAAGTATGACTTTATGATCGACCCTAAATAACATCATAATGTAGTAATGTTTTCTTCACGTATCAAACACAAAACACCTGCGTGACATCACTGACCATTCGAGTGTTCAACATGTTCAAAACATACACTTGAAGCTGATGGGGATCTGTATAAGAATTTGTCTAATCTGTGTGATTCAGTGTTCACATGGGACAATTAACATTGATTATTAATCAAGTTTGCATTGAAACTCTCCATGATGTCTGTTCACATTTCTTTGTATGTTGGTGGATGACGTTTACTGAAGTTCCAGGTAAAGTTTAACTTAATTCTTTATATATTAAAGTATATATCTCCTGAAAAAAATGCTTCAAAGTCTGCATTTTAACATATACTTACCACACTATAGCATTTAGAGTTGTCACTGTTTGAATCCAAAGCAAGAGGAAGATGCCAAAATGTCCCATCTCTGTCAGTCTCTGCAGAACATGTAGTACAGATGGTCTTGTGTGTCTGCAGTCCGAGAAAGATCTGAAAGCACCAAAATTGGACTGGAGACTGGAAAACAAGTATTTTTAATTTGATATTCAGATTTGATATTGATGATGTCTTTACCTGTGATGCTCCAGACCTGGTCAGTGTTAAAATCTTCTCAAAGTACTCAGCAGCATCCTGTTGGTCAAACACTGAGAGAGGAAGAGCAGAAATCAAAATGACCATATTGACTTTTATATCAGCGACACCTGCACTCTCTGTTTGTGGGGCTTCAATGACTGCCTATCAACATTTCACAGGATGTCCATGTAACCTTAAAGACCGTGTAAAGGCAATTCTGAGATTTCTGTCAAAATACATTAAATATGTTGGAAAATAGTTGCTGAAAACGTGAAAAGACTTTGAACGGTATAATACTGAAATGTGGAGTTAGAGGTTAAAACAGTTTTTCACCAGTTTTCAGTCCAGGATTTTGTGGGCGGTCCTTAAACGGTGGCTCGATGATGCGCTGAGGCCACCCTGAGTGTAATCCCCCCGCCTCCCTAACCCACAACAGTATAAAAGCCTTCAGCGTGTTAGCATCTGTGCTTCTCCGTATGCTAGTTATTATTATCTTGTTATCTCTGCCTACGAAGTCCTGCAAATGCATTTTCCCTGGATGAACAGCTTCATTTAAACTTTCCAAACACGAAGAGATGATGAAGAAGAAGCACATTTAATTTGACAAAGATCTGAAGTTTATGTCTGTTGGTAATGGCACCTCCCTGGGCTGCGGTGTGCCGTGCTGCTGGTGTTTTTTTCAAAACAATTCCACGCATTGTTTCACAACGACATGACATATTGAGACAGAGATAGAAAGACAGAGAGACAGATAACAAACAGAGACATGTGACAGTGAGAGATAAACAGACTGACAGAGAGAGAGTCCCACGAGTGGGCGTGGCTTCAGCACCATTCAGCGGACACACCCCCACAGTCCTGGAGCTGAGAATTCATTTTTAACTGATTTTGACACCTAATTTCATAAACTTGTCGATATTTTAATCATTCAAATTTGGCTGGATGGTTGATAACACTTTCTTCTTTGGCCTGATGAACTCAGAACACATATTTATTTTTACTTTAAACAGACTTTAATGTTTGTTAAAGTAGATCTGGTTCACAGGTAGCTCATTCAAAGGTTGTGTTGTTCTGTGTGTTAACACATATTGTACCTCTGTTGATGCCCAGCTCCTGTGTGATTTTAGAGGTGCACGCTGTTCGTTCTTTTAAATCAGCAAACAAGGTTGTAAGTTGTTGATCAATACAGTCTGTGTCAGGATTTTCAAAGGTGTGCCTGTACAAAGTAAAGACATAGTGGTCATGGGAGATACAAAGGTGCACCACAAAATCTAAACACATCATATGAAGTTGAACTTTGTAACAAACCTTTCCACAGCTGCTCTGAAGTCTTTGGTCATAAACAACACCTGCAGCACACTGTTCAGGTAATCTGTTGCTCCTTGGTTTACTAAGCCATGGTACTTAACTGTTGGGAGGAGGTTGTTAATAATGTATTTAAATGGCACAGCTGTCTTCACACCATTACTGTGTAAATATTCAATAAATATCTTACCTGGAGGAAAGTTGCTTCTCCAAGAACTCATTTTGATTCCTTTACAACAGTTTCATCAGTCCACTTGTAAACTGTAGTCAGTTATAAAGTTGCAGTTGACAATCTATTGCTGATAATAAATTGACTGTTTTGGAAATTAACACAAATGCTTAAAAATAGGAGCCTACCTCGAGTTTAAGATGCTCACTTTTCAAGACATTCCCGCAGACTGTTGCAAATTCTTCATTTTGCTTTTTATGTTTTTGACGACGTGCAAGAACAAGTGTCTCTGCCTCCTGTGAAGTAAACACTCAGCACACTTTCTCTTTCAGTTGTTGGTAAGTCACCAGACTTATTGGAATGCTGCATTCAGGGTGTGTTGGAAATACAGCTCACAAGACTGACAAGGAAAAAAGTTCTTTATTGATCCATTTGCACAAAAACTTCAGAACTTCAAGAATGATTTGTGGCCACTATTGTTCTTCAAATCTTGATTATTATTCTTGCACCTAGGTTTTTTGGCACCCAACAACTCCTACATACTTTGTCCTACACAAACTATTCAAATATCACAACGTTCAGCTCATTTAGGACATGATGGCTATTATCTTACTCATTCATACCTTTCATATATTTTAAAATATTCAACTTCTTCCAAAAATCAAATCCAAATCCTTCTCCAAACCTTCAACACTTTCAATTACTTCTACATATTTTCAGCTACAGATTTCATTCAAACTTCAAACTTTATTACATCAGCAATCAACATTTTGCATCAGGCATTTCAGCAGAAGGCATCCACACTACATTTTCCACATGAAATGCAGTTTTTTAGTTCTCCATAGTAGCCACACTTACAGGAAGGGTGCATTCAGGGTGTGTCTGTAATAGTGTCCTTATGAACAGACAGCTCATAAGAATAACAAGGAAATTAAGACTGCAGAAAATTGTTCTCTTTGTTTTTTGGTCTTTTGGTTTGACAACGCCCAAGAACAAGTGTCTCTGCCTCCTGTGAAGTACAACCCTCTGCATACTTTCTTTTTCACTTGTCGGTAGGTCACCAGGCTTACTGGAATGCTGCATTCAGGGTGTGTCGGAAATAGTGTTCTCATGAACATACAGCTCACAAGACCAACAAGGAAAAAGGTTCTTTATTGATCCATTTGCGTAAAAATGTTTCAAGCTGCCAAAAAGCGTTGTCTTTGTTGTATTTCATTCAGTAGAATTCATTCAGTAGAATGAAATACAACAGCAATGAGCTTTAAAAAAAATGTCTTATAGGGTGAGAAATGGCACATTTCCAATTTCTGGATCATAAATGGAAGCATACACCATATCCAGAACTTCAGGACTTCAGCCTATTGCTGAATTAGTATTGAATTATTCAATTTAATGTTATTTTGAACAAACTAATTAGACCATTTTTGGAGCTCATTTCGCACATGGGAACATTTATGAGAACCCTCTGTTGTAGTTTGTTTATAGAAAGAAGGACTTTGGTATAAAATGAAATATTTGAAGCAGGAGATTTACAGGAGGACAACAAAACAACAAAATGACCTTGCCGTGTCAGCAATATCCGGACCGTACATGAAAGCATACACCATATCCAGAACAGGAGATTTATGACCTATTGCTGATTCTGAATTAAATTATTTGCTTACTGTGTGATAACAATTGATGTGGCTTCAGTGTAGGCCTTTGTAATATCTACACACTTAATCAAAGATGATCAAAGATGAGGCATTAGAAAGAATGTCTTTATTTTAACATTATTTTAACAGAATCGAACAGCAACATGCAGACATTTAAGGATTAATCCATTTAAACAGCCCACACAGTGAAGATTCATAAACAGTGTCAGGAGTTTTACAAAAGAATTAAGAAGCGGCAGTGGTGGCAGAGGTGGCAGTGACGGTGACGACTGTAGGAGGAGATGGTCTCTGTCAAGCTGTCAGTCCTCCTTTCTGCCTCACCACCAGATGGATGACAGACATGTGCTTGATTTCATATTTAGACAGCAGCGTAGAGTCTCCCTCCAGAGTTTTGTCTTCAAAAATCAAGCGCACAGCATCCTCTCCTATATAAAGACACAGACACATAAACACAAACACACAGAAAAACAGAAATTAACAGAATTATAGTCAAACTTATGTCACTTAAAATGTCCTACGATCTATTGCCAACTGGGAATCTGTTCTTCTCAGCTGGTTGTAGGCTTGAAGGTAATGGTGGAAAGGTCAACAGTAATGGTAGAAATTCTGAACATCAACAGTAAGAAGTGATTTGGTGATCACAAGTTGAAAAGCTATAGTGTCTTTTTTTATGTCTAACTGCAGTTTTAACTGTATTTTAATGGTAGCTGAACCTCTAAAAACTTTTCTTCTTTACTATACTTCATGTTATCTTATACGAATGAAGGTCTTGGTCAACATACACTGAAACTCACAGGCAATGGACACAGGGACATTCATTGATTCTTTGATGTTTTTACATAAAGTTTAAAACAATAAATGCCACCTTTGCATCATATATTAAATATGTTGATTGAGAAACAAATGACACAGAAACAAAGACTCAAAGGTTACATTCAGCTCCTTCGTCGACTAAACATATTTCATATCTTACCTGTGATGCCTGGAAGCCTTTGAGCTATTTTTGCTTTGAGCTGTCTCACTGTGATGCTCTTCATCTGCACCTCTGTGTCGCACAGGTCGACTGTGACATCCTGCCCCTTAATTCCACACACAATGACTTGGCAGACCATATTTGTGCTTATCGTGTGCTGTTTGCTGCTCTTTGGTGCTCTGCTCTCGGTTCAGCTGCTGGGTGTTTCTTCAGGTCTGAAGTTATAGAGGCACTGAGCATGCTTTCAGTTTCGTCTTAGTTATATCTTTATTGCTTTGTAGTGAACCCAACCCCTCAAAAAAAAAAAAAAAAAAACTTCAGCAGTGTTTGGCATCTCACCAGGGGAGTTTCTTTTCACATTCTTGTTGTCTAGATGCTGTTTACTAATAGCATACTGCCAAAACTATATTTATTATAATTATTATTTGAGCCTTCAAAACAAAAAAGTGATTGCACTTAAATAAAAATTGCACAATAAATAAAAAGTCCATAAAATGAAGTAAGTTTAATGAAATGCGATGTTATATATGAGGAATCATGACATGCAGTCCTGCATTCACGTGATTTCTTGTAAATGCAAGGGGTAAAGTGAAAGTTAAAGCTACGATACTTAGTGGAGTCCAAGTTGGCAGACCATATTTGTGCTTATCGTGTGCTGTTTGCTGCTCTTTGGTGCTCTGCTCTCGGTTCAGCTGCTGGGTGTTCTTCAGGTCTGAAGTTATAGAGGACTGATCATGCTTTCAATTTCGTCTTAGTTATATTTTTATTGCTTTGTGGTGAACCCCCTCACCCCAAAAAACAAACAAACAAACAAACAAACAAAAAACAAAACTAACGGGTGCTTCTTTGAACCATATCTACAGTTATTTACAATAACAATAAAATAAATAACAGTTAAAGTGCAATCTGCTCCAATAATACATATAAATACAACTGAAAAACTCCTGTTGCCTTTTTGATGGCATGTTTTCAATTGAAATAATTCATCATTATGATCATCATCATAATTATAATTGTTAACCATGTTCCTGTCTGGCTGGCAGTCTGTGGTTGGCAAACACAGGGGAGATGCCATCTCCTGGGGCCGAACTGCACGTCAACTTTCAGAGTTAACCCCCTTCACTTTCTTTAGCAGTGGCATAACACACACAAGCTGCGGCGTTGGCTTTTGAGATGTCGTGGCCTTTATTTGATCACACACTGTTACTACTCTGTATTCTCGTATAATGGTCTAAACAGCAAGTGTATCAATGCATCATAATGTGCTGAAATGATGACTGGAAAGCACCTGATACTCCAGCAGTGTTTGGCAAAAATTGCACAATAAATAAAAAGTCCATAAAATTAATGTGCTTTAAAGTTAATTTAATGAAATACGGTGTTATATATGAGGAATCATGACACGCAGTCCTGCATTCACGTGATTTCTTGTAACTGCATCAAGTCCTGCAAAAAAAAAGGTATAAATCTATGGTAGCCTATATTCTCGTATAATGGCCTTAACAGTCAGTGTATGAATGCATTTCCCTAAGTTCATAATGTGCTGGAGTGATGACTGGAAAGCACCTGATACTCCAGCAGTGTTTGGCATCTCACCAAGCGAGTTTCTTACCACATTCTTGTTGTATAGATGCAGTTTATTAATAGCATACTGCCAAAAATATATTTATTATAATTATTATTTGTACCTTCAAAACAAAACAGTCACAAAACTTGCACAATAAGTCCATCATGACACGCAGTCCTGCATTCACGTGATTTCTTGTAAATGCAAAGGGGGTAAAGTGAAAGTTAAAATTACGATACTTTGTGGAGTCCGTGAATGTGACACACAGTCAACCTCCGTGTTTAAGATACTGCTGCTCACCGTGCAGACGGAGAAGAGGTTTGTCGACTCGACGGAGGAGCTGAAACAAAATGAGCACTCAGGGTCAGGAAGAGAAAAGATACAACCCCAGAGACACGACTCTGAAGTTTGTCAACAGGCCGGATGATCTGGATCCATATCGTAAGCACCAAAAATGTTTGAGAAACAATCGTAGCAAGCTTCTTAATTGACGTTTTCTCTTTATAATTACCTTACGTAATAGTTTCATGACTGTGGCGATCCTAATTAAGTCAGTCACAAGAACTGCACGCATTACATCTCACTTTATTGTTATATAGAATACTTCTGAGTTCAGTGTCTGTTTTCTAATGTTTTTCTTGTTCTCTTCATCCCCAGAGGACGGTCCCAGAGCTGAGATGTCCTGCGGTCATGCTGTCACCCCAGAGTCTCTCACTGGGTGGTGTCGCAGCCTGCTGGATCAGGTACTACACACTCAAAAAAATATTTCGGGCACGTATGCATTTCATTTACATAGAAAATTTCCATCCATTGGAATTACATGGTTTTAATATAAATTAAGTAATAAACTTTATGTGAAGCAATTAATAAGATTTATGTAATTGTACTAATAAACTCAAAATGACTGCATTCATTTTTACTGTTGGATTTGGGCAAACAAATTTATTTTGCTTTATTAATATTGAATACATAAACCTGGCTACTACTACACTACTGTGGAAGCACATTGAGTTTATTAGTACTATTACATAAATCTTATTACTTGCTTCAAATTAAGTATATCAGTTAATTTATATTAAACCTATATAATTCAAATGGATGGAAATATTCTATGTAATTGAAATGCATAAGTCCTGCATTTTGGCCAAATTTTTTTTTTGAGTGCACTATGTGACCAGAGTTAGGTTCCAAACGGTCTCACAAGAATTATTTCTTTGTCCTTTCTGCCACTACATTTTACCACTACTAAAAACAGAGCCCTTCTTCTTGTCTAAAATACATTTTGGAAAACATGTTTCATATTTTGATGCACATATTCCGTCAGGTTAGCAGTGGCACACTGACTTTATCACACATTAGGGAAATTCATTGATACAGCTTTCTTATTTATGAGTATTTTCTTATCTACCTTGTGTACAAAAGTTATATACACTATATACACCTTTCAAATACAGATATGCATGTTGGATCATTTCGCAGAAATAATTGAGCTGTATATACACGTGTGTATTGCATAGCATAGCTTCTTATAATTGTACAGTGTTAATGAATAAATATAACTACAGACGAGAAAATTGCACAGCATAGTAAAAATAATGAACACAGGAAAAAGTAATTGCACAGCATAGTATAATTTAAGTAAGATATAAATGAGGGTATACATGTATAAAATGAAATTATGACAAAGTCATGCTGGTGATAAAGAGTCTGACAGCTGTTGGAATGAAGGACCTGTGGTAGAGCTCCTTCTTACATGGTGGGAGCAGCAGTCTGTTGCTGAAGCAGCTGTGAAGTCCGCCCAGTCTCATGCAGGAGATGAGAGGAGTTGTTCATGACGGATGCCAGTTTTGCTAACATCCTCCTCTTCCTCTTCTTCCTTTGTGGAGTCTAGGGTGTAGTCCAGGACAGTGCTGGCTAACTAGCTGTCTAGTCTGTAAATGTACTGTTTAGGATCGGTCTCACTGATCCCATAGTGTAGTTTTCAGCCACACAAGGCAGCTGTTTTCAGCAAAGAAACTTCAAAACCCACTGTACACAAATGGCTCAGTACACATAGACAAGCAGACATAGTGGAGTAATTAACACCTTAAAGAACAGAGAGGAAAAACAGACTTACATTCAAACTTCAAATAGATTATTAAAGCTGCAAGCAGCATTGAGGCGGACCGAGCCCCCACGCGACTCGGGCCGTGGCGCAACCGCGTCCCGCGCCGTCATAACACGTGCCGTCGTGATACGTGCGGACCACGTCACGAAAGTGTCACGTCACTCCAGTCCCAAGCCCACGTCACCCCAGGCCCAAGCCCTCATGTGTAGAAGCTGTGGGAGACCAGTGTACGTTGTCACACGTTTCAGACACTGCAAAAGACTTAGCGTTCACCCAGATGCTGAATGCTCATGCAATGGCGCCATCTGCTGGGCTGTAATTAGACTAGCACGTGATTGCCAGCATTGGGCCAGCATATGGAGCCAGCATAAAATTCGGTCAAAATGGCTGACTTTGAGGCCACGGTACGGACACGCCCTTCGACGTACAGTCACGAAGAGCACCGTTTGAAAAGAGCTCGACAAGATGAAAGTACTGACAAAGTTTGAAGCAGATCCGATAAAACCTGTAGGAGAAGTTAATTCAAATAGAAGCCTAAAATGACATCATAGTTCGACATTTGGTCAAAACGGCCGACTTTGAGGTCACGCCACGGATACGCCCTTCGACTTACAGTCACGAAGAGCACCGTTTGAGTAGAGCCCGACAGGGTGAAATTACTGACCCAGTTTGAAGCCGATCCGAGAAAACGTGGCTCCAGGGCTGTTATTTAAAGTTCCTGTAGGGGGCGCTACAACCGCTAGAAACGCGATTTTTGGTACGTGAGCTCCAGGCAGCAGTCTACATGTGTCCTGTGAATTTCATATTCAAAAGTATTACGGTTTGCGCAGAATGAGTTTTCGGCCACCATAGCGCCACCTAGCGGCGGAATATTTTTCCCCTTTTTAGGGGAGCCTCAGAGCACCATGGGCAATCATCGTGCCAAGTTACGTTTGAATGACACGTTGTGATGTGGAGATATAAGCCATTAACTTTGAGAGAGCGCCACCTTGTGACGGTGGTGTGAAATTGTGCAAAATTGTGCACGATGCGCAATGAAGACATGCTTAACCATTGTTCCAAATTTGGTGTCAATCGGCAATTCCATTGTGACGAAACACAATCGGACAAACGTGCACTGAGAAACCCGGAAAAGTCATTTTTGGACATGTCGCCCCCTAGCGAAAAAAAAGTTTAGGCGGAAGTGGGCGTGGCCTATATAGGGAGACTCTGCTACATCCACTGAACGCGTGGATATAAGGTTTATTAATGTGCGACAAAGTATGCGGGAATTATGGGCCTCTGGAAATTTGCCTACAAATAGCGCCACCTAGTGGTCTTCCTAGTGGCTGACCTGAATGTGATGCATAGAATATCGAATTTTTCACCAGACCTGACAAATTTGCCAAATAAAATTCACTGAATGTGTGCATTCAGGCACTCGAAACAAGCCGCGAAGATCCCATGAAAAAGAATAATAAGAAACGGACCAAAAACAATAAGGACCTCCCAGTCCTTGACTGGCTCGGTCCTTAATAAAGTGCATCTGTAATTGCAGGACAGGTTTATAGTATCAACTATACATATACACACAGTGTATATACATTACTCACAAAAACTAAGGGATATTCGGCTTTCGGATGAAATTTCAGAGTGCTCCTAAAATGGTGGGTGAACTTAATTTGACCTGCTGTTCTCTGACAACGTTCGATCCATGAATGGACCACTAAATGTTCTGGTTCAATGACAGTTTGTATTTAAACAGTCCTCTTCATCACATTTAATTTCAACACATTTTGATGAGACCGAATAGTCGATCAACAGTACGAGGTCAGTGCGAGTTTCAAACGGGATGTACTCAGAGGGAAGTTGCCACTGGGCTGAGTGTCACAGAGTGTCATCGGCAGGTTGCAATAAGTCGACTTGTGAACAGCGTGAGACGTCTAGTTGAGCTGTAATCGATGGTCAAGGACACATGACAAGTTACGGAGACATTAACATTTTTTGCTGTGGTATACCCAACACTGTTGTAATTTTTTTGAGTTTGAGAGGAAGATATTACCATTGCATGCTTCCACTTAAATTCCCTGCTTTCATGATATATCACTGTAGCATGAACTTTTTACATTTTCCATAAATTTCACCCGGAAGTCAAATATCCCTAACTTTTTGTGAGTAGTCTATATGTTAATATTGTGTTTCAATGACCCCAAGGGTCATATCAACCCCATTTTTAACTGGCATTATAACATGATGTGTTCTTTTCATTTCAGGGCGACCGCATATTTAAGTGCCCTGCTTCAAAGGAAGGCAACAAAGACAACAAGTGTGGTGCAGTGTGGTCTTATCAAGAGGTGAACAAGATGGCAATGCTGACAGCTGAAGAGATGCAGCACTTTCAAAAGAACATTGCGCGTCTGGCTGCCACAGAATACTGTGAATTCAAACCAGTGAGTATCGCAGTGTTGTCTCTACTTTTAGAAAAAATATTTTTTAAGTTATTTGGTCAGCAGAGATTCTTTGTTTCTACAGCCATCCATCAATCGTGCAAATACCAGAAACGATTTAAAGGAATAGTTTGGGGGATAAACTGTATACTGTATGCATATTCACTTTCTTGCAATTTTTTTACTGGAGTGAGAAGCCCATTAGCTTAGCTTAACTCTATGACTGGAAATAAAGGGAAATTGCTAGCCTCAAGCAGAGCTAGGCTCTCTTTAAAGGTACCAAAAATGGGTACCAGCACCTAGAAGTAGGCTGGCATGTAAAACAGTGGGAAAAAAATTATATGTTTTCATTGTTACCAAACAAGATACAAAATGTTAATTTGCTATAATTAGCTTTAGAGATGCATTTAGGCAGATTGTGTTACCTTTGGACAGAGCTGGGCTAGCTGTTTCCCTCTGCTCTCTGTCTTCATGCTAAGCTAAGCTAAGTAAGTGCTGGCTCCAGCTAAATATTTCCAGATGTGGTATCAATTGGTATACTTTCCAACAGTGCCCTGGGTGTCAAACCTTTGTGGAGAGAGAGGACCTGACTAACCTGTCTGTTAGGTGCACAATCTGCACCACAGAAAAGAAGAAAACTTACGAGTTCTGCTGGCAGTGTCTGAGGGAGTGGAAAGGTTCAGCTCCACGCTCTGCTCACTGCGACAATAATAACTGCATCAAATACAGCACCCTCGAGGTCCTCAAGACCTGCGAGACCATCGATTTCCTTGAGGTGCAGGGGGTCGACGCATGTCCCTCCATCCGGGCCTGCCCCACCTGTGGTCAGAGGGTGGAGCACGACAAAACGGGCTGTAAGAACATCACCTGTCCTCGCTGTCAGATTGAGTTCTGCTTTGTGTGTCTAAAGCTCACTTCGGAGTGCCTGAAGACGAGCTCTCACTACAGATTTTGTAGTGTGGCTCCCAGACAAACCTCCATACCTGTGTGGCACAGAAAATAAAACGATACTCATGACATAGCTTCCAGCCTTCTTCTGTCACATGATACTTTTCCTGTTAGATTTATTTGTAAGATTCTTCCTGCAAATGCTGCCAAAAGTGTTGCTTTATAGACCCATTGTTCATTGTGAGCTTTAAAATATCTGCTGTTATTTCTGGTAATGTTGTATAATGCACTGTTTTTAATATGCCAGTTGAAAGTTGCTTCTCTACAGTTAATCTCTGCTCAGCAATATAATTATATCTTTAGTAATAAAGTTTCCTTTTACATGAATGCAGAATGTCTGTTTGATGTCTGAGCCATGTTCAGTTTATGTATGTTGAGCCAAATAGTAACAGAAACTCAAATGAAAATATCAAATAGATTGTATATATATTCATGCAGTGTAGCTATAAATAAGTCATTTTTTCCCGTGTAGGTTTGCACACCTGTATGACCTTTCATGCAGAACATAGCCTGATTACAGTCAAGAGGAGCTGTAGCTCCCTCTACAGGTCAATCCTGAAATAACACTGAACAATGACAACACTGATGAAGTCTGAAGACTGGAAAGGTGGTTTAGTATCCAACAAAGTCACGGCCATGTTTCTTTGTATGAATGCATGTTGGTGGATGATTTTTTGATGTGGCTTCAGTGTAAGCCTCTGTAATATCTACACATTTAATCAAAGATGATCAAAGAGGAGGCATTAGAAAGAATTTTCTTTATTTTAACATTTTTTTAACAGAATAGAACAGCAACATGTGGACATTAAAAGGATTAAAGCTTTAAAACCGCCCACACAGTGAAGATTCATAAACAGAGTCAGGAGTTTTACTAAAGAATTATGAAGCGGCAGTGGTGGCAGAGGCAGAGGCAGTCGTGAAGGTGATGACTGTAGGAGGAGATGGTCTCTGTCAAGCTGTCAGTCCTCCAGAAAGCCTCATCACCATTTGGATGGCAGACATGTGCTTGACTCCATATTCAGACAGCATCTTAGAGTCATTATCCAGAGCTTTGTCTTCAAAAATCAAGCGCACAGCATCCTCTCCTATGTAAAGACAGACACATAAACACAAACACACAGAAAAACAGAAATTTACAGAATTTATAGTCAAACATATGTCACTTAAAATGTCCTTGGATCTATTGCCAACTGGGAATCTGTTTTCTTCTCAGCTGGTTGTAGGCTTGAAGGTAATGGTGGAAAGGTAAACAGTAATGGTGGAAATTCTGAACCTCAACAGTAAGAAGTGATTTAGTGATCGCAAGTTTATATATATATATATATATATATATATATATATATATATATATATATATATATATGTGCCTTGTACATATTCTGTGTGCGAAGTGAATACAGTGTTTAGTTTGTTCACTTTGACACGTGTGATGTTTCTGTGTGTTTATCACCATGTCTCACTTTCTATCATATATGGTATATATATTGCTGTACTTGTTTCCATGTTATAATCATTATATATTTAATTTCGGACGTTTCCCATTTATTAGTATTTTGAGCGCTGACGGGTCAGTAAGGGACCGTCGCGCAATTACATAGTCTTTGTGCCGTATACCATTAGTCAGCGAAGCCTTTTCAGTTCAGAGTGTGTAAATTATTGACGCTCCCTTATTTAGTTCACGCTTTGTCTTCGTAAGTTATTCATCTTTGTTAATTTTCATCATCGTATATGTCATTATTCTTACTTTGATAGATCATATCATATTGTTTACATTAATTACTATTTCAGATGTTTAAATTTACATATTTGTTTATTCTCTTTACAGTAACCACACGCACACATACTTAGGATTTCCATCTCTAACAATAAAAGAAGTCGCAAGAAACAAGAGTGTGAGAGTGTTATTGGATTGGACAGATCATCTCCATTGTTCTTACCGGACAAACTGTGGAGGTGTGCAGCCAAATAACAAGATTCCAGATAATTCAATCATTCTCATAGAGGTCTCTAGTTTGGTGATCGGAAGCCAACACCTCTTTTATAAGTGGAGTGTTGTTGCTACTTTTACTGAAGTACACAATCTTTTTTTCCACTACTGCAAACTATCAAACATGCTTTTTAAGATAAAGTTTAAAACAATAAATGCCACCTTTGCTTCATGGATTAAATCTGTTGATAAACAAATGACACGGAAACAAAGACTCAAAGGTTACATTCAGCTCCTTCGTCGACTAAACATATTTCATATCTTACCTGGGATGCCTGGAAACCTTTGAGCTATGTTTTCTTTGAGCTGTTTCACTGTCATGCTCTTCATCCGCGCCTCCACGTCGAGTGTGACATCCCTCCCCATCACTCCACACAAAATGACTTGGCAGACCATATTTGTGCTTATCGTGTGCTGTTTGCTGTTACTTGCTGCTCTTTGGTGCTCTGCTCTCGGTTCAGCTGCTGGGTGTTTCTTCAGGTCTGAAGTTATAGAGGCACTGAGCATGCTTTCAATTTCGTCTTAGTTATATCTTTATTGCTTTGTGGTGAACCCAACCCCTCAAAAAACAAACAAACAAACTAAAAACAAAACTAACGGGTGTTTCTTTGAACCATATCTACAGTTATTTACAATAACAAAAAAATAAATAACAGTAAAAGTGCAATCTGCTCCAATAATACATATAAATACAACTGAAAAACACATTTTATATATTATTAAATAATAACATTTTCCCACATCCCTTTGTTTCTTCTTTTCCTTTTCTCGGCACCAGACTCCTGTTGCCTTTTTGATGCCACGCTTTCAATTGAAATAATTAATTATTATGACCGTCATCATAATTATAATTGTTAACCATATTCCTGTCTGGCTGGCAGACGCACGTCAACTTCAGAGTTAACCCCCTTCACTTTCTTTAGCAGTGGAATAACACACACAAGCTGCGGCGTTGGCTTTTGAGATGCCGTGGCCTTTATTTGATCACACACTGTTACTACGCTGTACATTTATTCCTACCGTATATTCTCGTTTAATGGTCTAAAACAGCCAGTGTATCAGTGCATCATAATGTGTTCGTAATGTGCTGAAATGGAAAGCACCTGATACTCCAGCAGTGTTTGGCATCTCACCAGGGGAGTTTTTCTGTCCATATTCTTGTCGTCTAGATGCAGTTTATTAAAAGAAAACTTCCAAAACTATATTTATTATGATTATTATTTGTACCTTCAAAACAAAACAGTCACAAAACTTGCACAATAAATAAAAAGTCAATAAAGTTTAATTAAATACTGTGTTATATGAGGGGATTATGACACGCAGTCCTGCATTCACGTGATTTCTTTTAACTGCAAAGGGGTAAAGTGAAAGTTGAAAGTACGATACTTGGTGGAGTCCGTGAATGTTATATACAGCAGACGGAGAAGAGATTTGTCGACTCGACGGAGGAGCTGAAACAAAATGAGCACTCAGGGTCAGGAAGAGAAAAGATACGACCCACAAGACACGACCAAGCACCAAAAATGTTTGAGAAACAATAGTAGCAAGTTTCTTGATTGACTGTTTCTTTTCTCTTTCTGATTCTTCCTGCAAATGCAGTCAAAAGTGTTGCTTTATAGACATCCATTGTTCATTGTGAGCTTTAAAATATCTGCTGTTATTTCTGGTAATGTTGTATAATGCACTGTTTTTAATATGCCAGTTGAAAGTTGCTTCACTACAGTTAATCTCTGCTCAGCAATATAATTATATCTTTAGTAATAAAGTTTGGTTTTACATGAATGCAGAATGTCTGTTTGATGTCTGAGCCATGTTCAGTTTATGTATGTTGGACAGTTAAATGAAATAGTAACATTTAACCACATGTAAGATAAAACTCAAAATGTCTCAAAATAGATTTTATATATATTCATGTAGTGTAGCTGAAAATCGGCCAGGTTTGCACACCTGTATGACCTTTATGCAGAACATAACCTGATTACAGTAAAGAGGAGCTGTAGCTCCCTCTGTAGGTCAATCCCATAATAACACTGAACAATGACAACCCTGATGAAGTCTGAACACTGGAAAGGTGGTTTAGTATCCAAAAAAAGTCACGTTCATGTTTCTTTGTATGAATGTAAGTTCGTGAATGATGTTTACTTATTCTTATGAAGGATTTGTAATAAGATTATAAAGGTCTTGGTCAATATACACTAAAATTCACAGGCAACAGACACAGGGACTTTCTATGGGTTATTATTCTTACTCTTTTTTACTTTACCATTAAAGGAGGTTTTTTCCTTGGTGGTCTAATACTAGAGGGGGTCATATCCTGTACAAATCCTAAAACCCTTTTGAAGCACATTTCTGATTTTGGGCAATAAAAACAAAATTAACTTGACTTGAGACTTGACTTCTCTGACTGTTTTAATCCATTACAGGACAGTGTAAGGTAAACTTTTTTAAATCAGCATCAGAAATGTACGAATGACAAAGTTACATGACAAGATAATAGTTTGTCATAAAGTCATAAACATACAATCTAAAGCATCCAAGTCAGATGGCACTGCAGTAATAGATTACAAGTAAATCAATTAAATCTGGTACTTAATAGTAAAAATAAAACACATAACTGAACTTTATTTCCTCACACAATCTTGTCATAAATGTGATCTTGTTCTTCATTACTTTCTTTTACAGATTGATGCAACAAATCAGAACTTTAATATAAAACAATATTTTACATTTGATATTATTCACACAGAAACAATCCTGTGGCAAACAGGAAGTGATTAACCAAAAACAAGAAAAGTTTGAGGTCTGTTAGAGAAAAAACAACAAAACTGAACAAACAGAAGAACACTATAGCACCAACTGACCATTGAACTGAAATAACAAAAAGAAATCAAAGGTAAAATATTCAGTGTGTCCATCCTGCCTGATTGCTAACTGATCTCTGACAATTAGAGAGCGAGCATCAATTTAAAACACAATCTTGTGGATCACCATGGCAACATGTAGTCAAATATCCTGATTTCTGTTGTCCTGGACAAAGTGTGTATTTGTTTTAATCTGACTCTGAAGTGTTGTCTTCTTTCTTTCTTCTCTTACATGAATAAATACTTGGAACACACCAAGTAGATTCTCCCTGTTTCTCTTTTTTTCCCTTGTTGCGTTGCCACCATTTTCTTTTTTTCTTCTCATGTGAACCTCCTTTTATCTTTGTATCCTCCATTCCAGCAGCCTGCTCTTGTGTGTCGGAGACTTTTGTCCTTTTCTGTAATTTGAATGAGTTGTACTGATTGTCTCATTTCCCTCTTGTGCCTTTCCAAACACTCCTTTGTGTTTCTTTGGCTCTGGCATAGATGACACTGTCAGGTTTAAATTGTCAAATTTCTTTGACAAAGTGCTCTGTTGTGAGGATTCCTCAACAGTTTTTATATGTATGTGCTTCTTCACACTGCTTTGAATTACCTTAATTTCTTCATCAATTATCTTAACTTCACATTGTTGTGACTTCTTTGAACCACGTCTTTTATCTATGTCTCCATCTTCATTGTATGCAGGTCTTACTTTTGGTGGAGCATGCTGTCTCGTCTTTTCATCATCACCAATTCGCTGGTTCTCTGTCAGTCTTCTGCTTTCTGCTTGTCTAAGAGAAGAGTCTGCTTTGTCTCGAATAAGTTCATCTCCTGTAGTTCCCTTCTCTGTCTGTCTCTTCACACCAACAACACTGATTTTCTGCTCTGGTTGGTTCTGTCTAATGTTATCTTCATTCTTCTGATCCTCTACATCCTGACCATGTTTATCATCTCCACCCTTGTGTTCCTTAACATATATCTTATCCTCTCTCTGTTGCTCATGTATGTTATACATTGTACTGCTTCCCTGTTTACACGTCTGATCATCTTCTGGCATGTTCTCTTCACTGTCACCTTCTCTTCTATTGCCCTGAAACTCAAAGAGCTTTTCTCCCTCTGATGATCTTTCACCCTCTCCAGTTTTTCCTTCCATTTGCACACTAACAGGTTTAACGTCTTCATCTTGTCCAGCTTCCTGTGTACCCCCCAGATCTTCATTCATGTCCTGTCTTGCATTGTCTTCATTGTCCCAATACTTTACATGATATTTTATCAAGGATTTTCCCTTCCTCTTGGGCTGTCTATAATCTTCAGTCTTTCCACCTATGTCTGTTCTTGCATCCATTACTCTCCACTGTGTATCGCTCATCTCATCTTGTTTGTTAAGATAATGTACTTCATGCCTGTCACTGACTTCAGCTTCTGATGTCCTCTCTTTTCCACTGTCACTGTCCTGAACCTTAGCAAAAACATCTTGATAATAATTTGTTTCCTCATTGCTCTCATAACGATTGTATGACTTGATGTCCTGATTCTTTTCAGTATTGCAGAGGTCAGGTGATAGCCTCACTTCTATAGACCCAACAATATCTTTAATTTCTGTCACCATAGTGACATTACCCTTCTCTTCTGCCTCCTCTCTCTTTCTCATCTTTCCATCTTGACACTGGTCATAGATGAGAGAGATTAGAGAGGAGTGGTAGCAGGTGGGATGACTTCAGGAGTAGACACCTCCCTGTTGTCTTGAGTATCTGCAGCAGGCACTGGAAGGTAGGTACAATATTAAAACAACATTGTGTAACTTTTCTACTAATAATACTAAAATTAACTAAAATAAACACATTTGTATATAATTTTGATGCTACATTGATCTGATATAATCAAGTGAAGGGTGTCTCTGTCATTTCCACTCTGCACCTCGTATGGTGAGTGGAACCGGTGTTGGTCCAGAACCAGAGCTGGCCAATGTGACCGGGCTCAGCAGCCTCTATGGACATAATTGCTGAGGCAAAAAGACTGAAGAGGGTGTTGACAATTCTTGCTGTTGGACTAGTACGTAATATTAACTGGCTACTATTTCATGTGTTGTTGCATCTGCTTGTTGTTTGTCCATTTACTAGTTTCTGATCACAAGTAATATATTCATAATATATAAACATGTACATCTGTCCATATTTACAACAGTGGTATTGCACTGGGGGCAAACATGAGGAAAAGTACCAAACATTTAGATGCAGTCAACACTGCACATCAGGGAGCATAATGAACATGTTATTCTAATCTTACCATTCATTTTTCTGTAAAAAAGAAGATATGCACTGCTGGATCTGGAGAGAGAAAAGTGAATAGAAAGTAATGTCATTTTCAAATACAAAAGTGTCTTGGTGCTGTTTGGTTTTGTGTTGTGCACATGTAAAAATGGTTACTTTCAAACTATTTCCAGTTGTGGTAACAACATAGTGTAACACAGTCCTTTAACATGTTTATGTGTTATATTCAAATAAATTATCATGCATCGAAATGTGGATAGACTCATGAAAACCTGTGTCAGAAATAATCACATAAAACTAAAACTAAACTAAAACTTACTTTTCAAAGTTATCCACCTGGAATGGCTGATAACCATTCTGTTGATGAAAAGAATCAAATAAACATTAATTGTTTCTTTTTTAAAACTGTAACTTTCAAGAACAGTTTAGGAGTTTAAGTAATCAGTCTTACCAGTGTGACCCTGGTATCATCAAACTTGTACCATCCCTCATCATCCTTGATTGTTGCAGTGTAATGTCCACCTCTAAGATCTCCAGAATGATCCACAACAGCATACAGTTCATATGTCTGATTCTGATCACCAATGGAAAACATGACAAACATTAAAATGAGGAATGAAAAATTAAAGTGTTTTGATAAAATGCTAAAATATACTGTATTTATACCTCTGGTATCTGAAGAGTGAAGGGAACCTCCACAGTACAGTTGATTTTGATGAATGTCATGTTACTGTAGTTAAACTCAAACCTCTTCAACAGCAGCATCAAGACCTCTGGATGATGTTTTATCACACATTTCTAAATTAAAAACACAGATCCCCAACATGTATTATCATGTAGTAATCAAGCACTTATGACACCATGAACTCTTTATACTGTCATTTCAAAATCAGAGTTAATGTTGTCAGTTCATGTTTTCTCATTACTCACAATAGTAGCATCGGATTTGTTGTCACACTTGTCACAGTGCATCTGGTTTTCTCCGCTGAACTCTGAAGGTCTGAAATAGTCCTTAATGCCGTCCACCTAATAAAACCAAAGCCAGACAACCAACAATCAACTAATAAACAGAATGAATAAAAAACAATTAAAAGAAGATATGAACAGCTTTAAATGAAAAGGCTAGTTTAGACTTCAAGTGCTACCATTCATGAAGAGTAGCACTTGAAGTGAACTTACACTGTCATGAATGGGAAAATTAGCTATAGTACCAGGCTGTAAACATGTTTATTTCTGCTGTGAAGTTGGACATTTTAACATGGGGACTTATGGAGACTGACTCATTCTGTAGCCAGCGTCAAGTGGCCATTTGCAGAACTGCAGTTTTTGGCCTTTCCGCACACTTGGTTAGTAGTAGGTATTGTAACATGTAACTGTAGATTTAAGATTTTGAAATACAGAAGTGATGATGGGGCAATGTGACAGTAATTAATTAATACAAAGTATTTGTATGCCTAAACAAGAGGAACATACTGTAGGTATCATTTAATTTTTTAAGGCAGGATCTGACACATGGAGACAGACGTGGAGAATACTTTTTAACTCCCAGCTCAAGAGGAAGAGACCTTGAAGGCAGTATTTTTAGGGGGAGCTCCCCATTGGGCAGTTCCTCTCAGTGAGTCCTAAAACAGTTTGGTCAGAAATCACCTCATGAATCTATTAAAGGTTCAGTGTGCAGGATATAATGTCATAATGGGCCAAGAAAACTCCATTAATGATGGAAAAAGCGAAAGCAAAAATCTGAGTTCTCTCTGTGAAAACCAAGTGAGTGTGATCTGATCTGGACCTAAAGACTGTAATTAAAGTAGGATTTTTATGAGCAATCTTTTTCATCAAATATCAAACACAAAACACCTGCTATGGCGCAAGATGTTAAAAGGTTTCAACACATACACTGAGGGGTTCTATATAAGAATGTCTGATCCGTGTGATTTGGTGCAGTGTTCACATGAGACAATTAGCATTGCTTTGGTTCAACACAAGTCTGCTTTTAAACCCTCAATGATGTCTGTATTTTTATGGATAATATTTACCTATGCTCCAGGTAAAGTTTAGCTTAGTATAGTCTCCTGGAAAAAAATATATGAAGTCTGCATGCTGTCATATACTTACCACTCTATAGTATTTATAATATTCATTGTTGGAATCCACCAATACAAGAGGAAGATACCAAAATGCCCCATCTCTGTTAGTCACTGCAGAACATCCAGAACAGATGGTCTTGATTTGATATTGATGATGTCTTTACCTGTGATGCTCCAGATTTGGTCAGTCTTAAAATCTTCTCAAAGTACTCAGCAGCATCCAGTTGTTCATGCACTGAGAGAGGAAGAGCAGAAATCAAAATGACCATATTGACTTTTAAATGAAAAAACAAAAACACTAACTCTGGATTGTTACAGGAGTTATCTAATTCATTTCATATGATACTACTTAATGTAACCTTAATGTGTGTTAAAGTAGGTTTTGTTCACAGGTAGCACATTCAAAGGTTGTGTTGTTCTGTGTGTTAACACATATTGTACCTCTGATGATGCCCAGCTTCTGTGTGATTTTAAAGGTGTACGCTTCTCGTTCTTTTAAATCAGCAAACAAGGTTGAAAGATGTCGATCAATACAGTCATGGTCAGGATTTTCACTGGTGTCCCTGTACAAAGTTAAGACATAGTGTTCATGAGAGATACAAAGGTGCACCACAAAATCTAAACACATCATATAAAGTTGAATTTTTTAACAAACCTTTCCACAGCTGCTCTGAAGTCTTCGGTCATAAACAACACCTGCAGCACACTGTTCAGGTAATCTGTTGCTCCTTGGTTTAATAAGCCATGGTACTTAACTGCTGGGAGGAGGAGGTTGTTAATAATGTATTTAAATGGCACAGCTGTCTTCACACCATTACTGTGGAAACAGTAAATAAATATCTTACCTGGAGGGGAGTGTTTTCTCCAAAAATTCATTTTGATTCCTTTACGACAATTTCATCCGTCCACTTATACACTGTAGTCAGTTATAAAGTTGCAGTTGACAATCAATTGTTGATAATAAATTGACTGTTTTGGAAATTAACACAAATGCTTAAAAATAGTAGCCTACCTCGAGTTTAAGATGCACACTTTTCAAAACATTTCCACATACTGTTGGAATTTTTTCTCTTTGTATTTTCGTCTTTAGTTGACGCCCAAAACAACCCTCAGCATACTTTCTCTTTCACTTCTTGGTATGTTTGGTATTGTGTGTGAACGCTGCATTCTGGGTGTGTCTGAAATAGTGTCCTTATGAACAAACAAATGTTATTGCGCAAACAGTTCAAGCTGCCAAAAAGTTTCCTCTCTGTTGTGGTTTGTTCTACTGAAAGAATGACTTTGGTATCATGTGACATATTTGATGCAGGATCATCAACAACAAAACTTTCTTGTAGGGTGAGAAATGGCAGACCCTTCATGAGTTTAAGGGATGTAAGAAACCTTTTAAAATATATACTATATTGGCCTTTATCTCGGCATTTCATTCATTTCTGTCAAGAAACACACATACAAATTAACAGAATTATAGTGACTCAAACCCAAACAGATATATGTCACTTTAAATGCATGTTCATGTGTATGAACCTATACAAATGTGTGACAGATTTCGAGCAATAATTATTTCTACACAGAAAATAGTAAAGGTGTTTGTCTAGACTAGGGTGTGCACTGCTTCTTGACTAATACAGTACCAGCACCTGCAACCCTGATAAGGATATAATGGATATAATACAGGCGTTCTCTCTTCATTGCCTCAGTGCAACAGTGTGCACTTACTAAACGTAGTAAGTAACTAAGTAATATTGTACTCAATGAAGGATTTGTAATAAGATTAAAAAGGTCTTGGTCAATATATACTAAAATTCACAGCTAACAGACACAGGGACTAATCTCTATTGGTTATTATTCTTACTCTTTTTTACTTTACCATTAAAGGTTTTTTTCCTCGATGGTCTAATACTAGAGGGGGTCATATCCTGTACAAATCCTAAAGCCCTTTAGAAGCACATTTCTGATTTTGGGCAATAAAAACAAAATTAACTTGACTTCTCTGACTGTTTAATCCATTACAGGACAGTGTAAGGTAAACTCTGCTCATATTTGATGACTTTCAGAAAAACTGTGTGTCCACACATTTATTTAATTTTCTCATTATTTTTAAATCAGCATCAGAAATGTACAAATGACAAAGTTACATGACAAGATAATAGTTTGTCATAAAGTCATAAACATAAAATCTAAAGCATCCATTACAAAAGTCAGATGGCACTGCAGTAATAGATTACAAGTAAATCAATTAAATCTGGTACTTAAAAGTAAAAATAAAACACAAAATTGAACTTTATTTCCTCACACAATCTTGTCTGAAATTATATTATGTTATTTACGTGACTAAAAGAAAAAATGTACAAACATGAAGTCTGTGAATCTGATGTTTAAATGAACTCAACATAAATGTGATCTTGTTCTTCATTACTTTCTTTTACAGATTGATGCAACAAATCAGAACTTTAATATAAAACAATCTTTTACATTTTATATTTTTCACACAGAAACAATCCTGTTGCAAACAGGAAGTGATTAACCAAAAACAAGAAAAGTTTGAGGTCTGTTAAAGAAAAAACAACAAAACTGAACAAACAGAAGAACACTATAGCACCAACTGACCATTGAACTGAAATAACAAAAAGAAAATCAAAGGTAAAATATTCAGTGTGTCCATCCTGCCTGATTGCTAACTGATCTTTGACAAGTAGAGAGCATCAATTTAAAACACAATCTTGTGGATCACCATGGCAACATGTAGTCAAATATCCTGATTTGTGTTGTGCTGGACAAAGTGTGTATTTGTTTTAATCTGACTCTGAAGTGTTGTCTTCTTTCTTTCTTCTCTTACATGAATAAATACTTGGAACACACCAAGTAGATTCTCCCTGTTTCTCTTTTTTTCCCTTGTTGTGTTGCCACCATTTTCTTTTTTTCTTCTCAGGTGAACCTCCTTTTATCTTTGTATCCTCCATTCCAGCAGCCTGCTCTTGTGTGTCGGAGACTTTTGTCTTTTTTCTGTAATTTGAATGAGTTGTACTGATTGTCTCATTTCCCTCTTGTGCCTTTCCAAACACTCCTTTGAGTTTCTTTGGCTCTGGCATAGATGACTTTGTCAGTTTTAAATTGTCAAATTTCTTTGACAAAGTGCTCTGTTGTGAGGATTTCTCGACAGTTTCTATCTGTATGTGCTCTGTCACTATGCTTATTTGAGTGCCGCTACGTGTTTCCTTAATTTCTTCCTCAATTATCTTACCATAACATACTTTTGACTTCTTTGAACCACGTCTTTTATCTATGTCTCCATCTTCATTGTATGCAGGTCTTACTTGTGGTGGAGCATGTTGTCTCGTCTCTTCATCATCCCTAACTCGCTGGTTCTCTGTCAGTCTTCTGCTTCCTGCAGATCCTGCTCGTCTAAGAGAAGAGTCTGCTTTGTCTCGAATAAGTTCATCTCCTGTAATTCCCTTCTCTTCAGTCTGTCTCTTCTCACCAACAACACTGATTTTCTGCTCTGGCTGTTTCTGTCTAATGTTATCTTCATTGTTCTGATCCTCTACATCCTGACCATGTTTATCATCTCCATCCTTGTGTTCCTTAACATACATCTTATCCTCTCTCTGTTGCTCATGTATGTTATACATTGTACTGCTTCCCTGTTTACACGTCTGATCATCTTCTGGCATGTTCTCTTCACTGTCACCTTCCCTTCTATTGTCCTGAAACTCAAAGAGCTTTTCTCCCTCTGATGATCTTTCACCCTCTCCAGTTTTTCCTTCCATTTGCACACTAACAGGTTTAACATCATCATCTTGTCCAACTTCCAGATCTTCCCTTGCATTGTCTTCATTGTCCTGATACTCTACATCCCTGTCAGGATATTTTGTCAAGGATTTTCCCTTCCTCTCTGGCTGTTCGTCATCTTCAGTCTTTCCACCTATTTCAGTCTTTACATCAGTTACTCTCCTCTTTGTATCGCTCATCTCATCTTGTTTACGATCATGTACTTCATGCCTGACTTCAGCTTCTGGTGTCCTCTGTTTTCCACTGTCACTGTCCTGAACCTCGACACTCTCTACAAGCTCAGTTTCTCTCTTTTTTGTCTGCTTATTAGCCTGTGCATTTTCCCCCACATCCTCCTCATCTCTCTGTTTTTTAGCATGAGCATCTTGATAATAATTTGTTTCCTCATTGCCCTCATAACGATTGTATGACTTGGTGTCCTGATTCTCTTCAGTATCACAGAGGTCAGGTGGTAGCCTCACTTCTATAGACCCAACAATGTCTTTCATTTCTGTCACCATAGTGACATTACCCTCCTCTTCTGCCTCTTCAGCCTCCTCGCTCATTCTCATCTTTCCATCTTGACACTGGTCATAGATAGGAGTGGTAGCAGGCAGGATGACTTCAGGAGTAGACACCTCCCTGTTGTCTTGAGTATCTGCAGCAGGCACTGGAAGGTAGATACAATATAAAAGATTTTGAATTTCATTTTAAAGCTAAATTGATGTATAATCAGATGAATGGTGGCATTGGCACTTCTTGCTGTTGGACTAGTAAGTAATATTAGTTGGCTTCTATGTTTTATGTTGTTTCACTTGCTTGATGTTAGTAAAGATGTCACTCGCTAGTTCTTTATCATAATATAAAGATAGTAAATACAATCTTACCATTCATTTTCCTGTAAAAAAGGAGATATGCACTGCTGGATCTAGGGAGAGAAAAGTGAAAAGAAAGTAATGTCATTTTCAAATACAACAAAAGTGGCTTGGTTGTCTTTGGTTTTGTGTTGTGTACATGAAAAAAGGTTACTTTCAAACTATTTCCAGTTGTGGTAACAATATTGTTTAACAATAACATTCAAATAAATTGTCATGCATACACCTGTGGATAGACTCATGAAAACCTGTTTCAGAAATAATCACATGAAACTGTAAGTTGGATAAAAAAGAAGAACTAAAGCTTACTTTTCAAAGTTATCCTTCTGGAATGGCTGATAACCATTCTGTTGATGAAAAGAATCAGATAAACATTAATCGTTTCTTTTTTAAAACTGTAACTTTCAAGAACATTTTAGGAGTTTAATTGATCAGTCTTACCAGTGTGACCCTGGTATCATCAAACTTGTACCATCCCTCATCATCCTTGATCGTTGCAGTGTAATGTCCACCTCTAAGATCTCCAAAATGATCCACAACAGCATACAGTTCATATGTCTGATTCTGATCACCAATGGAAAACATGACAAACATTAAAATGAGGAATTAAAAAGAAATTTGTTCTGATAAAATGCTAAAATATACTGTATTTATACCTCTGGTATCTGAAGAGTGAAGGGAACCTCCACAGTCTGGTTGATTTTGACATATGTCATGTAACTGTAGTTAAACTCAAACCTCTTCAACAGCAGCATCAAGACATCTGGATGATGTTTTATCACACATTTCTAAATTAAAACACAGATCCCCAACATGTATTATCATGTAGTAATCAAGCACCTATGACACCATGAACTCTTTATACTGTCATTTAAAAATCAGAGTTAACGTCAGTTCATGTTTTCTCATTACTCACAATAGTAGCATCAGATTTGTCGTCACACTGGTCACAGTACATCTGGTTGTCTCCGCTGAACTCTGAAGATCTGAAATAGTCCTTAATGCCGTCCACCTAATAAAACAACAATGAAAAGAGTCGTAAAAAGATATGATATGAACAGCATTTCATTACATTACATCCCAAACTACTTATAATAAGTGCATTCAACCATGTGAACACTGTTATGGAATTTTCTATCCTAAGGTTACATGAGGTCACGTGTGGGCCTTGAGGTCCTCGGCAGTACTAATTGTTTGGCTTTGGTTGAGAACAGTAGGTGCCAGCCTATCTTAACACTGTGGTGGCCAGGGTCGAAGAGACCTATTGCTGCCTTCCTAGACATAATAGATAGCTTGCCGTTGACGTTCCAATCTGCGTAAACAGACATCTGTGATCTCCAGACTAGAATATGCTGACAATAACACCTGCATGGGTAAAAAGCATTCTCTTTGGCTAATTCTGGGCGTATAGTATTTGTGGTGTTATCTTGGGGTTTAAAGTCTATCCACCAGCATGAGTTGGGCAGAATGTGAGACCGACTCAGGCACTTCTGATGTACTTTGAGAGTGTCTCTAATTCTCCTTGGCCAAGCGTCAATAAATATTACAGCATAAGACATCAGAGGCTCATGAACACTTTCTTCCCTCCTGACCTCACCATTGACCATTGACTTCAGCAATTTCTCCACAACAATCTCAACGCTGTGGTGACCGGGGTCACAGGAACCTAATGTTGGTCTCCTAGACATAATAGATAGCTTGCCATTGACGTTCCTTTAACATAAACAGACAACAGTGTCTCCAGACTAGAATGTGCTGACAGTGACACTAACATGGGTAAAAACATTCTCTTTGACTAATTCTGGGCGTATAGTATTTGTGGTGTTATCTGTAGGGGTTTAAAGTCTGACCACCAGCAGGAGTTCGGCAGAATGTGAGACCAACTCAGACCCTTACCCTGAGCACTTTCTTCCCTCCTGACCTCACCATTGACCATTGACTTCAGCGATTTCTCCACAACAAATACAACCCAAAAACTGCAAGAATCATGCAAGTACATCAACAACATCAAATATCCTGAACGGCTTCAAGTGCTACATTTGATGAAAACTGACAATTGTCAGCGAAACTAGTTCTGCCAAGATTAGTGCTTACTACATCCAGAAACCTCTGATTTAACCACTAGGGGGAGTATAGTTTTCTTTGTGTATACCATACTGTCAATTGTGTAAACTGATTACATATATATACCAGGTGTATTATTTAGATCAGGTAAGATCAGTCTACGTTAGTAAGTCACTGTAACTGTAAGACTAGTCAAGTTCATTATTCAACATTTCAATAAATGGAAACATCGCCCAAAAGGAAAATTAGTGAATGATTTCTTGTCTGATGGATACAAACACCAGACCACCTGCTGAAGTGACTTGAGTCTATAAAATGTACGTTGAAGGACTCATTAGGAAGGATAGTGTAATGTGTGTAGAATACTTAATGCTATATGTATGTTGGTGGATGAAATTTACCTATGCTCCAGGGAAAGTTTAATTTTTATGTACTGCAGTACATATCTCCTCGAAAAAATGCTTCAAAGTTTGCATGTTGTCACATCCTTACCACACTGTATTCACTGTTGGAGTCCACCAATGCAAGAGGAAGATACCAAAATGTCGCATCAGCTTCAGACTCTGCAGAACATGAAGTACAGATGGTCTTATGTGTCAACTGTCCACAAAAGATCTGAAAGCACAAAAATACAGAGACTGGAAAACAAGTATTTCTCATTTAACATACAGATTTGATATTGATGATGTCTTTACCTGTGATGCTCCAGACCTGGTCAGTCTTAAAATCTTCTCAAAGTACTCAGCAGCATCCTGTTGTTCATACACTGAGAGAGGAAGAGCAGAAATCAAAATGACCATATTGACTTTTAAATCAAAAAACAAAAACACTAACTCTGGATTGTTACAGGAGTTATCAGATTCATTTCATATGATACTACTTAATGTAACTTTAATGTGTGTTAAAGTAGGTTTTGTTCACAGGTAGCACATTCAAAGGTTGTGTTGTTCTGTGTGTTAACACATATTGTACCTCTGATGATGCCCAGCTTCTGTGTGATTTTATAGGTGTACGCTTCTCGTTCTTTTAAATCAGCAAACAAGGTTGAAAGATGTCGATCAATACAGTCATGGTCAGGATTTTCACTGGTGTCCCTGTACAAAGTTAAGACATAGTGTTCATGAGAGATACAAAGGTGCACCACAAAATCTAAACACATCATATAAAGTTGAATTTTTTAACAAACCTTTCCACAGCTGCTCTGAAGTCTTCAGTCATAAACAACACCTGCAGCACACTGTTCAGGTAGCAGGTTGCTCCTTGGTTTAATAAGCCATGGTACTTAACTGCTGGGAGGAGGTTGTTAATGTATTTAAATGGCACAGCTGTCTTCACACCATTACTGTGGAAATATTCAATAAATATCTTACCTGGAGGAGAGTTTTTTCTCCAAAAATTCATTTTGATTCCTTGATGACGATTTTTTCAGTCCACTTGTACACTGTAGTCAGCTGCAAAGGATTTGCAGTTGTTGAATCTATTGTTGACAATAAATCAACTGTTTCGGAAACTGACACAAATGCTTAAAAATAGGAGCCTACCTCCAGTTGTAAGATGCTCGCTTTTCAAGACATTCCCGCAGACTGTTGCAAATTCTTCATTTCGCTTTTGGTTTTTTTGTCGACGCACACGAACGAATATCTCTGTCTCCTCTGAAATAAAACGCTCTGCACACTTTCTCTTTCGCTTGTCGGTAGGTCGCCACATTTACTGAAATGCTGCGTTCAGGGTGTGTCCGAAATAGTGGCCTCATGAACAGACTAACAAGACTAACAAGGAAGATTAAATGTTAATGCACAAATGGTTCTTTACTAAATGCACAAAAATGTTTCAAACTGCCAAAAAGCCTTTTCTTTGTTGTAGTTAATTCTCCTAGAGCTTTAAAAAATTATCTTTAAGAAAGATTTGTGGCCTATTACTGATTTAGTATTGAATTATTCAACTTAATGTGATTTATAAATGAATTAGACCAGTTATGGAGCTGATTTTACACATTGAATCATATCTGTTACTTATTTTGTTATAGAGCACTAGAGCCATTTCAGGGACCCACCATGGACCCCGTTCATCACTGAGAGACCTGATGCTCTTTCATTTACAGCGTAAAACATATATATATATATACGTATATATATATATATATATATATATATATGTCAGCATTTTGTTCATTTCTTTTCTAAAGTTTCTTTTTCTTTTAAAAAAAAAATTAAGATTATTATTTATGATGTATATATATATATTTTTTTAATCTTGCAGGATAAGGGCATGGTGAAGACTTGAACATAAGATATATTCGAACATATAACAGACAAAATTGTCTAAAATGTGCCTAAAAATATCTAATAAAAACTCATCTCTGATATAATGTTTAGGATTTAATCTGCTTAAAATTCATCCAAATTGTTCATTTGAAACAAACTTCTGCATTTATTGCGTTCATGTTTTGGGTTAATAGTTTAAAAGTCATTCTATACCATTGTTGTTATGCATTAAATATAATATGAATGAAAATCTGTCACTTGGTCAGGGGTCATCAGTTAACTCAACGTTAGAGAAAGGATTTACATTAGGTAACATCAATGAGAATTTCTATGTATTTGATGTCCTATTGATGTGGCTTCAGTGTAGGCCTCCTAATACACGCACACTTAATCAAAGAGGAGGTATTAGAAAGAATTTTTCTTTATTTTAACATTTTTTTAACAGAATAGAACAGCAACATGTGGACATTAAAAGGATTAATGCTTTAAAACCGCCCACACAGTGAACATTTATAAACAGAGTCAGGAGTTTTCCTAAAGAATTATGAAGCGGCAGTGGTGGCAGAGGCAGTAGAGGCTGCAGTGAAGGTGATGACTGTAGGAGGAGATGCTCTCTGTCAAGCTGTCAGTCCCCCAGGAACCTTGATCACCAGTTGGATGACAGACATGTGCTGGATTCCATAGTCAGACAGCAGCTTAGAGTCGTCATCCAGAGCTTCGCATGTGAAAATCATCCGCACAGCATCGTCTCCTGTATAAAGACACAGACACATAAACACAAATACACAGAAGAATTATAGTCACTCAAAGCCAAACAAATATATGTCACTTCAAATGTAAGTTTGCTTTTAAGGTCTAGTTCAAATACACAATCTTGTCCTTGCATCTATTCCGTAGGATTGGGAATCTGTTCCTCCTCAGCTGGTTGTAGGCTTGAAGAGTAATGGTGGAAATTGCAAGTCTGACCCTGAACAGTAAGAAGTGATTTAGTGACTGCAGCTACACCCCTAAAAACCTGGTAACTAAGTAACTACGTATAAATACTCACGTACTGAAATCCAGTTCTACTGCATGTTATTTTATCCCTGCACTGCATACCATTGCTCTCAGACAACAGAAAACCCTTTTGTTCCTCACAAAGTCACAATGATAACCAAGATAAATGTCACTCTTTTGCATGTTTAAATGGAGATAACTTGACAATAAAAGTTGGTGTGCAGTTACTACTTTTCAGAGTAATATTGTACTCAATGGGGGACTTGAAATTCACAGCCAGGACTTGCTATGGGCAAAGGAGCCTACCCACCAACATGTAAAGTAGCTTCATGTCAACCAACCTTAAAATTCTGCTCATAAGCATCACTAACATTAGTCAACTGCTTTTACAGAGAAGCAAACCTTTCAATAACATAATACGTGCAACATATAACAACAAAAACTTGTTTTACTTTCGATACTTCAAGCACATGCTGCTGTTTTCTTCTGTCATGTTTAAAAAAATGTTTAATGCAGATTTTTACTAGTAGTGGAGTGTTGTTGCTACTTTTACTGAAGTACTTTTACATTCAGCTCCTTCGTCGACTGAACATATATCATGTCTTACCTGCGTTCGAGGGAAGCTTTTCCTCTATTTTGTGTCTTAGCTGTTCCACGGTCATGCTCTTCATCTGCTCCTCTGTGTTGCACAGGTCGATCGTCATCTTCTCCCCCCTCAGTCCATTCACCACGACCTGGTAGATTTTGCCCATTTCTGTGCTGTCAGTGTGCGAGTTGCTGCTCTGCTCTCGGTTCAGCTGCTGAGTTCAGGGTGTTGTTCAGATTTCTCAACAGGCGTTGACGTTAGAGAGGGACTGAACGCGGCATACTTTCAGTTTCGTCTTAGAAACACGTGACACACACAAAAAAAGACAAACAAACTCATTAAGGTATATTGATGATATTTTATTGACGATAATCTATTATAATTATATACTTTCTTGTTCATATTTAATTTAATTTGCAAACATCTAACAAACTTAATGTGAAGCAATTAATAAGATTTATGAAATAGTACTAATAGTACATTGAGTTTATTATTACTATTACATAAATCTTATTACTTGCTTCATATTAAGTTTATTAGTTAATTTATATTAAACCTATATAATTCAAATGGACAGTCCTGCATTTTGGCCAAACAATTTTTTGTGTTTGGTAGTGTAGTTAAAGACTTGTTTTGTTGCAACAGAGGTGCAGGTGAAACAAGCTGTACATGACTTTTGAACCCATCGTGTAACCCATCCCTTTAATGACTGCACGCAAACTGTTTACAACAACATCAAGTCCTGCAAAAAAAAAGGTATAAATCTATGGTATATTCTCATATAATGTGCTAAAACAGTCAGTGTATGAATGCATTTCCCTAAATTCATAAAGTGCTGGAGTGATAACTGGAAAGCACCAGCAGTGTTCCAGCAGTGTTTGGCATCTCACCAAGGGAGTTTCTTTCCACATTCTTCTTATCTAAATGCAGTTTATTAATAGCATAGATGATTGCCGGTTCGATCCCCGGCTCCTCCAGTCTGCATGTCGAAGTGTCCTTGGGCAAGATACTGAACCCCAAATTGCTCTCTGTAAGTCGCTTTGGATAAAAGCGTACATTCAAAACATAACTGTCACAAAAATAGCACAATAAATAATAAGTCTATAAAATGAAGTAAACTAAGATGTTATGTATGAGGACTCATGACACACAGTCCTGCATTCACGTGATTTCTTGTAACTGCAAAGGGGTAAAGTGAAAGTTAAAACTACGATACTTGGTGGAGTCCGTGAATGTGACACACAGTCAACCTCCGAGCAGACGGAGAAGAAGTTTGTCGACTCGACGGAGGATAAGAAGAAGAGCTGAAACAAAATGAGCACTCAGGGTCAGGAAGAGAAAAGATACGACCCTCAAGACACGACTCTGAAGTTTGTCAACAGGCCGGATGATCTGGATCCTTTGCGTAAGCACCAAAATGATACTTAATTTATTTGTTTTCTTTTCGTGCGTGCTTTGGTGATCCTAATTAAGTCAGTCACTGTAATTGCACGCATTACATCTCACTTCATTGTTATAAAGAATACTTCTGAGTTCAGTGTCTGTTTTTGTTGTTGTTCACCTCAGCCCCAGAGGAGGGAGACCTGTGTCTCAGAGCTGAGATGTCCTGCGGTCATGCTGTCACCCCAGAGTCTCTCACTGGGTGGTGTCGCAGCCTGCTGGATCAGGTACTACTTTACACCTTTTCTAATCTGCATAATGCCTCCTCGTTGTTTATGCCACTGCATTTAACCACTACTAAAAACAGAGCCCTTCTTCTTGTCTAAAAGACATTTTGGAAAACATGTTTCATAATTTGATGCACATATTCCCTCAGATTAGCAATGGCACACTGACTTTCATGCAAAAGTTCAGTTTTGTTTCATTCTTACCAGTTAAGAGGATAAAGACATTGCATGGCGCAGTATGATTCAAATAAGACAGGGGGTGTCCAAACTTCTTTTAAAGAGGGCCAGATTTGACAATGAGAAGATGCCCGGGGGCCAATACTAACATTTTAAAAATGAAAAACAATAAAAGTTACATGCAAGTTTGCAGTTTCCTGTTCATTCTAAACATGACTTATTATGAGTAATGCAAAGTCTGTTAACATTTAAGTTTAAAACATATCACTCTTGCTCTTCGCTTTCACAAAATCATTCAGAAAGTAATATTTTGTGTCATATCTACAGGCAGTTATGTCCTTAGAGGTTAACGTTTAACACATTCAAATGCTTCATTATGTCAACCAAAAAAAAACAAAACAAATTTTCCAGCCATACAGTATCTGACAATCCTAGCAGGCCATAAATAATATGTTATAAAAATGAAGCTGCGGGCCGCATGAAATCTAACCGCAGGCCGTGATTGGCACAAAAGATGTGACCTCTCCCACACCTCCTCTATGGAGTCCAGGACAGAGCTGGCCCTCTTGTTAACATCTCAACAGGGATATACTGATTTAATATTCTGTTAAACTTTTTATGTATATGTGTTTATGCTACAATAAAAGTGACAGTTATAAAGTGGGGTTGCTTGTAGGGTTGAACCTACAGAGAATAAACTCCCCCAATCTGCAGCTCCTCTCAGCTTTATGGAGGTGTTTCACTTGAGTCAGCTGAAAACGTACTGTTTTGGTTCACTCTCGCCGATCTTTTAGTGTAGTTTTCAGCCACGCAAGGCAGCTGTTTTCCACTGCGCATAAATGTCTCAGTAGACATAGACAGGCAGACATAGTGGAGTAATCAACAGCTTAAAGAACAGAGAGCAAAAACAGACTTACATTCACCGGGTGGCCAGAAACACAACTCCAAATGCATTATAAAGAATGCATTTGGAGTTGAAAAAATAAAATATATATTCAACTCCCTGTTGTCATGTCAACCCCATTTTTGACTGGCATGATAACATAAACTGTTCTTTTAATTTCAGGGCCAACACAAATTTAAGTGCCCTGCTTTAAAGAACGGCACCCTGCAGAAGTGTGGTGCAGTGTGGTCTTATCCGGAGGTGCGCAGGCTGGCAGTGCTGACAGCTGAGGAGATGCAGCACTTTGAAGAGACCATCGGCCGTTTGGCTGCCACAGAATACTGTGAAGTCAAAACAGTGAGTGTCCCGGTGTTTTTTTATTATTATTAAATTAAATTAAAGTTATTAGGCCAGCAGAGATTGTTATATTGCTCTAAATATTTACCAGACAGACAGATCTGAGAGTGGTATCAATGTTTTTAATTAACTCCAACCAATAAAGTCAGTAAATTTCATTAATCCTTTAATGTTTCTCAAATCCTTTCCAACAGTGCCCCGGTTGTAAAACTTGTGTGGAGAGGATGGATCTCTCCAACCTGTGCGTCCAGTGCACAATCTGCGCCTCAGATAAGAAGAAGACCTACCAGTTCTGCTGGCAGTGTCTGAAGGAGTGGAAAGGTCCAGCTCCACGCTCTGACCGCTGCAACAACGATGGCTGCATCAACCACGACCTCGAGCTTCTCAAGAACTGCAAGACCACCGCCCTCCCTCAGGTGGAGGGAGTGGACGCATGTCCCTCCATCCGGGCCTGCCCCACCTGCGGTCAGAAGGTGGAGCACGACAAAACGGGCTGTAAGAACATCATCTGTTGTCGCTGTCAAGTTGAGTTCTGCTTTGTGTGTCTGAAGCTCACTCCTGAGTGCCTGAAGACGAGCTCTTACTTCATCCCCTGTAGCAATGGTGTGGCTCCCAGACAAACCTCCATACCTGTGTGGCACAGAAACTAAAACGATACTCATGACGTAGCTTCCAGCCTTCTTCTGTCACATGATACTTTTCCTGATTTATTTGTAAGATTCTTCCTGCAAATGCTGCCAAAAGTGTTGCTTTATAGACATCCATTGTTCATTGTGAGCTTTAAAATATCTGCTGTTATTTCTGGTAATGTTGTATAATGCACTGTTTTTAATATGCCAGTTGAAAGTTGCTTCACTACAGTTAATCTCTGCTTAGCAATATAATTATATCTTTAGTAATAAAGTTTGGTTTTACATGAATGCAGAATGTCTGTTTGATGTCTGAACCATGTTCAGTTTATGTATGTTGAGCCAAATAGTAACAGAAACTCAAAATGTCAAATAGATTTTATATATATTCATGAAGTGTAGCTATAAATAAGTCATAATAAGTATGACCTTTCATGCAGAACATAACCTGATACAGAAAAGAGGAGCTGTAGCTCTCTCTACAGATCAATCCCATAATAACACTGAACAATGACAACACTGATGACAACTCTTAAGACTGGAAGGGTGGTTTAATATCCAACAAAATCACTAAGATTATCAAAAGCAACATCATTTTTTAATATATCTTTAAATTGTGGGATTGACCCACGAACAGAATGACACATTTTGAAGTGCAAACAAACAAAGGTTCTCAGTTTTTTACAAAGTATTTTACCTTAATTTACCCAGAATTCATGTAAAATTAGATTTATGTGAGATATTCAGGTCTGTGCCTATCTGGAGTCTGAAGTTTAGTTACATCTAAGTCTGTCTCTGTGAAACTGACCCCAGATGGTAATAACTCATGATAGATTGGACAAGGGGAAATTTAGACTCCAATGATCCCAGCCAAACTCGTTATTTGAGCGTTACATTCACGAAACACACTGGTTTGGCCTCATCCTAAAATAACTTCCCCTTCTCATAGACTGTTAAAAATAAAGCAAAGACATGAGTCATACAGAGTTATGTTAGAATATAATATATACAGGTCTGATTTAGTTTGCTGCATGTAAATGTGTAAATGTGGTTTTATCAGACTGGTTCACAAAAAAGTCACATATATGTTTTATTTAGAAGAAGATTAAACTTCATTAACACACTTCACTCAGTAATATTGATGGTTAGGGACAAAACTCTTCTATGACAGTCTACAGGATTAATTCAGGGTTCTGGTTAAGCACTCTGTACAGTGATAATAGTGTACTGTATGTATTAGATATAGAATAAACCTTCACCATGGATTACAGATCAGCAGTAGTGCAGAAGATTTTAATTTCACAGCTCAGTCTTTTTTCTTTTTCTCTCCTTGTGGAAGACTTTCCCATCAGGCTGCTCTCTCCACTTCAGGGTGACTCCACTCACTCCTTTCTCCTTCAGTTTGTCCTGCAACTGAGAAACACAACGGCAGCCATTTAGAGACAGATACACACTAAACACACATATATCCATGCCTGAGTGATTCTTTCTTTGGTCATTTAGTTATATCATGAACATGATAATAACTCTTCTGTATTCATTGCCTTGGCAACAGTGTTGACGTTTCTGATGCTGCAGACTGTTTTACAGTCACACAAACTCTGTAGTGACACAACACAGAAATCAATAAAATGGAAACTTCCTTATAACTACTTTACATATGTATGAATGTGTTAGTGTCTCAGTGTGGATTTTGGACACTCACCTTTCTCAGCATGTCTGCTTTCACAGCAGGGTCATTCAGATCCACAGAGGACTTTATCCTCAGCTTCACCACCTGCCTCTTTACTGGTGCTTAGACACAGAGAAGAAAAACACAGTGTAATTACTTTTATGATACCAAATTCATGCATGTAAATGAGCAGTGCACTGCATGTAAATGCAGTATTCTCTCTCTTCCGCTGAAGCACAGTAAACCACTCACCAGGTGGAGGGGCCCTGTAGCAGACAAATGGTAATCTCTTTTCACAGCCAGTAAACCACAATTTTTTTGCATCCTTCATATATGCAACACCACATATGACAGTCTTGGAGCCAAGTGGTTCTCTATTATTGGCCTCAAGATCTGAGAAGTCACTTCCATCAGACCAGTACATGTTAGGATCTCTGAACAAACCAATCCATGCCCACTTTGTTTTTGGCACAAGGATCTTCGTGTTCTCGGTGCCGTTCCTCACAGTGGCCAGATCTGTGAAGTTCTCCCTGCAGTGCTTCTGAGCATCGGACCAATTCATTGTTTCATTCACAAAAACAAATTCAGGCTTCAGCTCCGTACCTGCATTTTTTAAAATAGGGAATTGTTGAGTTCACATACTGAACTATCTTTTTTTCACAGATCAGAACACACTAATATTGCTATATCCTTACCTGCAATACAGATAAATGGATATTTTATATCGCAACTATCATCCCACCATCCACCATCATCTCCAGCGCACACACACAACTGATTAGGTCCGTAAAAGTCTGGTTCATTATCAGAATAGTCGTTCCAGTTCCTATATTCAGCTCCGTCCCCTCTGTAGCCGTTCGACCACCTCCAGTCGATTTTACTGTACAGACCAATCCAGACATCAGAGTCGACACCAGCAGATGAAACTGTGCTGAAAAGTTGGCTCATTTCTTCAGGGCTTCTGATGGTGGCCAGGTCTGTGTATTTCTTTCTGCAGTAGGTCTGAGCTTCAGTCCAATTCATAGGACCTGCAACATAGTGGTACTGATGGAGAAGACATGTGGAGATGCACCAGCCTGTGAGGGGAACAAGTGTTTGATTTGTTGACAGTCTGTTAACATCACAGATTGTTTTAATCTGTTCATAAGCTCATTGGATCTTCATTAACTTAAATACGATCTAAAAAGCTTTTAAAAAGTTTATTATTAGTGTCATTTTACAAATCGATGAGGCTATTACCTGTAGCAGCTGACTGCTTTTGTTTTTTTTTTAATTTTCTACCAGGTCGGTTGTCATTTGAAGCAGTAAAATGTGGCTGATAGATGCCAAAGTCACTTATCAAGCAGATTGCAGTGGTGGTAAGTAATTTAACTACATTTACTCAGGTACTGTAAATACTCCAACTTCATTTGAGTACTCTAAACCTCTCTCACGGTGTCCTCTACATTAATCAACTCACAAACCCTCAGATTTATCTAGTGACCCTTTAAAGGGACCCCACCAGTGACGCTACAACAGTGAATTTCTTAGTCATAATAATCTATTTATGTCATAAATAATAACCGATCAGTCACATGAAAGCACTTTAAACTGATATTTTAAGTATATTTAGTTGATTTTGTTATTTTACACTTCCTCCACTGCTGGCAGATTGTGATTTTTACACTTAAAAGTCTCCATCAAGGTTCCCAATGCAAAAATAAATATATTTTAAACATTTTTTACCGATGAAATTGTGAGAACAACACCTGTGACATATTTATTATTTCAGTATGAGCGAGTTATACAATAATAAGTAGTCAGACATAAAAAAAAAAATCAAAAAAATTAACTGACCTGCAATACACAACACCCCAAGAAAGACGCTTTCCATCATCATGCTGCTCTGTGAACTGTATGTGTCTGTTAGTGTGTGGCACAAAACAGGGAATTATATAGATATCATTAGGCAAATCTAGGTAAGTCAGCACACACCCCTCTTCTGTGTTGGTGAAATAGGTCACAGATATGTTGTACTCTATGAAAGCAAGTATTGTGATGGATGATGTCATGAAAAGAAATGTATTAGTTTATGTCCAAGTATGCCTTTCACCAAAAAGAGGACTGTCATACATACAACAGTAAAATTTGCACAAACAAACATGGATGCAGCTAGGCAGGTTCACATTTACAGCACATTTACCATCTCCATCAGGCTCTTCTTCCCACTTAAGGGTGTCTTCACTCACTCTTTATGTACACTGGTCTCCTCTATGAAACGTCAGGGCCTGCTTATGCATCGTCCAGGTGATCGTCTCTTCTACTTCATCTCCTTGCACTTCTCATGTATTTGTTCCTTGTTGTTGACTGGTGTAGTTGCTGTAGCTGCTCTGACATACACTATATTGGTGTCTCAAATTTGGTGGTGTTGTAGTGTAAAATGTCAAAGTGTTGTAAATGATTGTTAAGAAATTAGATTTAGGTTTCCCTGGAAATTCAAATTAGACAAAAACATGAATATCACACACCATTAAGTATGAATTAATTACAAAGACTGACCTCCTTTCAAATCCGTGTAGATTAAGAATAAATATGTGTTCTGAGTTTGTCAGGCCAAAGAAGAAAGTGTTATTAACCACACAGCCAAATTTGAATGATTAAAAATATCAACAAGTTTATGAAATTAGGTGTCAAAATCAGGTAAAAATGAGCAGTACTCTCAGCTCCAGGACTGTGGGGGCCTGAATGTGCTGAAGCCACGCCCACTACCAGGAGCAGGCAAACAGCCATTTTGAAGCGACTGAAACGTGTCAGATGAGTTCAGAAAATGACATGACTAACTTTGAAACACTCTGAGCGAGATGAATTAATCTCTATCTCTCTGCTAGGGGTGCAGGGGTATGCTCAGGGTGGCCTCAGTGTCATCGAGCCACCCTTTAAGGACCGCCCCCAAAATCCTGGACTGAAAACTGGTGAAAAACTGTTTTAACCTCTAACTCCACATTTCAGTAATATATCGTTCAAAGTCTTTTCACATTTTTAAGCAACTATTTTCCAACATTTAATGTATTAATAATTTAATTGCCTTTACACAGACTTTCAACACCGCCAACTGTAACTGACTTCCAGCATCCTGCACCCAAAACCTATTAAATCACTAAAGTTTGTCCAGTCACTTTGAGTAGTTAATCATGTTCAACTGTATTTCATGGAATAACTACAGTTTCCATCATGTAGGCCTATTAATAATAATAATAACAAGGTCACATCTCATATATATGTTTTATTTAGAAGAAGATTAAACTTCATTAACACACTTCACTCAGTAATATTGATGGTTAGGGACAAAACTCTTCTATGACAGTCTACAGGATGAATTCAGGGTTCTGGTTAAGCACTCTGTACAGTGATAATAGTGTACTGTATGTATTAGATATATAATAAACCTTCACCATGGATTACAGATCAGCAGAAGTGCATAAGATTTTAATTTCACAGCTCAGTCTTTTTTCTTTTTCTCTCCTTGTGGAAGACTTTCCCATCAGGCTGCTCTCTCCACTTCAGGGTGACTCCACTCACTCCTTTCTCCTTCAGTTTCTCCTGCAACTGAGAAACACAACGGCAGCCATTTAGACACATATACACACTAAACACACATCCATCCATGCCTGAGTGATTCTTTCTTTGGTCATTTAGTTATATCATGAACATGATAATAACTCTTCTGTATTCATTGCCTTGGCAACAGTGCTGACGTTTCTGATGCTGCAGACTGTTTTACAGTCAAACAAACTCTGTAGTGACACAACACAGCAATCAATAAAATGGAAACTTCCTTATAACTACTTTACATATGTATGAATGTGTTAGTGTCTCAGTGTGGATTTTGGACACTCACCTTTCTCAGCATGTCTGCTTTCACAGCAGGGTCATTCAGATCCACAGAGGACTTTATCCTCAGCTTCACCACCTGCCTCTTTACTGGTGCTTAGACACAGAGAAGAAAAACACAGTGTAATTACTTTTATGATACCAAATTCATGCATGTAAATGAGCAGTGCACTGCATGTAAATGCAGTATTCTCTCTCTTCCACTGAAGCACAGTAAACCACTCACCAGGTGGAGGGGCGCTGTAGCAGACAAATGGTAATCTCTTTTCACAGCCAGTAAACAGCAGTTTTATTGCATCCTTCATATATGCAAAACCACATATGACACTCTTGGAGCCAAATGGTTCTGTACTTTTGGCCCATTCTCTGACTGAAAGATCTGAGAAGTCACTTCCATCAGACCAGTACATGTTAGGATCTCTGAACAAACCAATCCATGCCCATCGTCTGAGCATCGGACCAATTCATTGTTTCATTCACAAAAACAAATTCAGGCTCCTGCTCCGTACCTGCATTTTTAAAATAGGGAATTGTTGAGTTCACATACTGAATTATCTTTCTTTCACAGATCAGAACACACTAATATTGCTATATCCTTACCTGCAATACAGATAAATGGATATTTTATATTGCACCTCAAATCCCACCATCCACCATCATCTCCAGCACACACACAGAACTGATTAGGTTCGACAAAGTCTGGTTCATTATCAGAATAGTCGTTCCATTTCCTATATTCAGCTCCGTCCCCTCTGTAGCCGTTTGACCACCTCCAGACGATTTTACTGTACAGACCAATCCAGACATCAGAGTCGACACCAGCAGATGAAACTGTGTTGAAAAATTGGTTCATTTCTTCAGGGCTTCTGATGGTGGCCAGGTCTGTGTATTTCTTTCTGCAGTAGGTCTGAGCTTCAGTCCAATTCATAGGACCTGCAACATAGTGGTACCGATGGAGAAGGCATGTGGAGATGCACCAGCCTGTGAGGGGAACAAGTGTTTGATTTGTTGACAGTCTGTTAACATCACAGATTGTTTTAATCTGTTGATGAGCTCATTGGATCTTCATTAACTTAAATACGATCTAAAAAGCTTTTAAAAAGTTTATTATTAGTGTAATTTTACAAATCGATGAGGCTATTACCTGTAGCAGCTGACTGCTTTTCTTTTTTTTTTCTACCAGGTTGGTTGTCATTTGAAGCAGTAAAATGTGGCTGATAGATGCCAAAGTCACTTATCAAGCAGATTGCAGTGGTGGTAAGTAACTTAACATTTACTGAGGTACTGTAAATACTCCAACTTCATTTGAGTATTTCCATATCCTGCTACTCTGTACTCCACTACATTTATCTGACATTTACAGTTACTTGTTACTTTTAAAAACACATTACAAGCTCATGAAATACATTGTTCAGAATTTAACCAGTGGTTAAACCTCTATGGGGCTTGTGGCCCTAACAAAAAAGCAGGTGGGGTTTCAGTTGCAGTTGTCACGTTTTAGATGTTTATGGGTTGTTAGCAGTTCCACAAGAGACACAGTTCCCCTCTGAACCTCTCTCACGGTGTCCTCTACGTTAATCAACTCACAAACCCTCAGATTTATCTAGTGATCCTTTAAAGGGACCCCACCAGTGACGCTACAACAGTGAATTTCTTAGTCATAATAATCTATTTATGTCATAAATAATAACAGATCAGTCACATGAAAGCACTTTAAACTGATATTTTAAGTACATTTAGTTGATTTTGTTCTTTTACTTCATCAGATTTTTGAATGCAGGACGTTTACTTAAAATTGAGTAACATTTACATTCCTTTTATTGAAGGAAAGGATCTGAACACTTCCTCCACTGCTGGCAGATTGTGATTTTTACACTTAAAAGTCTCCATCAAGGTTCCCAATGCAAAAATAAATATATTTTAAACATTTTTACCACTGAATTTGTGAGAACAACACCTGTGACATATTTATTATTTCAGTATGAGCGAGTTATACAATAATAAGTAGTCAGACATAAAAAAAATCAAAGAATTAACTGACCTGCAAAATACAACACCCCAAGAAAGACGCTTTCCATCATCATGCTGCTCTGTGGACTGTATGTGTCTGTTAGTGTGTGGCACAAAAAAGGGAATTATATAAATATGATTAGGCAAATCTAGGTACGTCAACACACACTCCTCTTCTCTGTTAGTGAAAAAGGTCACAGGTATGTTATACTCTATGAAAGCAAGTATTGTGATGGATGATGTCATGAAAAGAAATTTAAAGTTCAAAGTCTTTTCACATTTTCAGCAACTATTTTCCAACATATTTAATGTATTTTGAAAGAAATCTCAGAATTACCTTTACACAGACTTTCAACACCGCCAACTGTAACTGACTTCCAGCATCCTGCACCCAAAACTTATCAAATCACTAAAGTTTGTCCAGTCACTTTGAGTAGTTAATCATGTTCAACTGTATTTCATGGAATAACTACCGTTTCCATCATGTAGGCCTATTAATAATGGTAGTAGGTGTCTGACATAACACTCATTTTTGTTGTTGTAGTGGCTGGAATATTGACGTGCAGATGACATCAAATCCAATCAATTTTTTTCTTCAATTTTCAGATTTGTTAAGCAATGTATAGCGCTCATGTGCAAGAAAAGGTCTATTTAGAAGTATGTTTGTAAAAGGTTTTTGATGGTGAAAAATCTGGGCTCAGCCCCTGAAGATTAAGGATCAACCTAATGACCCTCAGTGAGACAAATGTTTTAATCTTTACTTAGACAACTTTCAAAAGTAACTCTTTTGGAAAAACACATAAATCAACAAACTAAACACTGACTCTAAATAGGACCTTTTGTGTTTCACAGCCACTGTAGTTTCTCCTTTACTCTTGGAAGGAGAGGATGGCTCTCAGCGGAGGCGGTCACATTTCTTTCCCTCTCCTCTCCCTTATCTTCCCTGTTTTGCTCCTCTTGTCTCGTCTAGTCTACTGTCTACTGTCTCTTGAGAGACTCTCTCTGCACTGCTCTCCGAACCAAAATCATGGATTTGATCAGCTGGTCTCTGAATGCAACTGACACCATCTTCTCGACAAGAAGCTTGGGTTCGGGGGAACCTGACTGTCCTGACGGAACATTTGCTGCCGGCTACACGATGGACTCGTGGGAGAGGTGGAGGGTCGTGTGCCTGGCGGCTCTTTCTGTGGAGGACGTGGAAGACATCTACCTATTCGGAACCATGATTACAGGTCTTTTGCTGATTGGATTAGGCACTGGCCTGGTTTATCGAGAAATTCAGAAAACCGTGACAGCCGTCCAAGGCCCCATCAGGCTGCCCGTAATGATTGAGGCAGTGGGCAGAGCTGTCGGCACTCAGACTGTGGCTACAAACCGCATTTTGGATAACATCATGGAGAAGCTTGCGGCTTTGCAAAGGAAAATAGATCGTTTTGATGACCAGAATGGACAAAGAGAGTAGCCGTGCAAATTGGAATGCAGCTACTCGCCCCAAACCTAAACAATCCCAATCTTATCTGTTTTCGGCCTCCTAAACCAGCACTGGCCTCAGCCAAGGCCGCTGCTGGAACAACAACTCCCCTGGAAGAACGCTGCAGTGAGACGCTCTTGCACTCCTTCCCCCTCTCACACAGACACCTGCTGTTTGTTGACTCTGTCTGGGACCTGATCAAGGCTGTCTCCGGACTGAGGCACCAAGATTGTGATGCCAGGCGAAGCGACTCTCCAGGCCTACGCATACACGAACATTTATACAGATATGCACCTCCCTACTACCCCCATCCCACGCCTTCGCCGCTTTGTACCCCTCAGTGTGACAAGCGGGTCTGTGACCAGCGCTGACATGGCTGCAGGACCGGATGGCTGCCTGTCTACACTGGGTTACTTCCACCCCCCCCCCTTTTTCCCTCCCCTGTTGCAAGTCATGAGTTTAAAAAAAAACTCATGACAAAAAAATACCTCAGCAACATAAGCACATAATCAGTTCACCTTACAAGGTGTACTGATTACGTGCTTATGTTGCTGAGGTATTTTTTTCCTGTTTCCACACTGTACTCCGCACAGGAGCACAGTCTGGGGGTTGCTTTTTTTTTCTCTCCCCCTCTCCCCCATGTTATGCTGTATTTCTTCTCAAGCTCTGTCTCCCTGTCCTGTCTACCCCCTTGTCATATTGTATGTATGTATGTTATGTATACGTACGGACGGGCTGATGGCTCATTTCGCTGGTACTTGTGACTAGTGACAAATAAAGCATTCATTCATGAGGCAAGGGGGATGCAATTAACAACTACACCACTAAATGTCACAAAATCCTGCACACAGGTCCTTTAACTTGCCTACACTTTAAACTTAACTTGAGTGTATTTTTTTCCTCTCTATGGACACGCCTCTCCTTATAGGTTTAGTTTGTTGTATGTTAATGTGGTTTTATCAGACTGGTTCACAAACTGTAAACTTGAAGCCAAAGTCACATCTCATATATATGTTTTATTTAGAAGAAGATTAAACTTCATTAACACACTTCACTCAGTAATATTGATGGTTAGGGACAAAACTCTTCTATGACAGTCTACAGGATGAATTCAGGGTTCTGGTTAAGCACTCTGTACAGTGATAATAGTGTACTGTATGTATTAGATATAGAATAAACCTTCACCATGGATTACAGATCAGCAGTAGTGCAGAAGATTTTAATTTCACAGCTCAGTCTTTTTTCTTTTTCTCTCCTTGTGGAAGACTTTCCCATCAGGCTGCTCTCTCCACTTCAGGGTGACTCCACTCACTCCTTTCTCCTTCAGTTTCTCCTGCAACTGAGAAACACAACGGCAGCCATTTAGAGACATATACACACTAAACACACATCCATCCATGCCTGAGTGATTCTTTCTTTGGTCATTTAGTTATATCATGAACATGATAATAACTCTTCTGTATTCATTGCCTTGGCAACAGTGCTGACGTTTCTGATGCTGCAGACTGTTTTACAGTCAAACAAACTCTGCAGTGACACAACACAGCAATCAATAAAATGGAAACTTCCTTATAACTACTTAACATATGTATGAATGTGTTAGTGTCTCAGTGTGGATTTTGGACACTCACCTTTCTCAGCATGTCTGCTTTCACAGCAGGGTCATTCAGATCCACAGATGACTTTATCCTCAGCTTCACCACCTGCCTCTTTACTGCTGCTTAGACACAGAGAAGAAAAACACAGTGTAATTACTTTTATGATTCCAAATTCATGCATGTAAATGAGCAGTGCACTGCATGTAAATGCAGTATTCTCTCTTTTCCGCTGAAGCACAGTAAACCACTCACCAGGTGGAGGGGCGCCGTAGCAGACAAATGGTAATCTCTTTTCACAGCCAGTAAACCACAATTTTTTTTGCATCCTTCATATATGCAACACCACATATGACAGTCTTGGAGCCAAGTGGTTCTGTACTTTTGGCCTCAAGATCTGTGAAGCCACTCCCATCAGACCAGTACATGTTAGGATCTCTGAACAAACCAATCCATGCCCACTTTGTACTCGGCACAAGGGTCTTGATCTTCGTGTTCTCTGTGTCGTTCCTCACAGTGGCCAGATCTGTGAAGTTCTCCCTGCAGTGCTTCTGAGCATCGGACCAATTCATTTTTTCACTCACAAAAACAAATTCAGGCTTCAGCTCCGTACCTGCATTTTTAAAATAGAGAATTGTTGAGTTCACATACTGAATTATCTTTTTTTCACAGATCAGAACACACTAATATTGCTATATCCTTACCTGCAATACAGATAAATGGATATTTTATATCGCAACTATCATCCCACCATCCACCATCATCTCCAGCACACACACAGAACTGATTAGGTCCGGAAAAGTCTGGTTCATTGTCAGAATAGTCGTTCCATTTCCTATATTCAGCTCCGTCCCCTCTGTAGCCGTTTGACCACCTCCAGACGATTTTACTGTACAGACCAATCCAGAAATCAGAGTCGACACCAGCAGATGAAACTGTGTTGAAAAATTGGTTCATTTCTTCAGGGCTTCTGATGGTGGCCAGGTCTGTGTATGTCTTTCTGCAGTAGGTCTGAGCTTCAGTCCAATTCATAGGCTCTGCAACATAGTGGTACTGATGGAGAAGACATGTGGAGATGCACCAGCCTGTGAGGGGAACAAGTGTTTGATTTGTTGACAGTCTGTTAACATCACAGATTGTTTTAATCTGTTGATGAGCTCATTGGATCTTCATTAACTTAAATACGATCTAAAAAGCTTTTAAAAAGTTTATTATTAGTGTAATTTTACAAATCGATGAGGCTATTACCTGTAGCAGCTGACTGCTTTTCTTTTTTTTTTTTTTCTACCAGGTTGGTTGTCATTTGAAGCAGTAAAATGTGGCTGATAGATGCCAAAGTCACTTATCAAGCAGATTGCAGTGGTGGTAAGTAACTTAACATTTACTGAGGTACTGTAAATACTCCAACTTCATTTGAGTATTTCCATATCCTGCTACTCTGTACTCCACTACATTTATCTGACATTTACAGTTACTTGTTACTTTTAAAAACACATTACAAGCTCATGAAATACATTGTTCAGAATTTAACCAGTGGTTAAACCTCTATGGGGCTTGTGGCCCTAACAAAAAAGCAGGTGGGGTTTCAGTTGCAGTTGTCACGTTTTAGATGTTTATGGGTTGTTAGCAGTTCCACAAGAGACACAGTTCCCCTCTGAACCTCTCTCACGGTGTCCTCTACGTTAATCAACTCACAAACCCTCAGATTTATCTAGTGATCCTTTAAAGGGACCCCACCAGTGACGCTACAACAGTGAATTTCTTAGTCATAATAATCTATTTATGTCATAAATAATAACAGATCAGTCACATGAAAGCACTTTAAACTGATATTTTAAGTACATTTAGTTGATTTTGTTCTTTTACTTCATCAGATTTTTGAATGCAGGACGTTTACTTAAAATTGAGTAACATTTACATTCCTTTTATTGAAGGAAAGGATCTGAACACTTCCTCCACTGCTGGCAGATTGTGATTTTTACACTTAAAAGTCTCCATCAAGGTTCCCAATGCAAAAATAAATATATTTTAAACATTTTTACCACTGAATTTGTGAGAACAACACCTGTGACATATTTATTATTTCAGTATGAGCGAGTTATACAATAATAAGTAGTCAGACATAAAAAAAATCAAAGAATTAACTGACCTGCAAAATACAACACCCCAAGAAAGACGCTTTCCATCATCATGCTGCTCTGTGGACTGTATGTGTCTGTTAGTGTGTGGCACAAAAAAGGGAATTATATAAATATGATTAGGCAAATCTAGGTACGTCAACACACACTCCTCTTCTCTGTTAGTGAAAAAGGTCACAGGTATGTTATACTCTATGAAAGCAAGTATTGTGATGGATGATGTCATGAAAAGAAATTTAAAGTTCAAAGTCTTTTCACATTTTCAGCAACTATTTTCCAACATATTTAATGTATTTTGAAAGAAATCTCAGAATTACCTTTACACAGACTTTCAACACCGCCAACTGTAACTGACTTCCAGCATCCTGCACCCAAAACTTATCAAATCACTAAAGTTTGTCCAGTCACTTTGAGTAGTTAATCATGTTCAACTGTATTTCATGGAATAACTACCGTTTCCATCATGTAGGCCTATTAATAATGGTAGTAGGTGTCTGACATAACACTCATTTTTGTTGTTGTAGTGGCTGGAATATTGACGTGCAGATGACATCAAATCCAATCAATTTTTTTCTTCAATTTTCAGATTTGTTAAGCAATGCATAGCGCTCATGTGCAAGAAAAGGTCTATTTAGAAGTATGTTTGTAAAAGGTTTTTGATGGTGAAAAATCTGGGCTCAGCCCCTGAAGATTAAGGATCAACCTAATGACCCTCAGTGAGACAAATGTTTTAATCTTTACTTAGACAACTTTCAAAAGTAACTCTTTTGGAAAAACACATAAATCAACAAACTAAACACTGACTCTAAATAGGACCTTTTGTGTTTCACAGCCACTGTAGTTTCTCCTTTACTCTTGGAAGGAGAGGATGGCTCTCAGCGGAGGCGGTCGCATTTCTTTCCCTCTCCTCTCCCTTATCTTCCCTGTTTTGCTCCTCTTGTCTCGTCTAGTCTACTGTCTACTGTCTCTTGAGAGACTCTCTCTGCACTGCTCTCCGAACCAAAATCATGGATTTGATCAGCTGGTCTCTGAACGCAACTGACACCATCTTCTCGACGAGAAGCTTGGGTTCGGGGAACCTGACTGTCCTGACGGAACATTTGCTGCCGGCTACACGATGGACTCGTGGGAGAGGTGGAGGGTCGTGTGCCTGGCGGCTCTTTCTGTGGAGGACGTGGAAGACATCTACCTATTCGGAACCATGATTACAGGTCTTTTGCTGATTGGATTAGGCACTGGCCTGGTTTATCGAGAAATTCAGAAAACCGTGACAGCCGTCCAAGGCCCCATCAGGCTGCCCGTAATGATTGAGGCAGTGGGCAGAGCTGTCGGCACTCAGACTGTGGCTACAAACCGCATTTTGGATAACATCATGGAGAAGCTTGCGGCTTTGCAAAGGAAAATAGATCGTTTTGATGACCAGAATGGACAAAGAGAGTAGCCGTGCAAATTGGAATGCAGCTACTCGCCCCAAACCTAAACAATCCCAATCTTATCTGTTTTCGGCCTCCTAAACCAGCACTGGCCTCAGCCAAGGCCGCTGCTGGAACAACAACTCCCCTGGAAGAACGCTGCAGTGAGACGCTCTTGCACTCCTTCCCCCTCTCACACAGACACCTGCTGTTTGTTGACTCTGTCTGGGACCTGATCAAGGCTGTCTCCGGACTGAGGCACCAAGATTGTGATGCCAGGCGGCGACTCTCCAGGCCTACGCATACACGAACATTTATACAGATATGCACCTCCCTACTACCCCCATCCCACGCCTTCGCCGCTTTGTACCCCTCAGTGTGACAAGCGGGTCTGTGACCAGCGCTGACATGGCTGCAGGACCGGATGGCTGCCTGTCTACACTGGGTTACCTCCACCCCCCCCCTTTTCCCTCCCCTGTTGCAAGTCATGAGTTTTTTTTATGTTGTAAGGTGTACTGATTACGTGCTTATGTTGCTGAGGTATTTTTTTCCTGTTTCCACACTGTACTCCGCACAGGAGCACAGTCTGGGGGTTGCTTTTTTTTCCTCCCCTCTCCCCCCATGTTATGCTGTATTTCTTCTCAAGCTCTGTCTCCCTGTCCTGTCTACCCCCTTGTCATATTGTATGTATGTATGTTATGTATACGTACGGACGGGCTGATGGCTCATTTCGCTGGTACTTGTGACTAGTGACAAATAAAGCATTCATTCATGAGGCAAGGGGGATGCAATTAACAACTACACCACTAAATGTCACAAAATCCTGCACACAGGTCCTTTAACTTGCCTACACTTTAAACTTAACTTGAATGTATTTTTTTCCCTCTCTATGGACACGCCTCTCCTTATAGGTTTAGTTTGTTGTATGTTAATGTGGTTTTATCAGACTGGTTCACAAACTGTAAACTTGAAGCCAAAGTCACATCTCATATATATGTTTTATTTAGAAGAAGATTAAACTTCATTAACACACTTCACTCAGTAATATTGATGGTTAGGGACAAAACTCTTCTATGACAGTCTACAGGATGAATTCAGGGTTCTGGTTAAGCACTCTGTACAGTGATAATAGTGTACTGTATGTATTAGATATAGAATAAACCTTCACCATGGATTACAGATCAGCAGAAGTGCAGAAGATTTTAATTTCACAGCTCAGTCTTTTTCTTTTTCTCTCCTTGTGGAAGACTTTCCCATCAGGCTGCTCTCTCCACTTCAGGGTGACTCCACTCACTCCTTTCTCCTTCAGTTTGTCCTGCAACTGAGAAACACAACGGCAGCCATTTAGAGACATATACACACTAAACACACATATATCCATGCCTGAGTGATTCTTTCTTTGGTCATTTAGTTATATCATGAACATGATAATAACTCTTCTGTATTCATTGCCTTGGCAACAGTGTTGACGTTTCTGATGCTGCAGATTGTTTTACAGTCACACAAACTCTGCAGTGACACAACACAGCAATCAATAAAATGGAAACTTCCTTATAACTACTTTACATATGTATGAATGTGTTAGTGTCTCAGTGTGGATTTTGGACACTCACCTTTCTCAGCATGTCTGCTTTCACAGCAGGGTCATTCAGATCCACAGAGGACTTTATCCTCAGCTTCACCACCTGCCTCTTTACTGGTGCTTAGACACAGAGAAGAAAAACACAGTGTTATTACTTTTATGATATCAAATTCATGCATGTAAATGAGCAGATGCAGTATTTTCTTTCTTCCGCTGAAGCACAGTAAACCACTCACCAGGTGGAGGGGCGCTGTAGCAGACAAATGGTAATCTCTTTTCACAGCCAGTAAACCACAGTTGTCTTGCACTCTTCATAGATGCAACACCACATATGACAGTCTTGGAGCCAAGTGCTTCTCTACTTGTGGCCCATTCTCTGACTGAAAGATCTGAGAAGTCACTCCCATCAGACCAGTACATGTTAGGATCTCTGAACAAACCAATCCATGCCCACTTTGTACTGATCTTGATCTCTGTATTCTCGGTGCCGTTCCTCACAGTGGCCAGATCATTGAAGTTCTCCCTGCAGTGCTTCTGAGCATCGGACCAATTCATTTTTAAATTCACAAAAACAAATTCAGGCTCCAGCTCCGTACCTGCATTTTTTAAAATAGAGAATTGTTGAGTTCACATACTGAATTATCTTTTTTTCACAGATCAAAACACGCTAATATTGCTATATCCTTACCTGCAATACAGATAAATGGTAGTTCTTCATTGCAAATAAAATCCCACCATCCACCATCATCTCCAGTGCACACACACAACTGATTAGGTTCGGAAAAGTCTGGTTCATTGTCAGAATAGTCGTTCCAGTTCCTATATTCAGCTCCGTCCCCTCTGTAGCCGTTCGACCACCTCCAGACGATTTTACTGTACAGACCAATCCAGACATCAGAGTTGACACCAGCAGATGAAACTGTGCTGAAAAGTTGGCTCATTTCTTCAGGGCTTCTGATGGTGGCCAGGTCTGTGTATTTCTTTCTGCAGTAGGTCTGAGCTTCAGTCCAATTCATAGGCTCTGCAACATAGTGGTACTGATGGAGAAGACATGTGGAGATGCACCAGCCTGTGAGGGGAACAAGTGTTTGATTTGTTGACAGTCTGTTAACATCACAGATTGTTT